>CM021104.1:522793893-522999618 GCA_007115665.2 Sequoiadendron giganteum | reverse complement strand
GCTTTGGAAAAGTACCATGATGAAAAATTGGCAAACATGGATCATGTGTAGAATTGAGCATCTACGTGCACCATTTCAAGTGGAAGCATTTCATCCTATCCATAATAAATCAATCCATTTTTATCCAAATCCAACTTATCTTGATCTTGACAAATGTTTGGTGTACACTTTACACTTTCTTATGGAAAACATCTTGACAGGGGTCACTATCTGAGCCATCAGGCATTATCCAAAAGGAATACTCTATCCAAACATGTTATCCTATCACAAGATGATCCATCACCTACATTTCTAAACACTAGGGGGAAGTACTTACATCTTGCTTCAAAATAAATCTCGATCTGTCTTCTAGCTCACATTGTGATCTAGGCATTGTCCCAACAACAAGGTATCCCTCCAATGCACCATCAAGGTAACCTTGAAAACAATTCATCCCAACAACAAGGTGTACCACCAACACACTATTAGGGTAACCTTCAAAGCAATTCATCCCAAACAAAAGGTATCTCTCCAATGCACTACCAAGGTAACCTTCAAAGAAATTCATCCCATCAACAAGGTATCCAGCTAACTCACTACCAGGGTAACCTTCAAAATAATGTGTCCCAACAACAAGCCCTAGGAAAAAGGGTAAAAATAAAAATAAAAATAAAAAGAGAAAAATAGCAAAAAAAATCAAAAAGCAAGAAAAATAGTAAAGAGAAATATAACGTTCTTTAAGTGAAAACCACTTTGTGGCACTTCTAGAATAGGTACCATAGTGAAAACCTAACAAATAGGTTCTATGGTTGAATAATACTTTCATTGTTATTTGTCTGTACCATTTGAATCATTCACCCATTCGTTCCATAATAAAACATCTGAAGTATTCATCCATTCATCCCATAATAAAACAATTTGAAGCATCCACCCATTCATCCATAATAAAAACATATGTCCAACCATGGCTTGATGACTAATTAGGTATTAAACCTTGTTGCACCATCAACATCATTCTCCTAGAGAAGGTAATCTTGTCTCAAAATGGGGACAACTTCTCAAAACAGGTAGTGGAGTAGATCCTTGTGTGTCCCATCATGATAAAACTATTAAAAAACATCTAGAAAACAACAAAAATTAAAATAACAACTTTGGGTTATTCCTTCAATCAAAATTCTAAGATATCAACATTTACTTGAACCTCATGGCTAGTTCAATTATATTTCCTGCAACATATCCTCTAGAAAACATAAGTGAAATATCAATCCAAGTAAACAATGTTGTTCGAATTCCAAAAACATGTGCTTTGAGTCAAAATGGTCAAACTACATGGTCTTTGCGTGTACAACATAGGCAAGGCTTATCAACCCTCAAGGCCTTAGTTTAGTCCCCTTAGGTGTCTATCATGCTTTATTTCAACTTAGTCAAAAAATACAAAATCCAAAAACATTAAAAAAATACAAAAAATCCAAAAAACATTTGAAAAGATACAAAAAATCCAAAAAACATTAAAATAAATAAATAGAAAAGACCAAAAACATGTTCACATCAAACAAAGCGAACTACGAGCCTTTATGTGTACAACGTAAGCAAGGCTTATCTTTGATGATCCCTCGAGGCCCTAGTTTAGTCCCCTAAAAACAACAAAAACATCATAAAACTTAGAAAATAAAAAAGATCCTAACTCCATCATCACAATCCACAATAAGATTTTCATCTATAATAAAAAAATCGTCATCTTCACCCTTTGAAAAACAAACAAACAAACCAAGCAAACATTGAAAGCTAGAACTTTCAAGAAAACAATCACAAAGCTTTAATTACAAACAAATGAAAACAATGACAAAGTATTAACTACCTATATTTTGACAAATCACCAACAAAATCCTGAGATATGTCTTAACAAATCCGTTCCTATGATAGACATGATAAAAAATGGATAATAGCCCCAACCCAAACAAATATGGCAAGTGATTATGCAACTTTTTTTAATCTTTTTATAGTCTTATCTTTATGATTTATTTTATTGACTTATTCCCAGGATCTCTCGAGGATGTCCATAAGGATTTAGAGAAGGAATGGAGGCAATTGAGCGCCATTTTGGTTTGTTGTTTGTAAGATGTTTTCGTAAATACTACCATGATGAATACTTGCTTTATTGAGTGTATGGAAGTTGTTTTGAGATAATTTGTGTAGAAGTTGCATGGTAGGTATTCTATAGCTCTTTATGTAATTGGTCTAAATTTTTTTAACACAACCCAACCATATATTTTAAACAAAGTTTTAGTATGTTTGGTATGAGAAAGAATATTCTTTATATGTCGAGTCAAATTCCATGCAATGGATACAAATTCACCTTGGTTATTAATACCCTAGTGCATCGTATCTATTTGCTACATCAAAAAGGATTGTTAAAAATGCAAAGTCTCTATACAAAGAAAACACTACACTCATCAATAACTAACAACATCAAATTTATATCCATCATCAACTATGTCTTCTAACTAACATCTATCCTGCATCACAATATCACTAGTACCATATCCATCTTGCATCCACAATAATCGTCACTACATATCATGATGATAATAAAGCAATGAATACATCATGTACCATGTATAAGGTGTACATCCATCAACATACATCATATACATAATAAAACATCATATGAAATAAAATATGATCAATCCATCCATCCACATCATATGCATGCATCATAAAAGTACAAAAAAACATGTATAATCATACATCGTAATCCATGATCATCACCATAACACACAATGAATCTGAATCAAAGCATGCATATCTCATATATATGTCATCATAAAAAATGAGAATGTCATGATACATCATTAAACAAAACATGTGTGATAGGATAATACAAAAATATACATATATATGAGGCCTCAGCTAGGCCGATGAATATATATAACAAGTCATATCTACAAAAAGAGTCCTTGAACAATAAACATCATGAAGATCAAGTACAATATAAATACTTCTTGACAAGAGGGTGAATCCAAGGATCAGTCTATGGATCAAGATGTCTAATAGAGTGCCCACTTGACTCGAAACCTGTAGCTGTGTGCTCTCTGAAGTGTGGCCATCACTGCGCTCTAGGAACAAAAGCATCATAGAGAGTCTTATAATATGTCACCCTATGTAGCAATTGATCTCTCTTGGCATAGAGACTACCATGATCTATCCTTAGGCTATCCCTCTTGGTGGTAATAGCCTACAACTGTGTCTTAGCAACTAAACGACACCCAATATCAATGTCTCTCTCCGCTCTAAGGCCATCTCTCTCCTATTGAGTTGTGTCTCACTCTGTAGTGAGTGTAACAACTTGCACCTTCATGGCCTATTGCCGCAATATCTCTATGTCTCTCACAGTAGTCATCTGGGCTAATTGTACACCTCCATCTTCAGGTGGAGGAGGAGGACCCGGGGCCTGTCCTTGATCCTATTGCATCAGATCACCTTGTGCACCATCTTGCCTTGCCCTAGCAAGCTGCTCAATAATGATCTTGACTTGTCTCTCTCCTCGGTGACTTATAATGCGTGCCCTACCCACTACAGGAACACTAGTAGGATCTATAAATTTCAAGGGAATGTGTCGTGCCCACCACTAATCAAAATCGAGAGTAGTACCAAGATCTGATAGACCCATTGGCCAACCCCACCCAAATGGGGCAAGAGCTCTAAACTCAACAATGACAGAATCACGATCAACCTGAAGACCCTAGACACGAACCTCTTTGGTGGTCTGACCAAAATGAGCCTCATAGGCATCTGGAAATGGACCCTATCTCTCTCCAAACTACCTACAAACCCTATCAAGTAGATATCTCTCTAATAGAGAGCACACATGACCAATCAAACATCTAGTTTATCTACAATATACTAATTGCTCTTGATCCTCAGGCCATGGCTCACAATCCATATATAGTCTCTATACAAAACATGACATATCATCAAAAATGCGATGCCAATAGGGAAGTTGTCTAGGCGAGGTATAGTAAAGGAAATATCCATAACGATAAGAATATGGGTCCCCAATAGTATGATCCAATATACCATCAGGTTGAGCAACTAGGATGTGCTCCTAGGCCCATACATGTAGAAGAGAGACACCGACATAAATAGATCTCCCGCCACGGTATGAAACCTTGTGCATATATTTGTATAAGTGTGTAAGGAGACACAAGCCCCAAGTATATCTAGTGACATGCTCGAACATCTACTTGATGCATATACCCCATCCCATAGGAAATTGTCGGCCCCACTTATTAGGAACCACAAGCCCCATAACCAAACTATAAAGAACAATTGAAACATGATTGACACTGCCAAAAAAATCCAATAAGTCCATCTTTGATTGGAAAACCTCTAGACGTCTCACACCAAGAACGTGAAGCATAACACAAGTACCCTATTGAATAGAATATGTAACAAGCTCTTTGTGAATGGGTATACAAAGAATCCTCCACACATCCTCAAGGGTGATGGTGGCCTCCCCAGTAGGTAAATGAAATTACAAGGTCTCTAAGTGCCACCTCTTCATAAGAGTGGTCATCATAGCTCTATGAAATCTGATAGTAGACATATAATAGATATGTTGCAACTTGAGAACATCTAAAACATCTTGCTTTAGCACCTAAAAACCAACGATCAAATTAAACAACTTTCGAGGTTGTCGCTCCCTCGATTAGATTGAATTAAGAACCACCTGCAACCATTCAACCCACGATGTTAGGGATTTACTACGAAAATGTGAAAAAACCTATGATAATGAACAAATTGACTTAAAACTGCAAAACAGTCAAAAGCGAGATTTTTTTTGGCAAAAGCATAAATTTTAGGCGAAAGCGATAAATTTGTTGTCAAAAGCAAACATAAAAGCAATAGTGAAAATTTCAAATGCGAAAATGTTTTTCAAAAGTGCAAAACTTTAATAAAAGTGCAAAAATCAAGCAAAGGTGAAAATGAAATGCACAAATTTAGGTCAAATACACAAGTTTCAAGTAGATGCGCAAGTCAAAATCAAAAGCAAGCTATTCATAAAGATCAAAAGCACTAAAATCGATGTAAAATCACAAAATTCCTAAACCTAGCACTATCACCTACTTTATATTTGTGCATTAATTACACAAACATGAAAAGATGAAACTAGAAACGACAGGCTACATACTAAGGTACTGACGCTTGTAGGTCATCCAAAGTCACGAACTGCATCTGTGACATGTGGGGCTCCCCGAATCCTCACCATAGCTCCTTGACAATAAAAAAAAAAAAAATATAGAGGCAAGAATTCTCTATAGGCTCAAAGTGCAAATAAGGTAATTTGAACCCTAATTACCTATTTTAACCCTTCAAAACCCTAATTTTTACTTAGGAAACTTTTCTAGGTTGAAATTAGGACCTCCTAGGAACAAATGAACTATCAAGGAAAGACCTATAGGATTATTTTTTTGTCTTCTATGCATCGAAATTGAAATAAAATAGTATCGTGAGCTTGACCTCAAAATGAAAATTTTTGGCCAACCTCTCGAGGGGGCAACCCAGAGTCCTACCATCATTCCACTGACCGTCAGGACACAATGGGGTAAATAATTTTTTTTAAATCTTGATCTTAACATCAAAATCTTTGAAACAAAGCAACTAGTACTTTGTCTCAAAGAGTGGAAAAATGTAGACATGTAAAATTGACTTAACACTTATCACACATACTAAACGACATTTTATCATCATTGACATTATTATCATCGAATCTCATTGCATTTCACATCAATTGCATCAAAAACCCTAAATTCCTCTATTAATTGAATAATACTACATTATTTAATTAATTCAAAATTTTCATCAAATTTGACCAATTAAATAAATTTCATTTATTTAATAAAGTCCTAAAACCCTAATTTCCTCTATTAATTGAATAATACGACATTATTTAATTAATTCAATTTTTCACCATTTTCAACTATTTTAATAAATTATATTTATTTAATATAGTCCTAATCTAACTTTATTCCTCCCGATTAATTAAATGACATCAATTATTTAATTATGTCGCTAGTTCACTCTATTCCCCTAAATCAATTAAATTATTAATACTTAATAATTTAACTATGTTACTTCCCCCAAATTTGATTAATTGAATTTGACTGTTCAAAACATGATCAAAAATCAAATCAAACAAATACCACTTTGTTTGCAAAAGTCAAACTTGATTTGCACATTCAACTCCAAAAAGATTAATTAATTAGTAATCTTCACCCACTTTTATGATTAAGCAAATTACGAACCACCAATTGCTCGCCTTGATTGGCTGACTGATCCATCTATTTCCTAACATATTCATCTATTCTTCAATCCCATAGATTATTCAATTTATTTCCTCAATCCCACTGAACATTCAAAATGATTTCTTCAATCACATAGATTACGTAATCAAAATACACAAATTATTCCCATCTAAATCCTCTCAATGGTTTTCAACTGTTTATCAAGATATTCTACTACGAAATCTTGAGCGTTCATTTCGAATCACAAATTCTATTTAGCAAATCTCTTTCCTCTCAAAAAAGGATCGAGGAATCAACCTTTTTTATACAACAAAGTAATGCCAAGATCTTAATCGACATTGGACAAAGCTTCAACACACATCTTCGATCAACAACACATGCACATTCTTCAAAATTTTGCATGTAACAATGGAGACTTTACATTGACACGAACAACCCAACATCTTCGCGAACACACTTCAACATGAGATGGTAAAGCTATTTTATTTTGAATTCATTTTTATTTCTTTTTGTCAATTTCATTCTTGAATTCTTGATTTTGTAGTTACATTTCATGAATAATGGGCATGAATCATTAGTATTTTGTTTGATTAGATTATTTTTTATTCATTAATTTGATTACCTCGCATGATCCCGATTTCCCCCTTACACACTCCCAAAACTGCCCGATGAACCTAATCCCTGTTCTTCAGTCATAAGGAAAATTTTAAATTCTCACTTAGGGTTAATTCACCTAAGGGTTGTCAAGTAATTCTTTGTGAGGATCTCATTTCCTAATGTAATAGAGGAAAATAGGTCCCCTAAGTGTTTCACCAATCCATTTTGGTGAGCCCACCTATTTTTCAATATTTCACACCCATGCATGTTGGTGCAGTAATTTTTTCCCTAGGACACATGAAAGAAAAAATATGTTTCTTGTCATGTTTGCACTACTCTCAACTAATACTTTTTACAACAATGCATTCATTGTTGGCATGCTCAAACGATGTTGAGTTGATCAAAACCAAGAGAGGTTAACATGGGGGGATCCCATATCCACCGGTAGGTGTAGATGTAAAATTCCTAGGCTCCATAAGCTTTGAGAACTACTCCATCATAGTTTGGAAATTTTTTACTCTTAGGGCTCTTAAAATACTGCACCAAAATAATGAATGATGAAATGATTAGGTGACCTGAGGAATAAACATGAACCTTCCCTAACATTCACCCACCCACCTAGAAATGCTGGCACAATTTGTTTTTCTCAAGGATGCACAAAAATCAAAATATGTTTCTTGTCATATTTGCATTTCTCTCAATGAACAAATTTATAATTTTGCAATTTAGCAACTTTTATTTCAACAATCATTTTCTCATTTTTTCTCTTTGTTTCTCCATTATTACCATCCTATTATGGTTGTACAAAATTATGATGCCTAGGTTAAGTTACTTCCTCCCTCAAAACACTTAGATTCTTATTTTATCATTGCCAACATAGGGTTACCCTATCTATGACTATTATAAAAGCCCTCTTTAAGGCTCTACAATAGTTAGATTTACCTTATTTTTTGGACATAATAACACCTCAGAGCTAGATATTGATGTGTACTACTCTAGGTAGCCAAAACATTTCATTTTTGGGCTATTATGACTATCCCAACATGATATTGGATTGTTATGTGGATTATGATAGCCCTAAACTCATGAAAAAACTCCTTTTTCATGAAGATATCCATAATTACCTCTTTTAGTGATCTTATATAAACCTTAAGATGAATTTTCAACCTTATTTCATGGTAATTTGATGAGTAATAAAGTTCCAAATGAAATGATAACAGTCCCATATGAATGTCATGGTTGAGTATCATAGTATATAGTCCTAGGGAATCAACCAATAAACCATTAAGCTATTTGATGAGTGGCCAAAGGCCAAAAAACCTAAGACACCCTAATTGATATATTATTGTATACCAACTTAAACAAACTTGCAAGAGAGATTTGGGTTAGTAAAATTGTACAACAACAAATATAGAAACCAAGCTTAATCCTAAAATTAGGTATAGGCAAAAATTCACCAAGGAACACCTTAATACTATCATAATATATATAATGAGAAAACTAATCCTTGAAAGGAATCATGTGATATGAGGAACTCATGAATCACTTGGCCATTATTAATCACTAGTAATGATAGAATAAATAAATAATATATCAATAACATCACCTTTAGTGGATTTAATAGTAGAGGAATCACCGACATTCGTTTCTTGTTTCTAAATTCTTTCTTTAAATGGAAATGTTTCCCATTGTTCCAACATTTGAGTTTACCCTTACTAAGGGTCTTAAATATTTCCTTTGATTTAGATATATACTTATGCCCTCTTTTCTTTGGGCCTACTCCAAACAGGTAATATATTTTAGGGACCCTTATCCTTTGAATTTCTACTCGTTCGTAAAATAATAAAATTAGAAATAAGAGAATCCATATTAGTTTCTACAACACTATGACTAATTACAATAATTATATTTCACCATGATTTATGTTATATCAAACCAATTAAATTCATTTATCATCTTCTTGTAACTTAACATAAATAGATCCTTCTTGATTTAATGTTAAGTTAGTGGAATATAAATTTTGTACAATTAAGTCTCTATTTTTCCTTTTAAAATAATTAAGATTCTTATTACCATACAATTTATTTACAAGCATAGACTTATTTTGGTAGATTTTATCTTCCATTGTCCTCAAATTATATGTTTTATTTTCTTCATAAAAAATATAATAAAATTTGAGAGATAAAATTTTATGGTTCCTTATGCTTTATTTTCAATATTTCTCTATTATACATCTAACATGTATCTTTAGGTTTCTCTTTTTATATGAAAAATATCCATAAATCTCTCACTTTTAAAATATAGTAAAATTTTGGCTTCAAAATTTTATAGCTACTATTAGCAAACTTAATATCTAAATATGATTTTCTTTCCAAATTGTAAGCCTCCAAAGAGTCACCCAAGTTCTTGTCAAGAACTAGGGGGTTCTAAACATATATCTTGGAAAGGAGCTAAACCAACACTATTAAATATAGTTATCTAATAAGATTGATTGTATAATTTTTTTATAAATTTTTTTATCTATCATAATATAAACAGGTTATGTAGTAAAAACCTACAAAAAAAAAAATACATCTAAAGGTAAAATCATAATTGTAGATGGGGAGATTTGCTACCCTTGAGTCTCAAGACAGGTAAGAGTCTTTAAGGATAAAATGGTCCTCAAATACCTCAAGACTACCTCAAGGAACAAAGCTCAAGTGATGGGATAAAAAGGTGAGAGTTTCAGAATAAAAAAGAGTAGGTCATAGAGGTTTTCTAGACAAACTAACGAGCTCTTAGCTAAAGGAAAAAAAATCGGCACACGAATGACAACACGATGCATTGGCATCCCAAGGGAATGTTGGCGTCTTGTACAGACCAAAATCTGAAGCTATCACAAAAAATAGCTTAAGCGACTACTACTGTTCTAACTGTTAAGAACTCTTAGAATGTGGGAAAACAACAAAATATAACAAAGAGTAAAATAAAGTAAAGTAAACTAAGTAAAATATAAATGATAAAGCAAGAGAATAAGACATAGAAAATGCTCATAATAGATAGCAATGAAGCCTCCAAAAAATGAATATCTTTGATAACTGCACACATAAGACCAAGGAAAAATGTTGGGGTTGTTTAGAGGCTTACCTTAGTGAAACCCCTATTTTAGTGTTCCCACCTCCACGGATAGCCAGATAGATAGATAGAAAATAATAGACATTAAAATAGATAAATGACTGTTTTAATGTTGAAATGTCATGGGATGATAGCACAATGCACATACGTCTGTGCAGTGCACTAGTGTACAAAAAAATCACGCTACAAAATGGTGGGAACAAGGAAAACACAAGGTTTGATGCACAAAGGTAGTTGCTAAAGAGGTGTCCTAAGCATCCTGAGGGGAAAAATGTTGATGTAAGGGATGAAATGAGCCTACATAAATACTAAGGGAACAAACACTAAAGTGGATGTGAAAGTGTAGGTCAAATTGAAAGGGGTGCAATTTTACGATACTACATTTTTCCCCCACTTTAGCAAGCTTATGAATTTACATGAACATGCATGCTAAAGGAAATCTACTAAACATAAATAACATCATGCCAAAGGGATACTATAGAGGAAGTAGATAGCTCTTCAAACCAAGGAAGCATGCCCCCAAGGTGAAGACCTACAAAAAAAATGCATTAACAAGAAAGATTTGTACATGACAATAAGGTTAGAAAATAAAAAGCTACTACATCACGGGGTTAGAATATATATACATTCAGGAATAAAAACCTGGATAACACATACACAGAAGCACATAGAAAACTAAAGTATTTGAGTCAAAAAATTGAAAGAGACATCGATGTAGAAGGTTGTTTCAGTACTATGAATCGTCTCCAAATTAAGAAATAATACATAGAAGAATTCTTAAGCGGAGAGAAGAATGTAAGGATCGATTTCTTCAAGAGAAGAATACATCCAAAAGATAGGGAAGCAACCCATTTCAAAGATAAAAAGGGAGAAATAAGTATATACTCAAGATGAAGAGGACATAGGTCTTCTATCTTGTGTAGCTAACTACAAATTCACGACAAACATGTTTGTTGTAGATAAACAAGTTTGATGAAGAAGAAAAATTTGATAAACACCATGAACATTTTTATGAGACACAATCTGATCAGATATATGACAATGTTGATAGGTATGGCTCGCATGGATAGAGTCCATACGAAAAGCATGTAGGCCTATGGCTACTGCAAACTACGTTGTAGGACACTTATAAAAAATAGGTCTAGTTAGGTTTCCCCCAAGCTAGATGCCAACATATAAGACATCCAGATGCCAACATATAAGACATCTAGATGCCAAGACACAAGGAATGTCAAATATCAGATATAAGATAAGTCTAATCAAGCTGCCCCCAAGCTAGACGCCAAGATATAAGATATCTAGACATCAAGACACAAGGATTTCAAATATAAGATAGGTCTAGTCAAGCTACCCCCAAGCTAGATGCCAAGATATAAGACATCTTGACATCAAGACACAAAGATGTCAAATATCATATATAAGACAAAAATTACAAGACACCAAAGAATTCCTTTGAAAAGGATTTTCACAAAGGGGTTCCTTCATCGGGGAACCCTTTTCATAAAACATCAAGACAGCAAGGGACCCTTTTGAAAGAATACTCCTTTTGAAAGACCGCAAGTGATTCTGGCATTGAGGAATCCTTTTGAAAAAAAATTCATCAAGGAATACTTTGGAAATAATGCTCCTTGTTGAAAATTAAGCAGATAGATAACATCCCCTTAGAATGATGTGTGCTACACAGAGGAGCACATGTCATTCTAAGGAGAAGAAAAGATAGAGAGAAGAGAGGGGGTCCTCAATAAGGACACACACCTATAGAACAAGTTACATCTGCCCCCCAGTGCATAGGAGAGGATAACCATGCTAGATGCTATTATTTTGCTACCATAGAGAAAGAGTATGGTTGCACATAATAGTATACTAAAACGAGTGGAAATGAGAAAGAAAAGCTACAAATTCCACATAATAGATAGTGATACAGTAGAAGAGAGGTGTAAGAATCTCATGATAAAGTTCTTAGAATGGACAAGATAGAGATAAACCTCAACATCAATTGTCATATGAAGAAAAGATAGGTGCATCAACAGATAGAAGAATGATGGCACCAAAACCAAGAACTTGTTGTATTTTATCCTTCAAGGCCTTACATTCACTAGTGGAATGGAATGGACAGGCACTTGATGTATGCACCAAAATCATGTTTTGTTTTACCATGTTTATGAGACTTCTTATGTGTAGGAGGAGGAAGGTCAATTAAGTGGGATTTGAGAATCCTTAACAAAATATTCTCTTTATTAGATAAAGAATGAGGAGTAAGAAGCAATCCTTTCTCTTGTGAAGAAAAATTTGACCGCTCATAAGAAGAATACATAAGGACATTAGAAAATGGAGGGGGAATGGAGACAAACAAGAAGGCGTGTAACCCAAACCCCTTGCAAAAGAATGAGGTGTTAGTTCCAAAGGGACCTTAACTCCTTGTTCCATGTGCCGAAGACCATTTCCTGTGTACCCATGCTTATAATGAATATTGAATCCAAAGCCATAACGTGATTGTAACTCCTCCAAAGGGGGAGGATCAACATCAAAGACATTACAATTATTGTTCACCTTATCCCATGATACAAAAGAATGAGCACCTTCTATAGTGGGTGTGAATGATATTTTTTGGATGTCTAAGTGGATCGGGTCAAATTTACATTCCCTAGTGAAGGATGATATAAATTCTAAGGAACCCCAATCATCATTGAGACATGTCTTCTCTTGAGAAGAGGTAGAAGGAGACGACTTAAGATTTCTTTCTTCAGAAGGATCTTCTTCAAGGACATTTGTCTCAAGAGTATCCTTTGTAACAGGTGATGAGTCCAATTAATGACTCAATTTTGATAGGTTTTATTATCTATTTGTTGTTGTTACCATAGACTTTGACACTTGGTTGTTGGCATTTTGCATGTTATTTCCTCAAAACCATAGACATTGGGCATAAGTTTATCCTTGTGAATTTTAATGACATTAACATGCTATGTGAATTATCTATGTTGATTTTACATGTGGATTAATGAATGTTACTTTAAGGTAGTTATAGATATGCAATTGTTTGTGCATGCTAATGTTGTTATGCAGATGCAATTAAAGCCTACAAAGTTGAGGAAGTTTTTGCCAGCTAGTTGGTTGCCAAAGAAGTCAATGAGATGATCATTAAAAGGTCAATGGAGGGAAAATCCTAGTTCAAATTAAAGAATGTAACTACCTTGCAAATGATCATGTTTGTTGGTTGAGAGAATATAGGAGGTGTTGTTATGCTAGATCTGCGTTAAGGCAAGGTTGGATTGACCAGATTCCATGCATGCATAACCTCCTTTCCTCTTTTTATAATTTCCATAAGTGGCATCCTCCTAATCCGTTGGAGTTGACCGCCTTGTTAGGTAGTTAGTAGTTTATCCTTTTATAAATAAGACTCAGATACTCCTTCTCATAAGGTTGGTTGATCTGATGATGTACTTGCATTTCTAGTTTTCAAGTAATATAGATATGTTGTTGTTCCATTGTAATGACACTTTTCAATGAATAAAATGATATTATAAGTATGTTGCATTTGAGTTAGTTTCAAGGGAAACTCACCCAAGGGGGCCCACTTGGTGAGAATTCCATCCTTTTAGCTCATTCATTATTTTTATGTTCAGTAATAGTTACAATTCTGGAAACTATCTGTTTCTACAGCCACTAGAATTCCATTATGTGACTGTTCCTGTAGCCAAAGCAGACATAGTAGTTTCTTGTTCATTTGCTAAGATTTCTATTTATGTAATGCATTTTAGTTCAATATAGTTGTTGGTTGATGTTCAGTGCTTATGGTACTTTCTTTCAAGTAGTTTAATTTTAGCATCATGTCTTTTCTAGTTGTAGAATAAATATGGCTACAATAGAAACCTAGTGCACATATAGTGCTGACCCATTTCAAGTTCACATCCCTAGGTTGACAATTAAATGAACCTTCATGATGAGAAAGATAACTATTTAGTACAAATGTCCAGTCTTTGAGTTACAACTTTAAGGGCTTAGCTATTGAATCATTAGAGGAGGCCAACATTTTTGGCACCGTTGCCGAGGATGATGTTAAACTAGGAATTATTTCAGAGTCATTTTCAATTTCTTTCCTATTTTTGGTATTTCAGAAGTTTGTTTTCAACATACCCTTCATTAGAATAAGTAATGACCCACTATTCTTTCACCAATTATTTGTGTGAGTTGGATGATACTGAGTAATACTACATGTTTGGGGGTAGGATAAGAGATGCTTTAGGGAGATTCCTTCCTAATTACTTTAACCCTAATAACCAACTAGTTGAGTTTCAAAATTTTCCAGAAGAAGAAGAAGTAAACCCTTTTGCTGATGCATTTCTAGATTTGGCTAGTTCTGAAACTTCTTCTGAAGAACAAGTTGCCCAAAATCTAATTGAGAACCCATTTTCTTTGATTGTCCATCAAGAAAATATGGTTGCCCCAGCTCGACCTAACCAGCCAACCTTTCATTTTCCTATCCCTCCATAAAATGATGTTGATAACCTCAAGAACATTCCTACTTTAGTTCTTCCTAAATTCTATGGGGTTGTAATAGAGGACCCATACACTTTCTTGTTTGAATTTGATATCCTCTGTAGAAGCTATGATTACACTACTGATGCTCATAGGCTTAAGTTGTTTCCTACTAATTTTAAAGAAGCGGCATTAAGATGGTTTATGAGCTTAAGAAGAAATACTATAAATAGTTGGGATGAGATGAAGGAAAAGTTTCTTGAGAAGTATAAAGAATATTGTGGAGGTAGTGATATGAGAGGAAGTGATATATTCAAGATGTAGCAGAAGGAGGATGAAAGTTTGGAGGACTATTTGTCAAGGTTCTAGAATAGTTTGAAGAAGTCTCCACACCATGCACTCAATGAAGAGTCTCAAAATTTTCTCTTCCTTAGAGGAATTAGTGAGGCTTGTGTTGATGCTCTGGATTTGATAGGAGAAGGAGATATCACCAAGTGCCTTGGGATGCTATTAAGAAGATATATCAAAATTACTCCAGAGCAGCTATAAAGAAAGGGAGAGGTTACCAGTCCTCTATGGGTAAATCTTCAGTTAATGGAGTTTTAAGGATAGAAATCATTCACTTACTATCAGACTTCAAGAAGGATATCATAAATAATATGGCAACTCAGCTAGATACACTTCAAGCAAAGAAGAAACATGAGAGGTAGAGGTAATGTTGGCATAATATTGTCCTCATTGCAGGCAAAGGAAGAAGGATTGAAAATTTAAAATGGTGGCCAATATTGACAACAAGCACATTCCACTTGAATTCAAGCCAATTGAGGGAGATGAAGATCAAGTTTTCTATGTTGCACAAAGAAGGCCATGGGCTCCAAGATAAGGTATGCCACTAGAATTATCTTTTAATGGACCTTACATGAATTCTTATGCATCTGGTAATCAATGGAAACCCCAATATCCATCAAAATTTGGAGGTTATCCACCTCAGCCTTGGAACAATCCTCAAAATACTTGGCCTAATTACCAAAATACTCCACCCCCGTGGTAGAAAAACTTGGGAAATTGGTAGAAACCTCAAGGAAACTATCAACAAACATCCCAATGGAGGGGAGGGCAACAATGGCCAAACCAATCAAATGGTTAATGCAACCACCTCCATAGCCTCAATAGCCTACAATAATGCCCCTTCTAACTCAAATAATAGCACACCTAGACCTACTCAGTTACCAGCTCAACCCACACCCAACCCAAATAACAAACCATAGTAGCAACCAATCTATTCTGCAGATCCAAACCAATATCTTGCCTATGCTATGAGTTTGAGTAATATCCACCTGCATTCAGGAACCAATTTGCCATCACCTTCCACTCCCATTATCACAAAGCTTCTTGTGGAAGAGGAGAAGCATCAAAATCTATCTCATGCACCTGCTCAGTCAAGTGTGCCTACCAATCCTGAACTAGTTCAACAGTCTGATTCAGAACCACCATTTTTCAAAGGTTGGAAGTTGTTAAGCAAAAGGAGGAAGCAACCTTTGATATTTTTGATCAGCTGAAATATATATGCATCACGATACCTCTTTTCCAAGTTATAAAAGATGTTCCCATATATGGTAAGGCAATAAAGGAAGCATTGGATTCACTTGCACGAAAGAAGTATTTTTCCTTCTTGGATGGTTTTAGTGGCTATAATCAAATACAGATTGCACCTGAGGACCAAGAGAAGACAAATTTTACTTGTCCTTGGGGAACTTATGCCTATTCAATGCTTCCATTTGGTCTCTACAATGCACCTGCAACTTTTCAGTGAGCAATCATTAGTATCTTCTTAGATATTTCACACGAGTGCATGGAAATCTACATGGATGATTTCACAACTTATGGGGCTGATTTTGATGAAGCAATGGAAAACCTAAGGAAGGTTCTGCAGAGATGTGAAGAACATAATTTTGTCCTTAAACAATGAGAAATGCTTCATGGTGATGCAAGAAGGAGTAGTCCTTGGCCACTATATCTCTCACAAGGGAATTCAGGTGGATCTAGCCAAGATTGAGGTAATTACCAATCTCTCCATTCCTGCAAAGAAAAAAGATGTTAGGAGTGTTTTGGGTCATGCTGGCTATTATAGGCATTTCATCAAGGATTTTAGTAAAATGGCAACACCACTCTATAGTATTTTGACTAAAGATGCTGAGTTCTAGTGGACATAAGATTGTGACAAAACATTTTTTGCTTTGAAGGAAGCCTTAACCCATGCTCCTGTGCTCAAAGGTCCTAATTGGGAACTCCCTTTCCATATTCGTACAAATGCATCTGATTATGCCATAGGAGATATTTTGGGATAAAAGGAGGGAACCATTGAGAATGCAATCTACTTTGTCAGCAAAAACCTACAAGGAGAAAAGATTAACTACACTGTGACAAAAAAATGAGATGTTGGCGGTCTTTTATGCCCTCAAAAGTTTAGACATTATATTAGTGGGTATCAAATCTTTGTCCATACATACCATGTAACCATAAAATATTTGATGAATAAGCCTTAATTACATAAAGATTAGCAAGATGGTTGTTGCTCATGCAGAAGTTTGATATCACTATCATAAACAAGCGAGTGAAAGAAAATTTTGTAGTAGAATTTCTCTCAAGGTTGACTACATCTGAGGACACTCAATTCATTGATGATTCCTTCCTTTATGAACACTTATTTTCCATCAGTATCCACACACCTTGGTATGCAGACATAGCAAATTATCTAGTCACAAGCAAAGTTCCCCCTCGTTTCTCTCCAAAAGAGAGAAGGGTTCTCATTGAGAAAACTTTTCCTTTCTCATGGATTGCAGGATGTCTATTATATACTGGACCAGATCATGTGATGAGGATATGTGTAAGAGAAGATGAGACATATGATATATTGCATGGATGTCACAATGAACCATATGGAGGACACTTTGCAGCCAAGAGGACAACAATGAAGATTTTTAATACAGGATATTATTGGCCCACAATTCATAAAGATGCAGGCAAGTATACTAGGAAGTGTGATAAATGTCAGAGAATGGGCCAACCAACTAAATCTAATGAGATGCCTCTGTACCCCCAAGTTGTCATCACACTATTTGATAAATGGGGACTTGATTTTGTGGGTCCAATTGATCCTCCATCAAATGGAAAATCCTACATCCCAGTTTGCACTGATTATGTGAGCAAGTGGGTTGAAGTTAAAGCTATGAAGCATGCCAGAGATAATAAGGTTGCAAAATTCCTCTTTGAGGAAATATTCACACGTTATGGGGTTTCAAGAGAGACAATGACAGATCAAGGGTCTCAATTTACATCAACCCTTGTTACAACATTGGTCAATGAATATAACATCGGGCATAGGAAATCTTCCCCCTATCACCCTCAAGCCAATGGGCAGGCTGAGGTGACCAATAGGGAAATAAAGGCTATTTTGACCAAAATAGTGGCTATTCATAGAAAATATTGAGAAAATAGGTTGCCAGAAGTTGTCTAGGCCTATATAACCAACTGGAAGACAACCACTGGTTTCACTCCTTTTGAATTGTTGAAAGGAAAGACAACTATGATGCCCATAGATTTTGAGCTTAAAACTCTTAGGATTGCATTAGATCTAGAGATAGACATCTTTGAGGCACTGAAGGACAAAATCATGCAGCTGAATGCTTTGGATGAAATGAGAAAGTTAGCCCTTCATCACATAGAGATAGTGCAAAGTCAGAGAATCAAGTGGCATGACAAATTCATAAAGGACAAGAGGTTCCAGCCAGGTGATTGGGCACTCCTTTATGACTCTAGGTATCGAGACTCTAGGTATTAAGATAATGTAGGTAAGCTGCAAATAAGGTGTCTAGGACCATATGAAGTTGCTGAAGTCTTCTCCAATGGTGTTGTTCAACTCACAACCATTGAACATGTTAGATTTAAGATGCTTGTCAACGCTCATCGCCTCAGGTTGTATCATAAGACGACTTCCAAGAAAGAATTCATGCAACAATTTACTCAACACCAAACCCCCAAACTTCCTGCAGCCGAAGGAAGCGGACCTAGTGTCCCTCCTTCTAGCTAATCAAGGTATGTATTTTATCATAATAAAGATTTCCACTTTTGTGGGAGTAAACTTCTTCATCAATTCATCCACCAATCCATCTCCACCTTTCTCTCTCTTCCATAATTCCACCACCACTTCAATTAATTGCTCAATTGTATTTTTAAAAAGGTAACCGGTACTTCCTCCACATTCTTTGCAACAGATACTCCAAGTTTTCAAGTATGTGCACACCAATATGTTATATCTGAATTATCTTTAGTACATTTATTTAATTACTATAAATTAATGTTGATATTCTACATAGCATATAATTATATCCTGCCTTGTCAAATCATCATTACTACCCAACCTATGCAGACACATGCTCAAATTTAGGTAGGGGGAAGTGTGAATAATATGTTCACGTGTCAATCCATGTCAGCGAAATTTGAATTGAGCCAATTTAAATGATAAAGTGAAATGATGGCTTGCATATGTGAAATGACACCAAACCGTCACCATTTTTCTTGGTAGTACCCTTCATTTATGATTCTTTATTGCCTTTATTGCCTTCGTCATAAACTTGTTGCCAAAAAGGTAAAATTCATATGACATTGGTGCTAGGATTTCAAAAGAGTTGCAGGAAGAAGAAATTGGGTCTCCAAAGAAAGATTGTAGGAAAGGAAACCTCACAGAAGTGCTTGTTTGATTGCAGGCACAAAAAATAATGGGAGGTCAACTAATTAGAAATGAACCCACAGTTCATGATGTGATCCTACAGGATGCACCTTCTCAGACTGAGTTCGGGAATTGTGGGTTGTTGGATTATTTCCTGAAGCTTGACAACTACAATGAGGACTTTGCACTAGAATTTGCATAGACATTATTTGAAGGGAAGGCAATGGTAATAGGGTTAAAGGTGATAGCTATTGAGGAGAGAATTGCAGAGGTAACTGGTTTGTCGGCTGATGGAGAGCTCTAACCTGCTACCAAAGATGCAAGGATAGATAGGGCTGAATTTATTGAACACAGTGACCCTCCATTAGATGTGGATAAGCAAGGTAGAAAGAGAACCTCTCTACCAGAGCCATGGAAACAAGTAGTTGTCCACATTGTGAAGTACATTACTTGTGAGGGCCACCAATCAAACCTCCATTCTGTACACTTCAAGCTCCTAAATCATATGAGGCATGGGAGAAGAATGAATGTACCTAATGTGTTGTATCATCTCCTTGCAATCATGGCAGATAAAACTCAAAAAGATAGGGATAATTTTGTCTCTCATCATTTTTTGATAGAATTATTAGTAGAGAAATCTTTGCAAGAGGTTTCTGATATGACATGGGAGGAATTTGTAAACATTGATCAATTTAGACCAGAAAATGTGCGACCTAGAGCTCTACCTCAACCTCATAGGGTTAGTAGGAGAAGGAGTGTTGTTGAAACCACTCCTGAAGCCTCAACTTCTAGTACAAACCCTAACATAAACCTTCCTATAGATGAACAAGCTATAAAAATTAGTTCTTCTGAGTTAGAACGTTCAGACAAAGATAGTTCCTCTTTAGACTCTAATGTTGATGTTCCTCTTGAAACCCTAATTCAAACTATGACCACCATTAGGAAGGAGGAGGCATGGAAGATAGAGGCAAAAATGAGGAAAGGGAAAGCCAAAAAGAAAATGACAAAAAAGTAACACCAACCTTAAGAAACAAAAGGCTGACACTATCCTTCCTACAGTCGAAGAAAAACATGAAATCCCTCCTAAGAAATCAAAGCCAAACAAGTTAGCCACTGGTATGCCTCCAAAGAGAAGCCCTGGGCTTCGAATAATATCTAGGGAGGACACATAGGCCCCTATGAGGTAGGTGAATATTGAAGAAAAATAATTTTTTGAAGAACAAGCAAATATAAGGTTAGCATAACAGGTTGAGAGTCAAGAGCATGATGTGAATCAAGAACTCATGCAACAAGAACAAGAGTTCCTGTATCAAGAGAAAGAACCCCTACAACCAGAACAAGGTGAACAATCAAAGTCATTGCAGGTGGTGCTATATGAACAACAAGAATTAGTGCTAGGGAAGATTTTGGTAGGAACACATAGACCCCTTGATTTTTTATGGATTATTGTAGCCATGAACCTATGGAGTAAAATTCAAAGGAGGGAAGAGGAATGGAAAAAGGAAAAATGCAAGCTAAAGGAAGAAATTAAAAAGAAAGATGCAAAAATTGAAGAAAAGAACACAAAGATTGCTACCTTAAAGGAAAAGGTGGATAATGTGGTAGCTTTAGTGCCTCAGATGCTGGCATGCAAAGCTCCTCCTAGAGCCTATGCCCTGCATTTGAAGGAGCGAAATATTTCCTTTAAACTATCAAGGATCATTTTAGGTTTGAATCCTTCTATCGAGACTCCTCATGAATTTTTCCAGGCTTATCATTTTTCCCCTCTTGAAGTTAAAAATTTGTTGTGTGAACTATACCTGCATAATTATGTTGTGTCCCATGATCATGATTGAACCCATTGTTGTACATTGGGGATCTCCATTTAAGGGCATTTATGTCCTGGATTTAGAATGAAATTAGTTGGGGACAACAGTTTAGGACTTACAAGGAAAGAGAATTCAATACTCCCTTGCCCATCAGAGCTGAATCTAGTAACCCTGTAGACATTTTCCAAGAATGGCATAGATTTATTTATCGACCAAGCTACAATAGAAGGATCATTCCTATTAGAGAAGAAACCTACAAGGAATATGAGAAGGTAGCATAAACTATAGGGAAATCGGTAATGGGGTATTTATCACAAAGGTGGAACAACTTGACAGATAAGTTGAAGCAAGCCGAACCTCAATCTTTGCAAAACTATGCTGCAACATGCAAAAGAGTTGAAAGATACATACAACTTGGAAGGATGAAGCAACAGTTTTGGATTCCATTAACCTTTCAACCACCTACACTATTATGGCGTGTGCCAGATTTTAGGTATTACCGGTATGATATAGCTATAGAAAGGCAAAGAAGGAGCAGGTTGGAGAGCAAGCAAGGGTTCTACTGGGACCCCAATTCAGACACTCTAGAAACCGATGTGGGGTAGTTAGCAGTTCTAGACTTCAGAGTATTGACTAGGGAAAGGAATGGTACTCCCTCTGCTAGAGGACCAACAAAATCTTAGATTGGGGGGATTGATGAGTCCAATTAATGGCTCAATTTTGATAGGGTTTATTATCTATTTGTTGTTGTGACCATAGAATTTGACACTTGGTTATTGGCATTTTCCATGTTATTTCCTCAAAACCATAGACATTGGGCATAAGTTTATTCTTTTGACTTTTAATGACATTAACATGCTATGCGAATTATCTATGTTGATTTTACATGTGGATTAATGAATGTTACTTTAAGGTAGTTATATATATGCAATTTCTTGTGCATGCTACTATTGTTATGCGGATGTAATTAGAGCCTACAAATTTGAGGAAGTTTCTGCCAACTGGTTGATTGCCAAAGAAGTCAATGAGATGATCATTAAAAGGTCAATGGAGGGAAAACTCTCAATGGAGGGAAAATCCTAGTTTGAATTAAAGAATGTAAATTCCTTGTAAATGATCATGTTTGTTGGTTGAGCGAATATGCGAGGTGTTGTTATGCTAGATCTGCATTAAGGAAAGGTTGGATTGACCAAATTCCGTGCATGCATAACCTCCTTTCCTCTTTTTATGCTTTCCATAAGTGGCATCCTCCTAATTTGTTGGATTTGACCACCTTTTTAGGTAGTTAGTAGTTTGTCCTTTTATAAATAAGACTCAAATACTCCTCATAAGGTTGGTTGATCTGAAGAGGTCACAAAGGTTTTCTGGATAGACTAACAAGCTCTCAGCCAAAGGGTGACAATGTGACACATGGACGACAATGTTGCGCACTGACATCTCGTATGGACCAAAATATAAAGCTATCACAAATAATAGTGTTGAACACCCAAAATACTGAGAGGGGGGTGAATCACTAATCTCTAAAACCACTTTAAATGTTTAAACATTCATTCCACATAGCATATTCAATTTTCAGTAACAAAGGAAAGCATTAAATCAACCATCAAGAGCACATAACACATGAACACCAAATTTTTTATATGGAAAGCCCAAATAAGGAAAAACCTCTGTGAGGGTTAGCTCATAATATATTATAACCAGTTATAAGATATTAAAAAAAACCTCACTACAGGTGGACTCACGACCCACAAAAAGAAGAAAAGGTAGAAGAGAGGGGTGACACACAACCAAAAATGAACTGTTACAAATGCATCTACAACATGTTGGAATACAGTTCCATTGAAGCTCAGTACATAGAGTCAACACATTTCATTACTCTACTCTACTATGCACTTGCATCACCTTTTCACAATTCACATTAACAACACTTATAATCACACATCTCTACTTTAAACATCAAAAAATAAATCACATATATATCCATCTCAACCTCCAACATCAATAAGGTCGGCCTAATTAGATGTATCATACAAAATATAACTTTTTGGCTCAACCCACACACCACATGCCTTAATTCAAACTTGTAGCACATAATATAAGTCAATGTGGACCTATAATAACATATTTATAATGGATAAATACTTACATAACCTCTACAATACTCATATCATATTAGGTCGATGCTGGTAGAGGCCTAACATTAAAATTCACCAACTGTTCAACCAAAAATGGACACGTGGACCTCAAAACTTCATGCCACTGGGAATGTACACATAATTGACCCCTATCAACACTCCCATAAATATGAATTGCTAGATTCCAATCCATGATGAAGCAATGACTCACAAAAACATACACCCTGTACTAGTAACCACTATCACTGGCAAATTGAAACTTTTGGTATTTATAACTTCTTCACTAGAGGCCAAAACAATGTGAAAGTCTAGATTTAAAATCTTCTATCATTTAAAAATATTACCTTAGAACCACATAGAAAGATTCCACAAGGAAGATCAATGCAAACCAAAATATTGGATGTCCTTTACATTGAAAACACTGTTCGGACACTTAGCTAATTTTCCACTTCAGTTGTTTGCATCAGATCAAAACTTCTTGCAACTATAAATTGGATTATCATCTATATACACACTCATGCTTTACTAAATTATCTACACATCAATCTCCATACAATATTGACATCAATGAAAACACTATGTACTATACAACTCATGCTCATACTCATGTTACCAGTAGACATATCAATGAAAACTCCATAAACTTCCAACAAATAGCTTAAGCGACTACTGTTATTCTAACTACTAAGAACTCTTACAATGAATGAAAACAATAGACTATAACAAAGAGTAAAATAAATTAAACTAAACTAAGTGAAAGATAAATGATAAGGCAAGAGAATAAGAGATAGAAAATTCTCATAATAGACTAAGCAATGAAGCCTCCAACAAATGGATATCTTTGATACTTGCACACATAAGACTGAGGAAAATGTTGGCGCTGTTTAGGGGCTTGCCTTAGTCAAACCCCCATTTTGGTGTTCCCACCTCCACAGACAACCAAATAGATAGAAAATAATAGACACTGAAATAGATAAATAGATGAGATAGATAAAATACCTAGATAAGGGATGTGAGAAATCCAAAGATGCTCAAAGACACAAGACAAGTAAGATATCGCCTGCAATTCTTGAGGAAGCCAAAGAGAGAAAGAGATGGTTGTGAGATCCAAGAGATTAGTATAGAGTGTTATAAGAACATGAGAGTGATGTAGCAAGAAAAAGAGTTGTGGATGCAAGAGAGCAAGAGAGAAAGACAAGAGAATATCCAAGAGAGGAGAGGTCGAGAGACCTCAAGAGAGAAATAGAATTAAAGAGATGGATTTAAAAGAGAGAAAAGGAGGGAAATATTGTTCCCAAGATGTTACCACCAATAAAGGTAGGTGACAAGTGGCAAAAGGCTCAAAAGCAACTATTTGAATGTTGAAATGTCACGAGATGCTAGCACAACACGTGAACGTTTGCATGGAGCGCTAGTGTCCAGAAAAATCATGCTACAAAATGGTGGGAACAAGGAAAACACAAGGTTTGACACAAAGCTGACACACAAAGGTAGCTATTGAAAAGGTGTCTAGAGCATCCTGAGGGGAAAAAGGTTGATGCAAGGGCTGAAATGAGTCTACACAAATACTAAGGGAATGGACACTAAAGTAGATGCAAAAGTGTAGGTGAAATTGCAAGGGGTGCAATTTTATGACAGTACAATAATATATCGAGCATGCAATTAAATAAACTTAATTAAAACACCCTTCAAAAAATTTTGACACTAGGGTTTGGTGAGTTGTCATTAGCAACTAAACACTAGGTTTGAAATATGAAACCTCATCCTTACTTTCTAAACAAAACCCAATGTGAAATCCTTAAATATTGATAAAATTAACTCATTTATTTCCTTTTCAACCTAGTGCTTTCTGAAAAATGAAATGAAATCATGCATTTTAACTCATTCATCATGACTAGACTACTGCAATAATCTAAACAACAACCTTTCTCTCTTTTCATGCTAAAATATCATTATGAAAATGGAGACAAATCATAAATAGTATATCATATATCTCCCAAAATATCATTCACATGTTTGGGGGATTAATTATGGTTTTAGGGATTGGAAATGGGTCTTATGGTAGCTATTTTAAAGGAAAAAAATAGTCCTGCTTCAATGGTTTGGATATGGATGGATGAAATGAGTGTGTATGCTTACACAAGCAAGTGGTTTGAACAAAGTGAAGAAAACCATGGTGGAGGTGGATGGGACATGCTGAGTCAAAGTGGATATGTTGGGGCTATGTGTGGACTATGAAACAGTGAAGGTAATAGAGTCTTGGAGAGGGGGTGATCCGTGATCTAGGAGGGGTCAAGAAATAGTGAAAGTAGATATGGATAAGGGAGTATGATGCAAGGAAATCTTTGGTTAACCCTCAAAGCTATAATAGATAAATATTAGTCCAAATTTTTTGAGTGATAAAGGGCTTGAATCTAAAGGAAAACATAGGATTGAGATTGAGAGAGTAAGGGCTTCACTTCATAGTTTCCTCATATTATGGTGTCTAGAAAATATAGAAAGTAACCTTGTGCAAATGCAAGCACCTATGTTTGATGGTACCAGGGGTGGAGATGCAGCTAAAGCTTGGCTAGTGGGGATGAATAAATATTTTGGTCTTTTGGAATTAAACACCAATACCAAGGCTAGAATTTCCATCTACTAGCTAAAAGGTGAAGCCTTGTTGTGGTGGGACCATCTGGCAGAAATAAAAAATTATGACATAAGTCAACTGACTTGGGACAAGTTCGTCAGGTGGTTTCTTAAGGAGTATTTGTCTACCCATCATCGAGATCAAAAGATGAATGAATTTCACTCCCTACCTCAAGGGGGAATGTCGGTAAAAAAATACAGGGCCAAGTTCATGAACCTACTTTGACATGTGCACCATATTAAATAAGAAGAGGGTCAAGCGAAAAAGTTCATTTTTGGATTGAATAATTTTTTTTTGTATGCCTCAAAGCTTTATCGACCTAAAAATTTGAACCAGGTTGTGGAGGTAGCCTTAGTCGCTAAGGAGAAGTAGAAAAACAAGTAGGAATTAAAAAATAAGGCCCATTCTTCCAACTACTTGGATAATAAACACAAATATTCTCAAGAAGCTAAGCCTAAAGGAAAGGACTCTCAATAGTTTAAGAGGGGTAAAAATGATAAGGAGAATTGAGGGTTAGAAAGTTGGAAAGACAAGGGAGATAAATGATATAAATCATCCAAGAAAGTGGCTCAAGGTGACTCCATGAGAGGAAAGGAAGTCAAAAGAGGACCAGTTGATAGTTTTTGGACATGTGGAGGTAACCAATACATGAATGAGTTTCCCAAGAATCCAAACAAGACCACTAATTCCACCGCTCAAATCTATGCAGTTGTGGATAATTGACATACATACCAACAAGACTCCCTAATAGAGCTCCAAGGTACACTTTTTGGCCAACCTAATTCTATTATGGAAGATTTAGGAGTCACATATAGCTTTATATCTCCTAATATAATACAAAAATGTAAAATTGATCATAAGAATCTAAGTCGAGAGGAGATGGAGGTTGAGCTTGGTTCAGGTAAGACACAAAAGATCAAGTTCTGTCTATGAGGAGCTAAAATGGACTTAGGAATTATTAAGACTAAGGTAAACCTATGGGTCACCTAGTTAGGATCCTATGACCTCATCCTAGGAATAAATTGGTTCTAGGAGCATCAAGCCAAGTTGGATTGGTACAATAAGAAGATTGAATGTCTAGATGATGATCAAGGGAGACCCGTGACTCTCTAGGGAATCTAGAGACCTTTAGTACTAAGAATGATTTCAACCATGCAAGCTAAGAGGGTAGAAAGGAAGGGAAGACAAATTTATATAGTGAAGGTAGAGGAGGGAAAGCGAGGATCCAAATCCTAGTTTTGAAGATCATCCAATCCTCCAGGAATACCGTGATGTCTTTCTTGAAGAGTTGCTAGGATTATCTCCTAAATGAAAGATGGATTTTGCAATAGATCTAGTCCCAAGGGCTGAACCTATTTCAAAAGCCCCCTATAGAATAAACACGACTAAGTTACAAGAGCTTAAGATTTCATTGCAAGATTTAATGGAGAAAGGATTAATTCAACCTAGTATTTCCCCTTGGGGAGCCCTAGTGTTGTTCATCAAAAAGAAGGATGGAACCTTGAGGTTGTGTATAGAGTATAGGATTTTGAACATGATGACTATTCAAAATAGATACTCTCTACCCAAAATTGATGACTTGTTCGATTAGATGAAGGGATCTGCTATCTTCTCCAAAATAAATTTAAGGTTAGGTTATCACCAGTTAAGAATCAAGGAAGAGGATATTCCAAAAAAACCATTCATAACCAAGTATGGCCACTATGAGTTATTGGTAGTTCCCTTTGGCCTAAAAAATTCCCCCTTCGCTTTCATGAGTCTCATGAACCATTGTTCCATGACTATTTGGAAAAATTTGTGTTAGTATTCCTTGATGACATTCTAATTTACTCTAAAAATCTGCAAGAACATGAGGAGCATTTGAGAATTATTTTTCAAAGGCTGAGAGATTGTAAATTGTGTGGGAAATTTTCCAAGTGTTCTTTCTTTTAGCCTAGGGTACGTTATATCAGGCATATCATATCAGCCCAGGGAATTGCAGTAGATCTAGCCAAGGTACACGTAATCATAGAATGGCCTATTCCTAAGAATGTGGCTGAAGCAAGAAGTTTCATGGGATTGGTGGAGTATTATCGAAGGTTCATAGAGAACTTCTCAAAAATAGCCAACCCCATAACCTCCCTTCAACGAAAAGGAAAGAATTTTGAATGAACAAAGAAATGCAGTGTTTCTTTCTAGCAGTTGAAGGAAGCTCTTACCCACACCAATCTTGCAAGTGCCCAATCTAGAAAAATAATTTGTAGTCTGGATAGATGCTTCTCTAGATGGGATAGGTGGAGTTCTAAAGAAAAATGGATGTATGATCTCCTTCAAGTCTAGGAAGCTAAAGGATCATGAACTCAACTATCCTATCCATGACTTAGATCTAGCTGCAATCATGCATGCCTTGAAGGTATGGAAAAACTATTTGGTAGGGAGACTCTTCAAGTTGAACACTGATCACAAAGGACTCCAATATCTATTCACACAACTTGATTTGAATGCACGAAAATGAAGATGGTTGGAATTCCTAAGCAAGTGCTAAATAGATATTTCTTATGTTAAGGGGAAAGAAAACCAAGTTGCAGATGACTTAAGCTGTAGGGCTAGATGAGCTGCAATCACTCAATTAAAATTTGAGTTGCTAGAATAGATCAAGAAAATGCAAGTACGAGACCTTTTTTGTCAGCAAATGAAGTGGGAAGTGCAGCAAAAAATTAACTAATCCAAATACTATATGGGAATTGATGGGGTTCTTCATTACCTACATCAAATTTATGTACCAGAAGAGGGAGGTTTGAGACTAAAATTATCGCAGAAGGCCATAATGTGCCTTATCAAGCACACCTAGGGGTGGCTAAAATGTATGCGAATTTAAAAACTCACTACTTTTGGTAAGGAATGAAGAAGGAGATAGCTAGTTGTGTTTCCAAATTTCTTGAATGTCAACGAGTTAAAGCAAAATATTGTCATCTTGCAAGAAACCTCTATCCTCATGATCTGCCTTGGCACAAACGATTAGTGATTTCCATGGATTTTGTGACAATTCTTCCCAAATATTAGAACCAATGTCATAGTATTCTGGTAGTGGTTGATAAACTAACCAAGGTAGCACACTTTATACCAAGCAATGTAAAGGATGATGCTCCACTCCTAGCTAAAATATTCATAAAGGAAGTTGTTAGAATGCATGGAATGCCTGAGGTGATCATTTCAAATAGAGATAAGTTGTTTACTTCCAGGTTTTGGACCTCTCTTATGGATACATTAGGTACCAAACTTAATTTTAGCACTGCTTACCACCCTAAAACAAACAACCAAACAAAAAGAGTTAACTATATCATGGAAGACATGCTCCGAATGTATGCCATGGATCAACCCACTAAGTGGGAAGAGTATTTTCCTTTTGTAGAGTTTACATATAACAATTTATACCATTCCTCCATTCAAATGACACCATTCAAAGCATTATATGATAGGAAGTGTAGAACACTTTTTGGATGGGATAGTTTAGAAAATTGTGTAACTATTGGGCCAGTGCTTCTTCAAGAATATGACAATCAAGTGAAAATTATAAGGTAAAGGCTAAAGGAATCTTTAGATTGTCAAAAGAGTTATGCTAATGCAAAGAGGACTCTGAGGGAATTTTCAGTAGGTGACAAGGTTTTTTTGTGTGTTAGACCTCATAAAAGCTCAATAAAGTTTTGCAAGGCTACTAAACTAGCTTCGTGATACATAGGGTCATTTGAGAAACTTGAGAAGATTATCCATATAACTTGCCGATTAGCTCTTTTGTTGTCTCTCTCTAGCATTCATGATGTATTCCATGTATCCTTGCTTAATAAATATATTGTTGACCCCACACATGTAATTGATTGGCAGGCACTATAGGTGGAAGATGCAAGAGATATCCACCTCAAACTGCTCATAATCATAGACAAGCACAACCTTCAATTGTGGAACTAAACCATCCATCAAGTTAAGGTCCTATGGAACCAATATACAGAACATGGAGCCACTTGGGAAGATGAAAATGTAATTAAACTAGAATATCCATACTTGTTTAACTAAGCTGAGCCGACTTAATCCTAAGTGGGAGAGTATGTCATATACCCCTAGGACTCATAATTTTCTAGCATGACCCCTAGCCCCATGGTAATTTGGACTAGGGGAGGATTTATGACCATATTATGATAATGAAATTCTATGAGTGTGATGATTATGTTTTGGACATGATACTATTAATTGATATATGCATAACCTTGTCATGTTTGATTAAATTTAAATGCTTGATTTTTATTTATACTGACTTGGACTAATGACTTGGTTGGTGGACTTGTGTGAGGTTTGTTGTTAGATGAAAGTACAAGGGGTGCAAGATGAGGTGGATTCTATGGTAAGGTGATGAGAGATGGGTAAACGTAGAGCTAGACCCCAGCGGAGAAATCTATAAGTAACTTTTCCTTAACTTAAGATTTACTTGATTTAGGATAGAGTTAGAAATGTGGTTAGATGATCTTAATAGTCAAACATGCAAGGTTTTCTAAGGATATAATTTCACAACCATGAATTTAGTTCCTAGGGATATTAAATTCTCTTGTAACCTTAGAATGTTAGGCATTGAGGCTATTTCCACCATCTATTCGAAAGACATGAATGGTATTTAAATTATTATAGCCATTAAAATATCGTCGATAATATAAATTCATGGATAAATGTGCATAAAGAAATAATATTTATTAATCCTACACAAAAAACTAATAAATAACAATAAAATAAAATACAATTAAATATAAATCTCCATAAATAATAACTAAAACTAAATAAATAAATAAATGAAAATAAAATAATAAGAAAATATGTGTGGAATGGCTAAATAAATTAACCATATTTTGGAGGCTTTTCATACATGAAAAATAACAAATTTGAAACCTTAGAAAGCCACGAATGAAAAAAAATAAAAAAAGAGAGAAAGAAAACATAAGGGAGAAATTGCGTGAGAGGAGGAAGAGGGATGAATAGAGGAGTCATGTGTTGAAGGAACCCAAGAATGGTTATTTATTGCTATTTTCCTATTCTCTATGGCTGGGAGATAATCGACAACACATGGAAGGAACCCAAGAATGGGCGCAGACATGGAGGAAGGAACCAACCCTGACATTAATAGGCATGGAAAGGGGTTTTTTGTGTAGGTCATTGGAAAATTAAAGTCACGTCTACTGGAAATGAACCCAAGACTTTTATAAATTCACCAAGAGCTTAGAAAAAAAGGAAGAAGAGAAGAAGGGTGTGACAGAGGTGTGGAATTTGTTGGTGAAGTTAGCAGGTGTGAGGTGGCAAATTGAAGTCTAGAACAACTTGTCATTTTGGATGCCATTCTTCCAAGTCTTTTCTTCTATGTGCATTCATTTTCTAATTTTGTTGTAGAATACATAGATAATATCATGAAGGGATTGTTAAAATATTTTTGGTAGTTTCTGCAACTTAGGGTATGAGATTTTATTTTATGTTGGAAGTAAATTAGACCCATAGCTAGCTCCAAATTTCCCTTTAAGCTTAGTCACCCACTCAAAACTCTTGAAATTATGATATGCAAAATATCATAGTTAAAGTTTAACTAGGATTTTATTATAGCTGGGGTTAAAGATTGAGTGAGATTTGTGTATTATCCTCCTTTATGCTACCTGAAACTCTAGATGCCTATTTTTTTAGGTCTCCTTCATTTCTGAGCAAATTGGATTTTATATGGTTAGATCATATGTAGATATTCAATATTCGTTACAAACATATATTAATCCTTAGATCTCCCTACCATTAATGCATTGACCTATGTTTGAAAAGTGAAAGTGTTCAGTTGAAACATTTGGGGCTATAGGTGAAACCATAGTTGAAGAAATGATAAATAATTTATTGCTTAGTGGTTGTTTAGCAAAATATTTTCTACCCAACACTTTAGCTTGCCTTGGAAGAGCTCTCACTAATTAAAAATAATATTTTAGGCTTGCAAATATTTGCTAACTAAGATATAAACATAAATAATATTTCATTAGCTTCTACTGGTTAAATAAACCCTGCATAAGAGGTGTCGACCTCCTACAATGATTTTAATAACTAATCCTTTACAACCATGATTTAGAGATTGGACATCTAACCTGAACAACCATTTTAACCATCATGAAGGTGAATTTAAATTGTCAACCCAAGGACATGAACTTGAAATGGGTCAGCATAGTATGTGCACTAGGAACTCAAAGTAGTCATCTTCATTCTACAACTAAGAAAGACTCAATAATGAAAGTAAATTGCATGGAAAGGAACAAAGTAAATGATGAACATCACTCAACAATTAAACTAAACTGAACATGCATGACAAGAATGACAATTTGAGAATTGATCAAGAAACTACTTTGTTCGCTTTGGCTGCAGGAACAATCACATAATGAAATTATAGTGGCTGTAGGAACAGTCAGTGCCAGATTCTTAACTAAGTACTAAACATAAGCTAATACTAATCTAACTAAACTAAAGGATGGATTACTCACCAAGTGGCCCCCCTTGGATGAGTATCCTCTAAAACTAATACAAACTCAAATGTTCAACTTAGAATCTCATTTTATTCATTGGAAAATGTAAATACAAAAGAGTAGCATGTCTGGAAAATGCTAGTATATCATATTGTACAATAACTTGGCAGCTCCTGCAGAAGAAGGAGGATCCAAACCTTATTTATACTACCAAATAACTCCCACTAACTAAGAGGACACCATTTAGGGAAAGTAGAGAAAAGAATGGAAGGGTGGTTACACATGTAGGGAATCCGGTCAGACATGCATATCCAAATGTGGACTCAACACTGCGGTAATGCCCGCATTTTCTCAATGTCATTAAAGATCAACACAAGGCAGTTACATGCGGCTGACATGGGGAATCTCCTGCCGTTGTCCTTCAGGTGACCTTCAAATGATTGCTCTGCATGACCAGTTGGCGACTGTATTTCTCAACTTAGCATCCTCAAATATGTCTGCATGGAAATGTTAGTACACATAATAATTGCACATCTATAACCACCTTAAAGAACATTCATTGACCACATGCAAGATTAATATAGATAGTCCACATAATTGGCTAATGTCATTAAAACTGGAAAAAAAAAATAATTAAACCCAATGTCTATGGTTTGAGGGAAACTTAATAAAAAGTATCAAAATTGAATATCAATGTCCATGGAAACTTTTAGCAAATAAACTATAGATTCTACCCAAAACTAGACCAAAAACTAGGCTCATCACTCCCCCCAACCTAATGTTTTGTTGGTCCTCCAACAGGGGAAGAGTTGTGTTTCTGCTTGGTCAAAGCTCTGAAATTTGCAACTAATAATTGTCCAATATTAGTGTTTGCTGAGGGCAAGTTAGGGTTCCAATAGAATCCTCCCAACTTGTCAAGTCTTCTCCATCTCTGATTTTCTTCAGCAATGTCATAGCGGTAGAATTTGAATTTTGGTACAGGCCACATGAGGATAGGTGACTGAAAAGTCAAGGGAAGCCATTCTCATCCCTTTGTTCTCCCAAGTTGAATGTACCTTTCAGTTCTTTTTATTGCTACACCATAGTTCTGGATGGAATGAGGTCCAACCTGTTTCAGCTCATCAGTTAAAGTGTTCGATCTCTGTGATATATATCCTCTCATGGTGTCCTCTTTTGCTGTCGTGTTTACCTCGTATTCACTATAAACTGCCTCAATCCAAGGCAAAAATTTTGTTACCATAACTAGACCTGAAAAGCATTCTGTTCCAGTCTCTGTAAATATCCTTGGGGTTTCTTGATTCAACTCTAATGGCCAAGGCAATATTGGATTCCCTCCCCCTATAAGTATTATATTGCTCACCCCAACTAATCTCATTTTTCACCCAAGACATGAATGCTCTCAATTGGATATCCCCAAAATACAACAACAGGTTCTAGTCTTGGTTTTGAGTTACAAAAAAATTATCTAAATAAAATTCACATAATAAATTCTTCATTTCAGGGGAGGCAATCCTATAAGCATTGAAAAATTCAGTGGGAGTCTCAATAGAGGGATTCAAACCTGAGATAATTCTTGACAGCTTAAAAGAGAGATATTTCTCCTTCAGGTGCAAAACATAAACCCTTGGAGGGGTTTTGCATTCTAAAATCTATGGTACTAGGGTTGCAATGTTTCCGACCCTCTCCTTTAGGAAGATAATCTCTTCATTCTTTTCTTCAAAATTTCATCCCTCTCTTGAATTTCCTTTTTCAATCTCTTCTTTTACTTTTTCCATTCCTCCTCCCCTATTTGTATCTCTATCCATAAATTTAAAATTGTTGTATGTACTAAAAAATTAGGAGGGTTATGAATTCCTACCAAGATTTTTGTTGATGGTTTCTCCCCATATAGGACCATTTTCATAGATTCAGACTGTCCAACTGGATCAGGTTGCAGAGGTACAATTTCTTTTCCCACTTCTTGTTGCAGGGCCTCTTGTTCTTGTTCTTGTAGTTGCTGCAGGAACTCCTGATCTAATTCTTGGTCTTTTTGCAAGAACTCTTGGTTTTCTTCATGCTCTCGAGTTCCAACTTCCTCAGAAAGGGCAGAAAAATACGCTAGGGTCATTTTTGTTATCTCATCAAATATATTCTCTCCTTCGACATTTGCATGCTCTATTAGGGATTTTATGCTCTTATGTGATGTCCCACCATGCTTAGGGTTTTTCTGCGAAGGCCTATCAACAACTAGTTTTGATTTCTCGAGAGGGCTCTCACGTTTTCCTTTGGTTGCAAGATGAATAGTGTCATCCTTTCTCTTCTTAGGACTTGGCACCTCTCTTTCCATAGGTTGTGTTTTGGTTTTTCCTTTTCTTGCCTCTGCCTCCTTCTGTGCCCTAGTTCTTATTATGGTTTCAAGTGGAACATCATCATCATTAGAATTCGATAAAGAATTTTCTTTTTTAGAGTGCTCTATTTTAGAGGAACTAGCGTCTATGGTCCTTTATTCCATAGGAGGATTCACACTAGAGTCGACACCAGAGGTTAAAGCAACAGGGGTGGATTCAACCATGCTTAATTTCATGTTAGACCTATGTGGTTGAGGTAAAACCCTAGATTGCAACTGCTCAAGTCTAAATTGATCAAATTTCATGAATTCCTCCCAGGTCATTTTGGGTGCTACATTATGTAGAGATTTTTCAATTAGACAATGGTGGGAAACAAAGTTGTCCCTACCTTTTTGAGTTTTAGTCACCATGATGGAGAGAAGGTTGTATAAGATGTTGGGCATAGTCATCCTCCTCCTATGCCTCATGTGACTCAAAAGTTTGAAATGCATTGAATGTAGGTTTGACAATCAACCTTCACAAGTGATGTACTTGATAATGTAGACGGTTTCCTACTTCCATGGCTTGGGTAGAGAGATTCTTTTGGCACCCAGTTTGTCTATACTGATAGGAGGGTCACCATGTATTGTGAATACGACCCTAGTTGAACTGGCATCTCAAGAAATAGGGTAATGCTCGTCGTCAACTAGTAACCCTGTAACTTCTACAATTCTTTTCTCAGTTTCTACAACCTCTAGCCCTTTTACTATGGCTTTTCCATCTGAAAATGTTTGGGCGAACTCTAGTGCAATGCCTTCATCAAAACCGTCTAGCTTTAGGAAGTAGTCCAACCAACCACAATTTTTAAATTCGGCCAAACATTGTGCATCCTGCAATAAGGTATCATGAACTAAAGGCTCATTTCAAATTAGTCCACCTGCCATTATCTGTAATAAATCTGTCACTTTGTAAAATTCCCTTCCTAAACTTCTCGTTGGAAAACAAATTCCTTTCTACACACTTGCTAGCTTAATTGTCGACTGAATTTTCCTTCTCTTTGCTTTTACCTTTTACCACTTGCAATTCAGGATTATGATGGGGTCAATAATGGAAAATAAATGGTAATAAAAGGGAGTTATGATGAAAATAAATGGTGGCGGCAATTTAGTGTCACATCACATATGCGAGCCGTCCTTTATTTCAAATTTTAAATTGGCTCAGCAAGATTTGCTGACACAGACAATCATGGACTGACATGTGGCAATGTATCTACATATTTCCTACCCCTCCCCCCACCTAAATTTGGACATGTGTCCACACATGCAAGATGGGAGTAGTGATTTGATAGGGGTTTATGAAAATTATGTGTACGTTCATACTAACGTACAATGATTAAATGAAATTTACTAAAAGATAATTAAGAGAGAAATTAATGCACACATACTTGAATGTTTACAAACATGATTGTGTGGAGGATTCATTGCAAAGATCATGGAGAAAATAATGTTTGCATTTTTAGGAAATAATTGAGCAATTAATGATGATGAAGTGGAATGGTGTGAGGTGGAATGAAGTGATGGAAGAGAGAGAAAGATGGTACGGATGGGTAGATGGGTGAAGAATTGGACTTCTACAAAAGTAGAAGTCTTTATTATGGCAAGTGCATACCTTAAATAGCCAGAAGGAGGGACACTAGGTCCACTTCCTTTGGCTGCAAGCTCGGGTGTTGCATGCTGGATGAATTGCTGCAGGAACTCTTCTTTGGAAGCTGGCTTGTGAACAATCTGAGATGATGACCATTGACTAGTAATTTGAATCTGATAAGGTCAATGGCGGTGAGCTGAATAGCTCCATTGGGAAAGACCTCAACAAATTCATATGGTCCTAGCCACCTTATCTGCAATTTTCCTGCATTGTCTTGATATTGTGAGTCATAAAGCAATGCCCAGTCACCTGGCTGAAATTTCTTCTCTTTGATAAATTTGTCATGCCCTTTGACTCTTTGATTCTGCATGACCTCATTATGGTGCAAGGATGTTTTCCTCATCTCATCTAAAGCATTCAGCTGCATGATTCTTTCTTTTTGTGCCTCAAAAATTTCCATCCCCAACTCTACTACAGTTCTAAGAGTCTTGTGCTCGAATTCAATGGGCATAATGGTTGTCTTCCCATACAATAACTTAAATGGAGTGAAGCCTGTAGTTTTTTTCCAGGTGGTTATGTAGGCCCAAACTACTTCTGATAATCTGTTTGCCCAATCCTTTATGTGAATAGCCACTATTTTGGTTAGAATGGCTTCAGTTTCTCTGTTGGTCACCTCAACTTGTCCATTGGCCTGAGGGTGATAAGGAGTAGAATTTCTGTGCCTTATGTTATATTCATTGACTAGTGTTGTAACAATTTTTGAGGTAAACTGAGCTCCTTGATTAGTTACTATTTCTCTTGGGACTATATATCGTGTGAAAATTTCTTCATAAAGAAGTTCTGCAACCTTGTTATCTCTTACATGCTTCATGGCCTTGAATTCTACCCACTTAGTTACATAATCAGTGCATACCAAGACATAAGACTTACCATTTGATGGGGGATCAATGGGTCCTACAAAATCCAATCCCCACTTGTCAAAGGAGTGACTAAAACTTGGGGATGGAGTGGCATCTCATCTGATTTGGTTGGCCGACCCATTCTTTGGCACCTATCACATTTCCTTGTATATCTTCTTGCATCTTTGTGGAGTGTAGGCCAATAGTATCCCGTGTTCAAAATCTTCATTTTTGTTCTTTTGGCTGCAAAATGCCCTCCACATGGTTCATCATGGCATGCATGCAGAATGTCATATGTCTCATCTTCCCTCACACATCTTCTCATAACATAATTTGGTCCAGTATAAAACAAGCATCCAACTATCCATGAAAAAGGAAAAGATTTTTCAATGAGCACTCTTCTCTCTTTTGGAGAGAAGTGAGGAGGAACTCTCCCTGTCACTAGGTAATTAGCTATGTTAGCATATCAGGGTGTAGGCACACTAATGGAAAATAGATTCTCATCAGGAAAGGAGTCATCTATGGCTTGATTGTCTTATTATGTGGTCAGTCTTGAAATAAAATCTGCAACAATGTTGGCCTTCCTTGGTTTGTCCACAATGGTTATGTCAAACTCCTGCATCAACAACAACGATCTGGCCAATCTTCCTGAGATCAAGGGTTTATTCATGAGATATCTAATGGTTGCATGATCGGTGTGCACAAAGATCTGGTATCCTATTATGTAGTTCCTGAATTTGTTCAAGGTGTAGATTACTACCAACATTTATTTTTCTCACTATATAATTGAATTGAACTCCTTGTAAGTTTTTGTTGACAAAATAAATAGCATTTTCAATGGCTCATTCTTTTTATCCTAGGACTGCTCCTATAGCATAATCTGATGCATCTGTATGGATGTGAAAATGAATTTCCCAATTAGATCCCTTAATTACAGGAGCATGAGTCAAAGCTATCTTCAAGTCAAAAAATTATTTGTCACAGCCTTCTATCCCTTGGAACTCAACATCTTTAGTTAGGAGACTATACAATGGTGTTGATATTTTGCTAAAATATTTGATGAAATGCCTATAATATCTTGCATATCCGAAGAAACTCCTAACATCCTTTTGTTTTGTAGGTGTAGGAAGATTAGTGATTACCTCAATTTTTGTAGGATCTACTTGAATTCCTTGGTGGGAAATGTAGTGGCCAAGAACTACACCTTCCTGCATCATCATGAAGCACTTCTCACCATTTAAAGATAGATTTTGGTCTTCAGATCTTTGTAGGAATTTCTTGAGATTTTCCAATGCTTCATCAAAATTAGCACCACAGATGGTAAATTCATCCATATAGATTTCCATGCAGTCAAGGAAGATGTCTAAAAATATGCTGATGACTGCTCTTTGAAAAGTTGCAGGTGCGTTGCATAACCCAAAAGGAAGTACTAAATAGGCATATGTTCCCCATGGACATGTGAATGTTGTCTTCTCCTGGTCCTTTGGTGCAATTTGAATCTGATTGTAACCACTGAATCCATCAAGAAAAGAAAAGTATTGTTTTCCTACACGTGAGTCCAAGACTTGATCTACAAAAGGCAAGGGAAAATGGTCCTTCTTAGTAGTAGAATTGAGTTCCCTGTAGTCAACTTAAACTCACCATTTTCCTCCCTTCTTGGGCATAATCACCAATAGAGACACCCACTGGCTGTTTGAAATGGGGTAGATAAATCTTGCATCTAGCAACTTTTGCAGTTCTATTTTGAAAATTTCTCTCAATACAAGGTTGATTCTTCTTTGTAGCTGCCTTACAGGCATACATCCATCTTTAATATATTCTATGAGTGCAGAGATTAGGATCCAATCCCTTAATATCATGATAATCCCATGCAAATGCATTTTGATGGGCCCTCAACAAATTTGCCAATGCCAACTGTTGTTCTTCACTTAATTTATTGTTGGTATTCAAATATATTCCTTCGGACACCTGTACTTGTGTAGTTAATTCTATCATAGCTGTTTCATTAATACATGGTACCTTAAGTTCATGTGGTAACATTGTGTGGAACATACCTATTGCTGCAGGAAGTTTATTTGTAGGAAGAGTGGTTGCAAGAAGTTTGTCTACAGAAATAGTGGCTATAGGAAGATCAGGCAGAGCAGGCATAAGTGTTTTCACGGGGTCAACAAAACTAGACACATGGGAGGGTGATACCTTCTCTACCTCACAATGGTTCTGCATTATATTAGATAACACTTCATCTTCATCTTTAAGCTGCAGGAAAGCACTTCTACCTAACATCATGAGCTATGCCACAGAGTTAACTTCCTCAACTTCTTCACCTACTTGTGGCCATACAAAATTATCCTCATCATGAGATGGCTGAGCAGGAGGATAAAGAACAAGATTTTTGGTGTTCTTGCCATAAGAAATGGTCATGTCACTTGGCCGACATCCAATATAAGCATTTGTTGTTGCTAAACATGGCCTCCCAAGGATAATAGGATACCTGCCTAGTGTAGCTTTAGGAGAAAGAATCATGAAGTCAGCTGGATACTCCCAAGAATCTAGAATCACTACAAGGTCCTCTACTATACCATCAGACTTAATAGTGGAACAACAAACTGCAGGACAGTAGGAGTGGATCTCATACTTGCAATGTTTAGTTGTTGCAGGATGTCTTTAGTCATCACATTTATTGTTGTAGCCAAGTCAATCAAAGCATTCTTTATGTTTATCCCATTTATAATAACTTCAACCACATGAATACCTAGATCATTGTACTTGGGGATAGTTACTTTTCCAAGCATGATGTTAGCCATTTATCCCACTACATGAACTGTAGTTGGGTCCCTCTTTTTCCTGCCCAACTTCTTGAGGCATGCTTCTATGATTGCTTTTCCATATATAGGAACATATTTTATGGCTTGGAATAGGGGTATCTAGACACATATTTTTCAGCTGGTCTAGAATGTCAAAAGTGTTGTCCTCCTTGTCTTCTTTTTGTTTGACAACTTTTAATCTCTGGGGGAATGGTGGTTCTCATGCCATCTGCTTGGTTGGAACTGGTTCAGGATTTTTAGGTGCACTAGACTGAATGGGACCATTCAAAGATTCTTCTTGTTCTTCCACAAGAATTTCAGTAATAATGGGTGTGGAAGGAGCTGAAAAAGTAGTTCCTGAATGTAAACGTATGTCACTTAAAATCACAACATATGCATGAAATTGATTTGGATCAACAGAGTATACAGGCTGTTGTTGTGGTTTATTATTTGGGTTAGGTGTGGGTTGGGCTGGTAATTGAGTAGGTTTGGGTACATTTGAACTTGGATTAGCAGGAGGAGGCATTATAGCAGGTTGCTGGGGTTGAGAAGGTGGTTGCATGTAACTAGTTGTTTGGTTTGGCCATTGTTGTCCACCTCTCCATTGAGATGTTTGTTGCCAATTTCTTGGAGGTGCCTGCCAAGGTCCTTGAAACTGCTACCGATTCCCCTGAGATTGCTGCCACTAAGGTGAAGAATTTTGATAATTGGGCCAAGAATTTGGAGGGTTACCCCAAGATTGAGGTGGATATCCTCCATAGTTGGATGGACACGGGGGCTACCACTGGTTACCAAATGAATAAGAATTAAAATATGGCCCAGCAAAAGATAGTGGATCTGGTGGCATACCTTGTCTTTAAGCCCATGGCCTTTTCTATGCAAAAAATTAAATTGGTCTTCCTTAGTCTGAATTAGTTTGAACTCAGGTGGAATATGCTTGCTGTCAATGTTGGTTATCATCTTGCATTTGTAGTCGTTCTATCTGCAATGGAGACAATATTCTGTTAGCATTGCCTCTGCCTCCTCATGTTTATTCTTGGCCTGAAGTGTATCTAGCTGAGTAGCTAGATTGTTGATGATATCCTGCTTGAAATCTACCAACAAATGAGTAATCTCCATCCTTGAAACTCCATTGGTGGATGAATTACCCATAGAGGATTGGTAAGCTCTCCCTTTCTTTGAAGCTTCCCTAGAATAGTTCTGGCATAACTTCTTGATATCCTCCCAAGGAACTTGAGTGATATTTCCTCTTGCCATTAGGTCCAAGGTATTAGTGCAACTTTCATTAATTCCTCTCAATAAAAGAAACTTTTGTGAGTCTCCATTGAGTGCATGGTGTGGAGATTTCTGCAGACAAAACAAAAACCTTGAAATGAAATCCTCTAAGCTCTCATCTTTCTTTTGATGCATTATGAAAATGTCACCTCCTCTCATATCACTACCCCTGCAATACTCCTTCTATTTCTCAAGGAACTTTGTCTTCATGTCCTCCCAATTCTCCACAGTGTCTCTGCCAAGGCTCATAAGCCATCTTAATGCAACTTCTTTCAAAGTGGTAGGAAATAGCTTAAGTCTGTGGGCATCACTAGTATAGTCATAGCTTCTGTAGAGTATATCAAACTCAAACAAGAATGTATCAGGATCTTCTATGACAAGTCCATAGAACTTAGGAAGGACTGAAGTATGGATATTTTTGAGGTTGTCTACTTCATTTTTTTGAGCAATGGGAAAAGGAAAATGTGGTTGGTTCTGCCTGTTAGGCTTGTTTCTATTTGCATCAGCCATGTTTGCTTGATAAAGCTCCAAAATAGAGGTTTCTTCAACTGGATTTTGATCTTCAAGGGAAAATTTAGAACTGGTTAAGTCAGGGAATGTATTAGCAAAGGGGTGTGGCTCTTCTTCTTCTTCTTCGTTTTTGGGAAAATTTGGGAGCTCTACTAGCTGAAATGGCTTTGGATAATTAGGAGAGAATCTCCCATAAGCATCTCTTCTTCTTCTATGCATGCGGTATCAACTCAGTATCAACCAAATAACACAAAGAATTGGTGAAAGAATAGTGGATCATAACTTCTAAACACTAAGAGAAAATTCTAGAAATACTGTAGTAGGAAAAAATATCAATGATTCCAAAGGACTGCCTAGTTTGACACCATCCCTGACAATGGCGCCAAAAATGTTGACCTCCTACAATGATTTCAATAACTAAGCCTTTACAACCGTGATTCAGAGATTGGAAATCTAACCTGAATAGCCATTTTAACCATCATGAAGGTGCATTTAAATTTTCAACCCAGGGATTTGAACTTGAAATTGGTCAACACAGTATGTGCATTAGGAACTCAAAGTAGTCATCTTCATTCTATAGCTAAGAAAGACTCAATACTAAAAGTAAATTGCATGGAAAGAAACAAAGTAAATGTTGAACATCACTCAACAATTAAACTAAACTGAACATGCATGACAAGAATGAAAATATGAGCAACAATCGAGAAACTACTCTGTCCGCTTTGGCTATAGGAATAGTCACATAATGAAATTCTAGTGGTTGCAGGAACAGTCAGTGCCAGATTCTTAACTAAGTACTAAACATAAGCTAATAATAATCTAACTAAACTAAAGGATGGATTAATCACCAAGTGGCCCCCCTTGGATGAGTATCCTCTAAAACTAATACAAACTCAAATGTTCAACTCAGAATCTCATTTTATTCATTGGAAAATGCAAATACAAAAGAGTAGCATGTCTGGAAAATGCTAGTATATCAGATCATACAATAACTTGGCGAATCCTACTGAAGAAGGAGGATCCGAACCTTATTTATAATACCAAATAAATAAGGTATTGAAATCCCACTAACTGAGAAGACACCATTTAGGGAAAGCAGAGAAAAAAATGGAAGGACAGTTACACATGTAGGGAATCCGATCAGAAATGCATGTCCAAACGTAGAATCAATACTGTGGTAATTCCCGCATCTGCTCAATGTCATTAAAGATCAACATGAGGCAATTAAATGCGGTTGACATGGGGAATCTCCTACCGTCGTCCTTTAGTTGACCTTCAAATGATTCCTCTGCATGACCAGCTGGTGGCTGCGTTCCTCAACTTAGCATCCCCAAATATGTCTGCATGGCAATGTCAGTACGCATAATAATTGCACATTTATAACCACCTTAAAGAACATTCATTGACCACATGCAAGATTAATATAGATAGTCCACATAATCAGCTAATGTCATTAGAACTGGCAGAAAAAAAATTAAACCCAATATCTATGGTTTGAGGGAAACTTTATAAAAAGTATCAACATTTAATATCAAAGTCCATGGCAACTTTTAGCAAATAAAATATAGATTCTACCCAAAACTAGACCAAAAGTTGGGCTCATCAAGAGGTCCTTTGATTCTTTACCATATAGTCATTTTATTCACATAGCAGGCTAAAGAAACAACTAGCTTCCTTATAAAATTTTAAAGTTGTAACTAGTTAGTAATTAAACCCTGTGAAAAGCAGTATCTCTCCTCTGTTTATATTTTTTTGATGTAACTGCCTCAAGTATCATATTCTCAGTGGGTTGCTACCCTTTTATAGGAAACTCAACTATAGTAAAGTGATAGCAAAAATAATTTTATCATTATCTCCCTTAAACAATATCAAAGCAACCTAAGCTCGACTTTTATGGTTGATGGGATTCTACGTATTTAGTTAATAGTAGATGTGAGCCTTAAACTCAAATAATCACAACCCTATTTATTCATCTAAAAAAGAAAAGAACTCAAGGAGATAAAGGAATAAACTATAAAACTCCTTGTAGCAAAACCATAAATCACAGATATGTGACTACTTGCTATTAGGTAGGTAAAACCATGAAATAAATAAATAACTTGATAATGGGGTTAAAAGGGAATGGTCTATAATGGTAAACGTTAGGCAGGAATTACTAAAATTAAGGTCAGAGTGAGAGGAGTTACCAAAATAGACATGTTAAAGGAAGAATCGATTAACTTTTAAATTACCCAGAGGTCTTGGGGCAAGAAATCCTCTTTTCAACTTCTTCATAGTGTCCCAGTTGCCCAATCAACAATGTAATTAAACTTAGAATAGATGCAATACCTTTAAGTTGGGGGAAGGGCAGTATCAAACCATCACTAAATAGGTATTATAACCTTGAGGTGGCTGAGTTTAGAACCTAATTATTCCGAGTTAGGGACCTCTTTCCAGTTATAGTGCTAAGCTCGGTGCAGCACTAACTTTTACGATAATGGATGGAGTAGGACCCTATGAGGGCATAGGTCAAGGTGGTAATAAATTTATCATGTAGGCTATTCCTATCCATTCTAGGTGATCACCGATGGAAAATCCTATGTCCCGCTTAAAGATAAGCTTATCCATGCTTGAGATTGACAGGAGTCAAGGATCATACTACGCCGGTGGACTGTTATCCATACCCTCAGATAGTGGGATAGATTCTTCCAAGAGAATGTGGGCCTTGGAGCTAGCAACATGTCGATAATGGACCACCTTACTTGCTTATCCGTCTGTTGGACTACAGGGAAGGAATTTTCTAACAAGGCTCGAAGTAGGTAGTAGAATAGACATACCTCATGTCATTGATGTGGTATAACCATAAATGGTTTTGATATATTAAATTATCATTGGTTGGAACACCTTGGGTAGATGGTCATTAGGATGTTGATCTTGCATGCAACAAGCTGGTATAGTTGCCAATTCTCTCATCTTGGACCAAAAAATATGCTTGGAGGGGTGGATAGGGTTTAAATCCACATGGAGGGATCATATTGCACCCCTTAATTGAACTAAGATAGGTAGAAGACATGGAGTCCCCATAACCTTGTAGAACAATTGTGGTAAGTTTCAGGTATTGTTATTTTGGGTTTACTTAGATTTTATATTCTAATCATTGGCATTAAGGATTAATTGGCTTTATGCATAAATGGTAAATGATCTTGTTGCTAAAAATAAATTTTTATTTCAATGATAGTGGTAGTAAGTTAACTTGATATCATGATTATAATGTTGAAAAAAATAGTGCTCTTTTTTTCTAGATTTTCATTAGGGTTGTTGTCACAGTACCATGCAGAACATAGGCCCAAAACATACACACTTCACAATGACTGATATAATAAATAGGTGGCTCAAAAGAACAATGGTATATAAGTTAAAACCTCTAACATAAAGAATTTGGATCAATCGACTCTATTTAGAAAATACAGATACCATGTGTTTCCAAGTCAATAAGCAATGCAAAAGTTCATAAAAAATACACGAGATATGCTTTATTATAAAACCCTATTTCTTTAAAATATTTTCATAATGGTTCTATCTTTACCTACCCCATGCAACTTAATCAATATGAAAGGAAAAATAAATAAGAAAACATGACAACTTCGTGTCTGTATCTCTCATCTTTTCCTTTCTTAGCATCTCCATCTCTTAAGTAATCTATCCTCTTTTGCCAGGATGACACTATAGAATGGAATCTACCTCATAGAGATAATTTGTATAGTTTGATCTACTTGGGAGGATCTAACTGCATATTTTTCAAAGTCTTATATGACACCATGTTGTCCAACTAGATATATGGCTACATGTAATGGCAACTTCACCTTCGTTTAATCCATTATTGGCCTTTTACAACTTTCTTAATAAGAATCTAATAGTTAGTTTCAAAGTCTTATCTGACATCATGCGGCCCAAATAGACATATGGCTACATGTAACGACAACTTCACCTTTGTTTAACTTCTACTATTGGGAATTTTTTAATTTCTTAATTAGAATCCAGTGACTTGTTTCAAAGTCTTAAATGACATCATGCAGTCCAAATAGATATATGGCTACATGTAGTGATTGATTCACCTTCGTTTATCTCCTACTATTGGCCATTTGAAAATTTCTTCTTCATTTATCTCCTACTTTTGACCATTTTAAACTTTCTTAATTAGAATCCCTTGATCACTAACCATGCTAACAAATATAATTTTATGGTGTGAAGAGGTATTTTATTATACATTATTTTCTCTTAACATCTATCTTGTTTGTTCTTTGAATAGTTGTACAACTTAAGGTTATGTAAAATGTAAAATATGAGAGTGAATTACTTTTTGTTACTTGTAAGGAAATAGATTGTTTTTAATTTGATGGATGTTTATAAAATTGTTTGTTAAAGATTTGTATTCCAATGCCAAATCTACTTGGATCTACTTTATATAGTCTAGATCTACGTTCAACTTGAACATTGAGGATAATTAAACATTCTAAGAAATATTTGAGGTTGTGCTTCCTCAATATCTGCAATAAGTTCATGTACATCAACATACAAAGCCTTAATGGAAGGATTATATTTTATATGTTGATACTCTCTGTACAACCATACCCCAAGAAAATGATATAGATGATTTTCTCTACATTTGCATATGATTCATAAATTGGATTCGATATGGTCTCTTCAATCCCCATATTTCATTTGGGGTACATTATTCTAAATGATTTATAAATTGGTCATGGATCCCTAGATTATGGAAATTATCTAGTGTATTCTATATAATGTTCATCTTGGTGGAACCCTCACATTTTTTTCATGTTCCATTGGTTCAAATTGCATTTTCCTTCGTATTCTCTTGGTCTATTAGGGTTTAGTATTTTGTGGGAGTTATTTCGATTTGAATATCTTCTCCTTTGTGTCAACCTCTGATCTTTCGGTCTATTCTTTTGTTGACCTCCTATAATTGGTTCCCGATCATGTAAAAACAACTTGAGTCATTGAAACCCATGAGGTCATCAACCCCTTGTGCCTAGGTCTAAGAAATACTTTTATTCTATAAGGTCGATTAATCAATATTGTTTGGCCTTTACATCCTTTGAATAAAATGGTTTCATGTCTTTTGAGGCCTTTCCTTATGTGGTCCTAGCTGGTCCCCATTTTAGAACAACTTATGAGCATGTGCAAAATTATTTCACTTAAGTTTCCATTTACCATTGTTGCCCATCGCTCATCATAGAGAGTTTTGTGAATGTTTGAGTTAAATTAGCGATGTGTGATGAACAATGTTTCCTTTGTATCACACATCGTGGATGGGCTATGAATTTTGAGTTTTTCATTAGCGATGTGTCAGATGTGTGTTATTTTCACCATTGTTGGCTTTCTTTATCACTAATGGCTTATGATTTTTGTGTTATAAATTGGTGATGCGCAATAACCCCTTGTGCTTTTTTCATTTTCTATCGTTGCTCATCATAGATTGGTTGTAAACTTTGAGCCTCAAAGTAGTGATGAGTGATGCAGTGATGTGTTCCAATATTCTATCCCTGATTTGAATTGCTCTTGTGAGAGATGTTCCTTTTGCCTTCGATTTTCAAACAGGTACACATGGCTTGATCTTGTTCCATCACCTTTTCTCTCCCATCGTTGATATGATCTAGAATTTGAAGTGTGAATCAACACAACGCGATGGGAAATGAACATGATCAAAGGTGGTCTTTGATCCAACGATTGAGATCTCATCGCAAGGATGCTCACATTGCTGATAGGAATCACGGGGGATGAAATGTACTAGTGAGGAGCGGTGGCCTCCAAATAAGAGTCAACGTGGCAACATCCTGAAGACATCATTTAAAGCAAAGGAGAAAGTAGTAAGGTAAAATAAGAGCCGTCGATATATGGTTTTCAAGTGAGATGATCAATGATCAAGGTTTAAACATGAATGGATAAGTGTCAGTTCACTCACATGAGATTTCCATCAACTATTTATGGTGTTACACTCGATTTCTTGGTTGTAAAGAAGTTAGTTGGCTTGTTTTCTGCACATTTGGATTTGCTCAAGAGTGGAGAAGATAGTCAGAGTCTAAGGAAAAAATGTGAGGAGCTTTGACAAGCAATTAAAAAAGAATTAACATCAAATTTTCACCTAGGTAAGCAAATTGTCATATCTCTTCCTATCAAGTATATTGAATTGTGCTAGTCTAAAAATTAGTAGGGAGTTTGAAAGATAAGTTTTCTTAGGGTTTACTCATTGTGTGTCCTTAACTAGGGTGGTAAGGACTGCATAATGTTTGGGAGTGTTTTATTCTACAAACTATTGTCTTGGAGTTTAAAACTTGGTAGGTCTCTTTGATTAATTAAAAACAGTAAAACCTAGTCTTACCACATTGCAAAAATGAACAAACTAGAACCTAGTGAGTCTAGCATTATGCCCAAGAGAAAACCCAAGAAAAAGAGAGTTAAGAGGCTTAGGACCCAGGATGTTTCATCTATGGTTAAGCCAAAAGCATCTGAAACATCTAACCCTACGCTGGATTTCCCTACGACGTCTACAAGGTCAAAGAGTGTGAAGAAAACTCAAGATAAATTCATGGAGGGTGTCTTTGGAGGCATAAATTAGGTGGGTCATGAATCAGAAAGAGACCTACTGGTAAAGTTGTTGTGACAAGTAGATTAATTGACATGGCTGGTGAAATTGAAGAACTGGCCCAACCTCAGAGTGGATGACAATTGTTTTTGTATGATTTTAACTAAAGGTATGCTAGGAGGCTGGCATGTTACCTATGGGGCCTTAACCTCAGGAAGCTAGTAGTACCTAATGTGTTTGTGTAAGTGGATGTGATGATGGAATTAACTAAGAATTACGATCCCATGAACAAGAAGATCAAGAGTGAAAATGGCACTTTGGTCCTCAAGGTGACAAGGGATAAAATTGTCGAGGTATTTGGGTTGAACCCAAATTATATAGTTGGCATCAAGTGTGTGGATTTATATGGTGAGTATGAGAAAAATAGATTTGCATTTAGGAATAGATTGCTTGTAAGGCATAGAAAGAGCAAGGAAAGATTTGACCCTAAGGATATATATCCCTTTGAGTGTGAAGAATTTGTTGACTATTTTAAGAACACATATTATTGTTTGAATCAATTTATGGCTCATAATTTTGATGCTAAGATAGCCATTGACTTGTTGGTGATGGTGACTGATATACAAAGTCCAAATTCAAACACAATTTTTGATTATGCTTCTTATATTGCAGAGAAAATGCATAAGGATCTTATCAATCTAAAGAAGGAAACTCTCTCTCTATATTTTCCATATTATTCTCTATTGATGCATATGCTTCTATTTTTGGGTCAAGAGAAATGGAAGAAGAAGCTGAGATTAAGACAAAAGGATAATGAGAGTAATGATTTTCTAGTCCAAATGAGGACACATATTTGGGACTAGGATTCTCCCAATTCAAAATATTTGATGTTTTGTAATGTCACCACGTTTGGTATTCTAGAGAGTTTGGGTGTGGCACCCATTCATAGACTTTCAAAATTAATCAGAGACATCATACACCCAAATCAAGTGGCAGGAACAACTACAAAGTATAATTGGGAAAACTGGGTTCTGCACTCACAATATACTCTAATCAAGGCTTATGGAGCCAAAGTAGCACCACAGTGCTTGCCTCTATATGTCTATGATTGATTGAAATTTATGGAGTTGATGTGGCAAATCAATTTTATGGACCTAGAATTGTTTAGAAAACCTAGGAAGGGCACTGTATTAGTGCCCCAATGTTCCTTTGCTTACTTTAAAGCTACTGCCATGGAGGCGTATGAGAAATTTGGAATCATGGTGAATAACCTTAGGTTACCTATTGATGAGGTTAGGAGTTTTGACCTAGAAGGTTCCATGCATGCAAAGAGAAGAAGCGAGGGTTTTTCTAGGTTCTCCCACCATTTATTATATACAAATGATGTGTTGAGGAACTTGACTAGTGATGGGGTTGTTAATCTAGAAAAAAGGAATCGATAACCATATGTGACATTAAGGAGATTATTATGAAGAGAAACACCTTTTATGTGAGTTTGTATGATGTAATAGAGAGTCCTTTTGAAAGGGATTTTGCAAAGCTAAAGGATTATCAAAGTGGTGATTTTAAGGTAAAGGTAAAGGAGGCTATTGAGAGAGCACAAGCTCTTTTAGAGTAGCAACCTTAGGATATGTATATTCCAGAGCATCCTACAGATTTGCAAGGAGAAGCTGTTCAAGTAATTGGGGAGGAAAAAATGGTAAAGCATGTGCCTATTGATGAGGAAGTGGAGAAGAAAATCCTTCCTCCTAATATTGATGATGCTCCTGACTCAAAGGTTCCCAAGGATAGAATTGTCTAATGGAATTATAATGAAGTGGCTAATGATGATCCAAGGATCAAGGTCTATGATGAGTTCCTTGCAAATGATGCATTTGTGCGAACTAAGGAATTCAAAGAATTCATTGTTCAACAGAGAAGCAGGGAAATCAAGGAAACGATTAAACTAGCAAAGGAAAATGTTGATCCTTCTCAACAAGAGGAAGTTTAGAAGGTAGAGGAAGAAAATATTATGGTTGAGATTATAGTTATTACTCCCATTGAGGGCAAGACTATTTTCACATAAAGTGGAATGATGTTACTACCAGGGTGCACCCTTAGCTCACCTATTGCACTTGATGCAATAAGAAGAGACCCTCAGGTTTCTATATTTGAGGAGCCTTTTAACAAGGTATTTAGGTATGGTTATAGTCCAAAATTGCATACTCTTGCAATTTGGTCCATGGCACCCAATAGTGGGAAGCATGAGGTCGCTAGGCCTATTAAAGAGGTCATTGGTTCCATGGTAGTGAAGAGAGATACAAATATGAATCCTGTCCAAGCAGCAAAGTTAACTGTTCATGTTGCAATGCTCAAAGTAGATACAACACAAATTCTCAAAAGAAATACGATTCCTTGTTGAAGGAGTACAATAAGGTTTTGGATGAAATTAATAAGATGAGAGCCATTGTTTAGGTTAGCTAGTCAACAAGGGAATTGTCTTCACAATCCTCTTCTTCTTTAAACTTTTCTACACAAAATGGGGAAACCTTAGCCTTAAGGATTAATGATTTGAATAATTAGTTAAAGATAGAGAAGGAAAATGTCAAGAAGGCCAAATTTGAAACTGTTAAGGTGGCGAATGGAATTTTTGAGCATGTATTGAAACATAGGGTAAAAAAGCTTGTGAACATAGTTGATGATGTGTGGGCTGCCTATAGGAACATCCATGAAGCAAACATAAGGTATCTGCATGTTCAGGAAGCTTTCCAGAATGAATGGAGCACTAGGGTAGGTCCTTTAAAAGAAATGATGTCTAAGATGAGAGAAGATCCTGAAGCTCCTACAAATGTCCTGAAATATTACAAGCTATTGACCTGGTGAATGAAATAACAAATTTTCATGGAAAGTTAGGAATGCAACTCCAAAAAAAACTAAAAATATTTAGAGAAATGGAGGAGTTCAGTATGCTTGCAATATTGAATAATAAAGGCGAGTTTAAGGAATTTGATACATGGAAGAATGATCTAGGAGGGTTACTCCCATAGGCTAAGATGTTGGTGACTGTAATTGATTATTCCATGTTGAATCCTAATGTTGATATTATGGTTGGGGTTGGAATGAGAATGGACACTTTCATCAGAGAGGCCAAAGCCTTAATTGATACAAGGTATAATCAACATAGTACAAAGATACATAGTTTATTGGAGACGAATTGGCCCACTGAAGATGAGTACACCATATGGGTGGAGAGGTTCATAGAATGAACCTGTATATGAAAGGGTGATGACACACATGGTGAATACCAGATGGGGGAGAAACATTGCATAGCCTAGAGCTAGTACAAATTAGGCTTTTGTTGAAGTACTGCAAAATATTATTCTCTCCTAACATAAAGATTGGTGGCACATGTGATGACTTGGATAGGTCGGTTGTCTCTTTTTTGTTGCTTCTCACACTTTATAGTTTTGCTGACTAGGCATGCATGTGGTTAACACTTTTTACCCATGAGGAAGATATTTTGGTTCTATTACAAGTAAAAGATGCCTTTTGGAAGGCAGGTGTATCTTCTTCAACAAATAGAAATGAATTTTGTCTTATACACTTCCCCCCTTATTAAAATGATTTAAATATAACTGTATGGGGAATTTTGAAATTAAAATTAAAATTTATGTCAAATGCAAATGTCACTTTGATTTTAATTTGGCCCTATGCTTGTTGCTCCCATGTTTCTATAAATGGGATTTCAAGGAAAATTATAGAGGTCTTTTAATGGTTAAGCAATTTTGAGCTCATGTATGAGTAATTTTGATAATTTCAAGCATAGAGAAATAGATTAGTGTTGTCTTAGGAATGTATTCAGATCTGTAATAGGATTAATTGTTCTACAATATCAAAGATATATGAATGATAATTGCAAGTTCTTGGAATATTTTTTTTCCTCTGTAATTTTGGCTTTCGAATTATGAATAAAGGGATCAAGGTTCATATATTCGTCTTCAATCACTCTGATTGAATGTGTGATTTCATTTTTGCTTTAGTTCAAAGAGCTAAATAAGTGCTTAAATGAGATCATAGATTTTTAAGTGAAATTCAAGGATTGTTAAGAAGTTTCTATTTCTAGACACATCGAGTTGTATGTTACAAAGTAATAAACAATAGTCTATAAATACTTGTTTCCATTTGCTAATGTATTACAATTTATTGCATGTATGAGTTTGTTTCCCAATAGATAAAACACTGGTCCATTTATTTGGTTATCTTTGATGTTAGTGAAACTGCCCGTGCCTGATAAAGAACACAAATCCTAATTACAAATTCTGACACACCTATTAATTGTAGTATAGTTGTATGAAGTACTACTAATTCCTTGCTTTAGGTACAATTTGTTAAAGGGTCAGCCAAATCCTTACTGAATTTTGTCTATTTTCTTTTAATAGGAATGTATCTATTTGTTTCAATGTCTATGATAAAATGACATAAGAGTATCATATAGACATTGTCAGGACCACCCTCCTAGGTTTCACAGAGCTTGAAGAGTAGAGGTCTAACCTAGCAAGCTAGTACATGTTCGTTGGCCAATCCTTGCCTTTTCTTATCATTAGATTCTAGCAGATTCATAGGTAAATGGTAAGATTAAGTTTGGTTCTAAACAAATAACCAACAAATTGGTAACTCTATTGGGGACATTGCTTGTCCAACATCTCTAGTTCAGATCTGGTATGATAGGGTCAAGTATTTCATTGTTCTTCACTTCTTGGATATCAATTGGTTCAAAATTTTCATCATATAAGTTACATCTAGTTTTATGCTTCAAAGTATGGTTCATTCATCCATCTTGTGTTGGGTAATGTTCAAAGTCTTCTCTAATATTGCGAGTGCAACTCCAAAGTGTGATAAATTTATATTTCCTAGTATCCTGGGTGGTGACTCTGAGGTCTCTTGTGCTAGTGCACGAATAATTTCTAGATGAGAAAGTGATAAATATAATTCTACAAATTAAGTTGACACCATGAAGAAAACCATAAGCTATATGAAGAAGCATCTTGAGCAAAAGCTAGACTCTGAGATTTCAAGGGATAAACAACCAACCTAGGTAAAGAAAAATGTGAAATCAAGTAAGTCTACTGAACTTCTCGTTGATGCATCACCTAATTTAAATAATGAAGTGAATAGTGAAAATGTTCATAAAGAGGCACATGAATTTGAGGTGCCTAAGGTAGATCAAGGGAGTTTTCCCATCAAGGAAGTACTTGAAAATGAACTTTATGTGTCAAGAGAAGAAGCTAGGTGGGAATTCTGGGAGGAAAATAGAAGTTATCAGAACCCTTAACTCTTGGGCTAGGATCTATTTTTAATGGTGGAAAGTTTAAGCCAAGGGGTGAATCCACTAGTTTAGAATTGCACCAATCTATTGAGGGAGAACCAACTAACCCTGCCTTTTTACCCTTGAGCCAAGTGAGTCCAAAGATATCCTAGAAGATGAAGAAGATATAGATAAAGATATGCAATCCTTAGAAGAGGAAGAGTTGAGGCTTAAAGAAGAAGAAGAACATAGGCTTAAGGAGTTTAAAGAAAGAAGAGAAAAGGAGTTGAAAGAGAAAGAAGACATAATTAAAGCTACAATGCTTGAGAGAGATGATCAAAAGCAAAGAATAGAAAAAACGAAAGAAGGTGCTAAGCATAAATCACTTTATGAAAATGCTTCTAGATTTGCTGCTAAGATAACCCCCTACCCTCCTAAGGTAACCATCTCAATGGGAACCTTTGTTGTTGATACCTATACCATGTAGCTCATGGGAAGAAGCCTATTGACCCACCTAAGAAAACTACCTTTAATACTTTCAATACCAACACCAATACAAGCACCGACATGTCATCCAACAATCCTTTCACAAAAAATGTTAAGATTGATCCTACCCCATCAACTTCACCCTCAAACCATGAGATCTTGAGATTGCAGTTGGAAAAAGAAAAGTTACTACAAGAATTGAAGAAATCTGAAATGAAAGCTTCAAATGCAGAAATAGCTAGAAAAATCTCTTTCCTTAAGGTCTCCATACCCGATCCAGAAGCTTCAAGCTCTAGACATATGGATAGTGAATCAAAAAATAAGTCTGAGGGATACACTACTAGTGGAGGTGGTGGTGGGGATTAGGGTGGTGGAGGTGGATGAAATCATAGAAATAAGAGTTCCTATTTTGAAGAAGGAAGTGGAGGTGATGGAAAGAAGAATGGAGGTAGTGGTAATGATGGATATGGAAAGGGTAAGGATAAGGATAAACATGATGACCGAAAGGATGATGAGCCTAGAAATGCTCATAGAGACCAAGCTACTAGGAGACAAATGCAAGTTGAGAAATGTGCTTCGCTAGAATTCCTAGTTATCCTAACTCAATTCTTGAAGATTTTAGGCTTGCTTTAGTCAAATTTTCTAGTAACAATGCCTTAAGTGGTGAAGGTCACCTTAAAGAATTTGCTAATGTTATGAATGAATTTGAGGTGGAAGCTGAGGACATAATGATGAAGTTATTCATGTAGTCTCTCATTGAGGATGCCAAAGAATGGTATAGAAGTCTTCCTCTTGAGAGTACTGGTTCTTGGGAGGATTTTACGAGGCTGTTTAGAGAATAGTATGGTGATAAGACTGATTCAAGGTTCCTTCTAAATTAATTCAATAATATTTTTAAAAGTTCTATTGAGGGTGTGGCTGATTTCAATGTGATATTTTAGAAGGCTACGAACGAGTTACCTCCTCATTTGAGATTAATGACAATGTATGCTTGGTGAACTATTGCAATGCATTTGATGCAAAAATGAGCTATCACTTGCTAGATAAAAAACCTTAGACATTGAGAGAGGCCTATAAGATGGCTATCCATATTGATAGTATCAACAGAGTAACTGGTAAGGTGGGGAGAAGAGATGATGTTAATCTCCTCAAGAATCCAAAGAGAGGATAAAATTTTCGGTGATAAAAGAGGCTCTCTTGAGGATAAGATTAAATTTTTTACTAGTACCATGAAGAATTAAGCAACAAAATGGCAAGGAAAGAAAAAGCCGTGTCAAATGAAAGGTCCAATTATCATAAGAATGCTCAAAATAAGGTTCCTTCAGATCCTTTGTAGAAGAACTCAACCAATTTTGTTAATGAGACCCCTTGGTGCATGGTGTGCCAAATGCCACATTCTCCTCATCAATGTGTAGTTGCAAAGTTAGTTGAAATTGAAGAAGATGTACTTGAAGACTGTGATCAGTCTAATGAGGATGATGTTGAGATAAATATGATTATGGATGGTTCTGATTTTGCTGACAATGAATGTTCTTCTGATCTGGATTCTTGCAAAATGGATGTGGACGACCAAAGGCATATCACCAGCAAGTCCTCTTTGATGAAGATGATGATAGTGATAATGGAATATACAACTTGGAAGCATTTGAAGATATTGTGTCCCTAAGGAGACCCTTAGATGAGGAGATTGCAAGATATAAAGTGGCTTTGGGTGCACAAGCCAGAGGTTCACATCATCTGAGGAACAAAGTAGTGGGTGGGGAACAAGGTAGCCATGTTGGTCTCTTTATCAAGGAGCAGAATGTGAAAGGAAAAGGGAAAAAAATTGATGGCAAAGAGGAAGGATCTAAGGCTAAAGACAATAAGGGAGAGAAAATTTTGGCTAAGAAAGCTGATAAACCAAAAATAGATGTAGAGCTCAAGTCCCTTGCTATGAAGACAAAGGTACCAAAGAAAAATTGTGAAGCTAAAAGAAAAGATGCCAAGCCCAAAGCTGAAACAATAAAGGATCTATAGAAGGAGAGAAATACAAAAAGAAGGTATGGCCTTAGTTGATTTACCTAAATACACCCTTGTTGACATGTTTCAATTTCTTAGTCAAGTAAAATTTTATGTTCCTTTGCTTGAGATGATGAGAATTGATGAACACAAACAAAAGGCAATAGCCCTTATCAATGGTGCTACTATAGCACTAATGACTTAGTGGTATTTGATTAGCCCAAAGTGAGTGAAAAGGAGAAGAGAGATAAAGAAGTTGAAGGAGTAATCACTGAAATACCTCATATTTTTCTAGGAAATTTAGTGACTACCTATGCTAGAAAGATAGACCCATTGTTCCTCACACTGATTGTTGAGGGAAACTTTAAAAAAAATTGTAACATTGATTTTGGAGCATCCAATAATATAATGCCGTCCAAGATCACAGAGGCATTAGGAGTACAAGTTGACATTATCCATGGTAAATGCTATGCTATGGATTCAAGCAAAGTCCCTGTGATCGGTGTGATCAATTGTTGGAAAATGTGTCTCAACTTGTTGGCTTGAACCTCTGTTAAAGGACTTGGCAGATCTCCCCTTTGTGTTCATGCCTTTAAGTCCATACCGCTAGGTGTTTGTGGAAGAGGTGTGGTAGCAAGGTTACCGCCATACCGCAAGAGCCTTCTAGCTGAGGTGCGATAGTGTGGTGTTATTGCCATACCGCAGGAGTCTTCATACAGAGGTACGGTAGTGCAGTGGTACCGTGATACTGTGGGTGCCTTCTCACTGAGGAGTGGTAGCATGGGGTACTGCCATACCATGGGGGTCTCTTGCATTCTTGGAGGTAGCACGAGGTTCCATCTTTCCTCGAGGGTCCTTTGTTTGTTTGGAGGTTGTGTGGTGATACCACCATATCATGGTTATCTTCAAGATGAGATGTGGTAGTGCGGTGTATACTTCCATACCATGAGGGCTTTGCACCTGTCAAGCGGTAGCGCGGTATACTGCAATACCTCGAGGGTCTTCTGGATGACTAGCGGTGGCACGGTGGAAGGACCTCAAGGAACAACCGACAATTTGGTGTGATAGTCAAATGCGATGGATGAGTGATGTATTGACACATGACACAATTTAATTTATTGATTTTACATCGCTGTTGTAAATCAATAATCACTAGACGAAAGCTTTATTTTCTGTTAGCGATATATTTGCATTAAATGCATATACTGACTTGGGGATTGACAGAGTGCAAATATAGTAATATTCTTTGTAGCCAAAATTTAATGTTGGGCGGCCCAATGTATGTTGCAGGGCAGTGTGCATAACCTGAGATGAAGGACACTGAGACACACAAAATAGAGAAGAATGTGAACTTGTGGTGGTCGTGAGGCTCTGCTGGACGAAAGGTTGGCTGAGTGAGTCAACTGGAAATGAATCTGCATTGTATGTTGTGTGAGAACATTGGAATAGTGCAAGGGTTCTAAATAATGTTGTTGTTTATATTCTCCAGATGGACAAGATGTAAACTCCTGAAGAGCATAGCTCTGAGTTGTATTTGTAACTGCTTCTTGTTACTGATTAATACAATTGAGTTGGGTGTTTTGGAGGGTGGGGTTTTTTACCCGAAAGGGTTTTCCCCACGTAAATTTGTGTGTTCATTTGTTTGTTTTCCATGTTGTTTGATTCTGCAATTTGAATCTGTGCATAAGTGTTTAATCTAGTTAAGTTGCATGTGCTTTTCTCAGAAGGGTTAATGTGGGAAATCAACTGTGCCAGTTTCCACTTAATGGCATAGTAGTCAGCGTCTTTGACTTTAATTTGAAGGAATTAAAGTCATCGGAGGCACTGCTGTTCTTAGATGTTTCGTTCTAAGATGACTCGATTTCTCAATAAGTGGTATCAGAGCCACCTTCTGGATGCTGGTTCTAGGTATTTCTCCTGTGAAAATTTATTAGTATGTCAGGCTTGAGGAAATCTAGAGGAATCAACTGATGATTGATCCTTTTTTGATGAGTAAAAGTTCTTGCTCTTTTGAGAAAAAATGCAGCGTGAAAGACATTGAAGATGGAGAATTTGGAGTTGATCATATTGTGATGATGTGGTATGAGGCTCCTGGTTGGCAACAAATGATCCTGATGCAAGGGGTGTGAGTTTATGCTTATGGATGTGTTGTAACAGAGCGTGGTTCATATTGGGTGTCTATGTGAGAGGCTCCCTGATGGTATGGAAATGCTTGGGTTACTTTTCAGCCATGGAGTATTGGGCTAGTGCTGGGTGCTTTGACTTGGCATTGAAGGCTTTGTTCTCTGTTACCCTGATTGCATAATGGCTATGAAGTTGATCTCTGGGTGGTCTAATTTATTTTGAATAGCCTGGCTCTCGATATGCATGTGCATTCTTGTGGTTCTAGAATTGGTTTGGAATGGGCCTAAAATTCTTGTACTACTTGTTCCTTTTTTGGATACCTTGTACTAGCATGTTTCAAATTTGTGTTCTTTGGTTTTGAAGGGTTTTTTTATAGATTTTCCTAAAAAGTCTATGATGCATATTCATGTTAGTTCATTCTTCTGGTTAACAATGATGGTTGTGTGTAGACTCTTGTGTTGTCTAGATGTGCAATGGATATGGATGTGCATGGGTGTTTTAGAAACATGGTGGTTTTACAGGTTTCACACGGTCAATAAAAAACTTGTGGTTTTGTGGAGTTGCTGGTAATAATAAAAAAAAACTATTTTCTAGACCCTGGCTATTTGGGGCTTTATTGGATGAGATAGTTGCAGTTCTACATGTAAGTGTTTTCTTGCTGGTTTCCTAGACTATGGTGCTTGAGTTGTGGACGTGATTGGAAAATCAGATTTGGATTTGATCTGGTGTTTGAGTCAAGTTTGTCTACATTGTTGTTCTCTTTGAGATCTCAGTTTTGTAGTTTCCATTGTAATGAGGGGTTTTTCAATTTTGTTGTGATTAATCTTCGAGTTAGGAGGTTGGTGGATTAGCTACCCATTGGCTGCAGTGAGATAACTCAGAAGTGGACTGTCTATATCCGTGAGGTTGATTTAGTGTTGGTGTAGATTTGTTAGCTGGCCTTGTCCATGGTCACTTGTGCATTGGCATGTTTTCTTCTGGATGAGAGGAAGGATGGTGTTGAGTACTTGAATAGTTGATTATGGGAAAATGTAGCATGTGTATCACGATGTCATGGAGATATTGATACACATTATAGTGTAATATTTTGACAGTGATGGTGTGGTTTGCGTGGTTTGGAAATCTTGGTGCTGTTTGGCATTGTTGTCAGATGGACATGTTGTCGATTGTACTTAGAGGTTTTTCAGATCAATAGATGTTTGGTCATGATGCTTGGAAATATTGGATGTCACGGTTTAGTGGGAGCTTTAGCAGTGACTGTGAATTCGTCACTTGGTGATGAATGATCTTCTTTAGTGTTGCAGATGTTACTAGGAGGGACTCTTAGATCCTGTTGTTGCAGAAGGGTTCTTTCACATTTTCATGGACACTATTTGAGTATGTACAACATCTTGGAACCATGGAGGATGTTTGGAGTCTTTGGCTGAGGTGTTTGTGGTGCTTTACAGGTGATGGTGGTTTGGAGTTTGTTTGCTTGATGTCATGTATACTCTTGCTTGTGCATTAGACTTTTGGCATTAGGCTTTGCTCTTGAGACCATGGTGAAGTCACTTGGAGCATGGTATCTCCAAAGGGGGATGTGTAGATCATGATGTCATGACAAGTTCCTGTTTCAGATGTTTGGAGCTTTGACAATGGTCTAGAGTTTCTCTGTGTTTTGAGTACATTGGTCATATGTTTGAGAACTTCATGTTAAGTGCAGTAATGTAGATTGGAGTTTAGCATGAGATGATCGGTTGCTAGTGCTCATGGATACATGGAGAATGAGGTGATGCTGTGACTCTCTTGAGATGAGAAAGGTGGTGATTATAGTTGAAAGTCGAAGTAGCCTACACCTTGGTTGAATGTGAGTTCAACAGAGACCAATGAGGAGATTTCTCTTGGATGAGTCATGGTGGCTGGTATATCTTGGAGGAGCATTTTCTTTTCCCACTCTTGGTCTTCTTAGTAGTGAAGTTTATTTGAGAGGTATTTTCCCACTGTATCTTTCAGATGTGTTTGACGTTTTCTTTCATGATATGGATCTTGAATTTCTATTTTAAGGTTCTGGAGGATTCATAGTGGAAGGTGGACAACATATTTTATCTCCTTGAGCTTTTGTGTTATATCATTTAGTAATGAGAACTAGTTGGAGATAGTTATATGGGTTGTTTTCCTGAAATGGGAAATGAAGTAGTTTGATCTTCTTTGAGAGGCTTACATCCATGATTGGTTACATGTTAGATATGCTAAGTTTGAACGGTTGGGTGTTGTTATGGATTTTCCTTTGGGATGTGAAGGAGATCATACTTGTCACAGATGGATTTTAGAGGTTTATGTAGGAGGATATTTTGCAGGTATATGTTGTGTAAAGTTTCTCTCTTTGGTCTTGGTTGTCTTCTTGGAAGTTTGATTTCATTTTATATTGGTTTGAGATTTGGTCAGAGATTTTTTTTTCACTCAAGTTTTGAGTGGTAACTTGGAGGTTATTTATCTTTTTTCTATGTTGGGTGTTGAAGAACTTGGAAGAACTCTAGAAGACTGCTGAGAGAAATGGTTCTTGTAGCAATTGGTTGCAGGTTGTGCATTTCATTGTGAATATTTCCTTGGCACTACATGGTTATAATTTCTATGTGGTGTTATTGGTAGACTTGTTATGCCTTTGATCTTTTAGATTTGGCATTACCCATGTATTGAGAGTACCTAGATGTGCTTGGACTTCTTTGACTGGTTTGTACATGGTGCTTGTATTTGCGGTTGATGGGTTGGCTATGCTGCTGGCATGAGTTTACTAATGTGGATACCTTGAAGGTATGTGTGATTGGATGAACTAGCACTTGTTGTGGGTGCTATTTTTAGTCACGTGGGTTTATCAGTTGGAAAGGAGTGGTTAGACTAATTGTTGTCCTAGCTGATGTTTTTTTATCTTCTTTTCTGGAGTGATGACAGTTTTTGTTGTTGATATCACTGGGATCTTTTGCTTGTGTTCATTGGACTGGTGCATATTCACCTTGTCTTGTACCTTTTCTTCCATAGGTGGCATGTTGGAGGATGACAAGGATTGTTTCCTGAATGGTAGACATCTTAGATGTTGTTGCAGAAGTCTTGATGGAGCATGAGAGCATGATTGAGATGTATGTGGTTTCAAGGAATATTGTGATTGTTTACAATGCTGGATAGTTAGTTGTAGTTGGATACTTGATTCTGTTGCAGATTTTCTGATAGTTTTTTATATGTGGAAACGTGTTGGTTGGGTGTCTTAAATGCTGTTAAACAGGGTCTGAACTGGTGGGGCCTATGATCTTCATTAAGTTCAAGTTTGGAGGAAGCCAGTAAGTCTTTGTCAAGTGAGAGCTTGTTGGAAAATGTGTCTCAACTTGCTAGCTTGAACCTCTGTTAAAGGACTTGGTAGATATTCCCTTTGTGTTCATGCCTTTACCTCGATACCACTAGGTTTTTGTGGAAGAGGTGCGATAGTGTAGTTACCGCCATACCGCGGGAGCCTTCTGACTGAGGTGCGGTAGTGCGATGTTAACACCTTATCGCAGGAGTCTTCATACAGAGGTACAGTAGTGCGGTGGTACCACAATACTGTGGGTGCCTTTTGACTGAGGAGTGGTAGCATGGGGTACCACCATATCGTGAGGATCTCTTGACTGCCTAGTGGTAGTGCAGGGTACCATCTTTTATCGAGGGTCCTTTGGTTGTCTGGCGGTTGTGTGCTGATACCGCCATACCGCGAGTGTCTTCAAGCTAAGACGTGGTAGTGTGGTGTATACAACCATACCATGAGGGCTTCACACCTGTCAAGCGGTAGCACGATATACCACCATACCTCGGGGGTCTTCTGGATGACTAGTGGTGGCGCGGTGGAAGGAACTCAAGGAACAACCAATCATTTGGTGCAATAGTCAAATGTGATGGAAGAGTGATGTGTCGACATGTGGCATGATTTTATTTGTTGATTTTACATCTTTTTTGTAAATCAAAAATCATTGGCCGAAAGCTTTATTTTCTGTTAGCGATATATTTGCATTAAATGCATATGCTGACTCGGGGGTTGACAAAGTGCAAATATAGTAATATTATTTGTAACCAAAATTTAATGCTGGGCAGCCCGATGTGTGCTGTAGGGTGGTGTGTGTAACCTGAGATGAAGGAATCTTGATGGTGAAGTAATAAATATACCCTAATGGTTGTTGGAGAGAGAGAATTCATGGTATGCACATAGAATTGTAATTGTGAGAACACTGAGACACAAAAAAAGAAGAAGAAAGTGAACCTGTGGTGGCCATGAGGCTATGCTGGATGAGAGGCTAGCTGAGTGAGTCAACTAGAAATGAATCTGCATTGTATGTTGTGTGAGAACATTGGAACAGTGTGAGGATTTTGAATAATATTATTGTCTGTGCTCTCCGGGTGGACAAGATGTAAACTCCTAAAGAGCATAGCTCTGAGTTGTATTTGTAACTGTTCTTGTTGCTGAATAATACAATTGAGCTGGGTGTTTTGGAGAGTGGGGTTTTTTACCTGAAAGGGTTTTCCCCACGTAAATCTGTGTGCTCATTTTTTTGCCTTCCATGTTTGATTCTGTAATTTGAATCTTTACACAAGTGTTTAATCTGGTTAAGTTGCATGTGCTTTTCTCAGAAGGGTTAATGTGGGAAATCAACTGTTCTAGTTTCAGCTTAATGGCATAGTAGTAAGTGTCTTTGACTTTATTTTGAAGGAATTAAAGTCACCAGAGGCACTATTGTTCTTAGATGTTTGTTTCCAAGATGACTCGATTTCTCAACATCAATGAGCTCCCTTATAGACTAGCCGCTTACCAAGAAAAAAAATTCAAGATGAGTGTGGTGGTGGTAGATATCCCACTTAACTATGTAATGTTGTTGTCTAAGAAGTGGAGTGATTCCATGGGAGACAACATGCAGTGTGATATGTCATATGCTACCTTCCCGATTGATGGTAAGAATGTCTAAGTGGTTAGAGAACCAAAAATGCCACATATGTTGGAGCATGCTCCTGAGGATGATACAATTCTTTTTATAGATACTGATATCAGTAAGTTTAAGGTGGAAGAACTACCAAGAGAATGTGACAGACGCCCAACACCTATAGATAATGAAGTTATAAGACTATTTGATAAGGATGAACTCTGGAAGATGTACTTTGATGGTGCAAGCTCTAAAGAAGGGTCTGGTGCAAGAATATTGCTAGTGTCACCTAGTGGAAATACATACAAGTTTTCTTTCACCCTGTCCTTTGTATGCGCAAACAATGTGGCAAAGTATGAGGCATTGTTACTAGGATTGAGGCTGGCTGAAAATCATGGGATAAATATGTTAATGGTAATTGGTGACTCTGATTTGGTGATATCCTAAGTAAGATCCAAATATGTATGCAAGAATAACAGATTGAAACAATACAAAAATGTTGTCTAGGATTCCATTGAACAATTTGATGCCTTTGGAATTGGCTGGATGGAGAGAGGACAAAATAGAGTGGAAAAATTGCTTGCAAACATTACGTTAAGACTAGATGATATAACTTTTGCAGCTATCTCTAAGGTTGAGGTACAAGCAAGGCCATCAATCACTGAAAATGTACATAATTGGAAAATCTTCAACAATGATGAAGATATTCTATTTTTTTTGAAATGTGTTGACGAATATGAAGGTTAGGAGATTGAATTTGGGGAATTTTTTGAAAATGTAGATGGTAAGGATATAGTCTTTGGGAATGAGGTTATTCAGCTGAAGAAAAACAAGATTACCAAGGGCCTTGTAGCACTAGAAAGGATATTTGACAATTAGGATAAAAGCAAGGTTAAAACAATTGCCACCCATCTAGAGGATCTAGAAGAAGTGAATTTGGGGACTAGGAATGCCCCTAAGAAGGTATATGTAGTAAAAAATATGAAACCCAAGGTCAAGGCAATGTTGATTGCCTTATTGAGAAAGTACATACATGTCTTTGTTTGGTCCTATGATGACCTGAAAGCATATAGAGAGGACTTATTCCAACATGAAATTCCTCTAAAAGAAAATTCCAAGCCTTTTAGGCAGAAGCAAAGATCCATCAATCCAACCTTAGCTCCAAAGATGCAAGATGAGTTGATTAAGCTAAGGGATGCTGGAATCATAAAGCCTATTAGGCATTCCACATGGGTGTTTTAGTTCTAGTTAGAAAGAAAATGGGTGATATAAGGCTATGTGTTGAATTTAGAAATTTGAACATATCATCATTGAAAGATAACTATCCATTGCCGAACATGGAGGCCATGTTGCAAAAGCTGTCTGGATTTGAGCTATTATCAATGATGGATGGTTTTTTTGGGTACAACTAGGTAAAAGTGAAGGAGTCTGAGCAGTACAAGGCTGCATTCACAAATCCATGGGGCACCTATGTGTATGTAAGGCTTCCATTGGTTTAACTAACACAGGTGCCACTTTCCAAAGATGGATGTAGCCTTTTATGATTTTATTGACTTGTTGATGACAATTTTCCAAGATGACCCGATAGCTTAATCCAAGAAAGAGGAAGATCATTGCATGCACTTGGAGAAGATATTCATTAGGGCACTAGAATATGGAATATCACTCAACCCAAAAAAGTGCACCTTTGGAGTTACTGAAGGAAAGTTGTTGGGGAAAATTGTGTCCAAAGAGGGAGTGAGGATTGACCTTGAGAGGATAGCTACCATAGACAAGATTCCACAACCAAAGAATGTAAAAGGAATTCAGTCATTTTTTGGTCAAATTAACTTCTTGAGGAGATTTGTAACCAATTTTGCAGAGATTACAAGACCTATCTCCAAGATGCTAAAGAATGGAGAAAAGGTGATTTGGAGTGAGGAGCCTAATCAGACATTCAAGAGCATAAAAGAGGCTATCAAGGAGGCCCCAGTTTTAAGGACTCCTAACTTTTCCAGGCCATTAAAAATATTTTCATTTGCGTTGTTTCATACTATTACTACTGTTTTATTATAGAAGAATGAAGAAGGTTTTGAAAAACCAATTGCTTTCTTTAGTAAATCACTTCAAGTTGTAGAGTTAAAATATGAATTAATGGAGAAATAAGCATATGCACTTGTTAAGGTTGTGAAGAACTTCATGACTTATTTATTTGGAGCCACAATCATTTCTTATGCCCCAATTGCAGTTGTGAAGGATATATTTACCTAACAAGAAGTCATGGGTAGAACATGCAGGTCGATAAACATAATTTGGGAATTTAATATTGACATCCAGATAACCAAATTGGTGAGAGGTCAGGGATTGGCTAAGTTAATGGCTGAAGTAAACCTGGACGCAAATAAGATAAATCTGGAAGATGATTCCAAAAGATCATACATTAGTGATATGAATTGTTGTGATTGGTATAAATATGTTATTTATTACTTGCAGAGAATGCAGTGCCCAGAAGGATTGGCAAAAAAATGAGAAAAGAAACCTTAAGTTACATGCCATTAAATATGTGATCATAAGAGGTGAGTTGTGGTGGAGAAACTTGGAGGGTGTATTGTTGAAATGCATTGATGAGACCAATGCCTCTGAGTTGTTAAAAGAAATGCATGGTGGGGTATGTGGTGGACATTACATGGCTAAAAACACTGCCCACAAAGTATTGAGGGATATATTCTGGTGGCCTACAGTTTTTAAGGATGCATACAAACTGGTAAAAGCATGTGATGCATGCTAAAGGTTTTCTGGGAAACTAAAATTCTTAGTTAACTTGCCTCTTAGACCAGTTACTCTGCAGGCACCCTTTCAACAATGGGATATTAAATTCATTGGAGAAATAGATAAAAAGTCTAGTGGGGGCATTCATGGATTCTTGTGGCCACAAACTACTCTACAAAGTGGGTAGAAGCTATCCCAACAAAAAGAGAAACAAGTAAAGTGGTCATAGATTTCCTAATGGAAATTATATTGACTATCTTCAAAGTACTTGAGAAAATTGTCTTAGATATTGCACTGCAAATCAAGGAATTTATAGAATTTTGATCAAAAAATGGAATCTATATGTCATACTCTTCATTGTATCACCCTCAAGGAAATGGTCAAGCAGAATCAAGCAATGAAATCTTGATGAAAATTATCAAAAGGATTCTCGAGAAGAATAAAAGAGCTTGGGATTCCATGTTAAGGTTGGCCTTGTGGGAAGATCGAGTGACTGTTAAGAAGGCCACTGGCTATGCGCCTTTTGATCTAGTATATAGAATTGTAGCTAGGCTACCACAAAACAACCTCATGCAAATGTAGAAGTTTGTCCAAGAGTATGATGAGGACATGTGTGACACAATGCAACATAGCATTGATGCATTAATGGAAGTGGATGAAACAAGGAGGGATGCTCAGAAAAGAAGTGCCAAGTTGGAGTTGCAAGTTGAGAACTTGCATGAGAAGAAAGCATCCTTAAGAAAATTTCAAGTAGGAAACTTGGTGTTGATGTGGAATGCAAGATTTGAAGATAAGGGAAAACATGAAAAATTTGAGGCGTTGTGGCTTGGCCCTTATTCGATCAACAACACTCATGGTGAGGATTTTAATTTCCTACAAGAATTAACAAGTGAAATTCTTGAGCTTCCAGTACATGGAAAATTCTTGAAGCCATATTTCTCTTGAAATATGTTATCTTCCATGTACATTGTACAGTCCTGCAAATATTGTATATAGGTGTGTTTGCTTTGGTCTAGTTCTCTTTCCTTCTCCAGGAAAGTCCTTGGTTTTTTGGTGTCCCTGTGCTTGGTATGATTCAATCATGAGACCTGGAATCTTGTCATGCCTGGAAGAGGCATGTGTCCCCAATTAGAGCCACTTGTGGAACCCTAAATTTTTTTTTCATGTTCCACTAGTTCAAATTACATTTTCCTTGGCATTCTCTTGGTCAATTAGAGGTTAGGGTTTTTTGGGAGTTATTTGGCTTTGAATTATCTTCTCCTTTGTCTCAACCTATGGTATTTTGGTCTATTCTTTTGTTGAACTCCTATAATTATTTCTTGATCATGTAAAACCAACTTGAGTCATTGGATACCATGAGGTAACCAACCCCTTGTGCCTAGGTCTGAGAAATAATTTTATTTTATAGGGTGAATTAATCAACCTTGTTTGGCCTTTACATCCTTTGAATAAAATGGTTTCATGTCTTTTGAGGCCTTTCCTTACATGGTCCTAGGCAGTCCCCTTTTTAGAACAACTTATGAGCATATGCAAAATTATTTCACTTAAGTTCCCATTCACCATTGTTTCCCATCGCTCATCGTGGATAGTTTTGTGAATGTTTGACTTACATTAGCGATGTGTGATGAGCGGTGTTTCCTTTGTATCGTACATCACGAATGGGTTTTGAATTTTGAGTTTTGCATTAGCAATGTGCGATATGTGTGTTATTTTCACCATCACTGGCTTTCTTTATTGCTAATGGCTTGTGAGTTTTTTGTTGTAAATTGGCGATGCACAATAACCCTTTGTACTCTTTGCATTTTCTACCATTTCTCATCGCGGTTTGCTTGTAAACTTTGAGCCTCAAGGTAGAGATGAGTGATGCAGTCATGTATTCCAATATTCTATCATTGATTTGAATTGCTCTTGTGAGCAATATTCCTTGTGCCTTCAATTTTCAAGTAGGTACATGTGGCTTGATCTTGTTCCATTGCCTTTTCTCTCCCATCGCTGATATGATCTAGAATTTGAAGTGTGAATCAACGATACATGATGGGAAATGAACATGATCAAAGGTGGGCTTTGATCCAACAACTGAGATCTCATCGCAAGGATGCTCACATTATTGATAGGACTCGTGGGGGATGAAATGTACCAGCGATGAGTGGTGGCCTCCAAATAAGAGGCAATGTAGCAACATCCTAAAGACATTGTTTAAAGCAAATGAAAAAGTAGCGAGGTGAAAGGAGAGTCATCAATATGGTTTTAAAGTGAGATGATCAATGACCAAGGTTTAAACATGAACGACTAAGTGTCAGTTCACTTGCGCAAGCTTTCCATCAACCATTAATGGTGTTACATTCCATTTTTTGGCCATAAAGAAGGTAGTTGGCTTATTTTCTGCACATTTAAAATTTCTCAAGAGTGGAGAAGACAACCAGAGTTTGAGGAAACAATGTGAGGAGCTCTGACAAGCAATTACAAAAGCATTAATATAAAATTTTCACCTGGGTAAGAAAATTGTCATATCTCTTCCTGCAAGTATATTGAATTGTGCTAGTTTGAAAATTAGTAGGGAGTTTGAAAGATAGTTTTCTTAGGGTTTACTCATTATGCATCCTTAATTAGTGTGGTAAGGACTGCATAAGGTTTGGGAGTGTTTTGTTCTACAAATTGTTGTCTTGGAATTTAAAACTTGGTAGGTCTCTTTGATTAATTAAAAACTATAAACCCTAGTCTTTCCACATTGCAAAAATGAGCGAAATAGAACCTAGTGAGTCTAGCATTAGGCCTAAGAGAAAACCCAAGAAAAAAAGAGTTAAGAGGTCTAGGACCCATGATGTTTCATCTACGGTTAATCCAGAAGCACCTGAAACATCTAACCCTACGTCGGATTTCCCTGCGGCACCTACAAGGTCAAAGAGTGTGAAAAAAACTTAGGACATATTCATGGAGGGTGCCTCTGGAGGCATAAATGAGGGTGGGTCATGAATTGACAAGAGACCTACAGGGCAAGTTGCTGTGAAAAGCAGATTAATTGAAATGGTAAATGAAATTGGAGAACTGGCCCAACCTCAGAGTGGATGGTAGTTGTTTTTGTATGCTTTTAACATAAGGTATGCTAGGAGGCCGACTTGTTACTTATGGGGCCTTAACCTTGACAATCTAATAGTACCTAATGTTTTTGTGGAAGTGGATGTGATGATGAAATTAGCTAAGAATTATGATCCCACGAACAAGAAGATCAAGAGTGAAAATGACACTCTGGTCCTCGAGGTGACAAGGGATAAAATTGTGGAGATATTTGGGTTGAACCCAAATTATATAGTTGGCATCAAGCATGTGGATTTAGGTGGTGAGTATGAGCAGAACAAATTTTCATTTAGGAACAGATTGCTTGTAAGGCATAAAAAGAGCAGGGAAATATTTGGCCCTAAGGATATAGATCCCTTTGAGTGTGAAGAATTTGTTGACTATTTCAAGAACACATATGATTGTTTGAATCAAGTTTTGGCTCATAATTTTGATGCTAGGATAGCCATTGAATTGTCGGTGATGGTGATGGATATATAGAGTCCAAATTCAAACACAGGCTTTGATTATACAACTTATATTGTAGAGCAAATGCATAAGGATTTTATCAATCTAAAGAAGGAATCTCTCCCTCTTATCTTTTCCATATTATTCTCTATTGATGCATATGCTTCTATTTGTGGGTCAAGAGAAATGGAAGAAGAAGCTGAGATTAAGATATAAGGATAATGAGAGTAATGATTTTCCAGTCCAAATGTGGACACATATTTGGGACCAAGATCATCCCAATTCTAACTATTTGATGTTTTGTAATGTCATTAGTTTTGGTATTCTAGAGAGTTTGGGTGTGGCACCCATTCATAGGCTTTCAAAATTAATCAAAGACATCATGTGCCCAAATGAAGTGGTAGGAACAACTACAAAGAATAATTGGGTAGACTGGTTTTTGCACTCAAAATATAGTCTAATAAGGGCATATGGAGCTAGAGTAGCACCACACTGCTTTCCCCTATATGTCTTAGACCGATTGGAATTTATGGAGTTGATGTATAAAATCAATTTTATGCACCTAGAATTGTTTAGAAAACCTAGGAAGGGCACTGTAATAGTGCCCCAATGTTCCTTTGCTTACTTTAAAGCTACTGCCATGGAGGTGTATGAGAAATTTGGAATCATGGTGAATAACCTTAGGTTACTTGTTGATGCGGTTAGGAATTTTGATCCAGAAGGTTTTGTGCATGCAAAGAAAAGAAGAAAGGGTTTATCTAGGTTCTCCCACCATTTCTTGTACATAGATGATGTGTTGAGAAACTTGACTAGTGATGAGGTTGTTATATCTAGAAAAAAGGAATGGATAGCAATATGTGACATTGAGAGTATTATGAAGAGAAATGCCTTCTATGTGAGTCTGTATGATGTAATAGAGAGTCCTTTTGAAAGGGATTTTGAAAAGCTAAAGGATTATCAGAGTGGTGATTTTAAAGCAAAGGTAAAGGAGGCTGCTGAGAGAGCATGAGCTCTTTTAGAACAACAACATCAGGCTATGGATATTCCAGAGCATCCTGCAAATTTGCAAGGAGAAGATGTTCTAGTAATTGGGGAAGAACAAATGGAAGAGCATGTTCTTGGTGATGAGGAAGTGGATAAGAAATTCCCTCCTCCCAATATTGATGATGCTCTTGACTCAGAGGTTCCCTAGGATAGAATTGTCCAATGGCATTATAACGAAGAGGCTGATGATGATCCAAGGATCAAGGCCTGTGATAAGTTCCTTGCGGATGATGCATTTGTGCAAAGTAAGGAATTTAAAAATTCATTGTTCAGTAGAGAAGTAGGGAAATAAAGGAAAGAATTGAACTAGAAAAGGAAAATGTTGATCCTTCTCAACAAGAGGAAGCTGAGAAGGCAGAGGAAGAAAATATTATGGCTGAGATTACATATATTACTCCTACTGAGGCCAGGACTATTGTCACAAAAAGTGGAATGATGTTACTACTAGGGTGCACCCTCACCTCAACTATTGCACTTGATGCAATAAGAAGAGACCCTTAGGCTTCTATATCTGAGGAGCATTTCAACAACAAGGTATTTGGGTTTGGCTATAGTCCAAAATTGCATACTCTTGCAATTTGGTCCATGACACCCAATACTGGGAAACATGAGGTCGCTAGGCCTATTGAAGAGGTTAATGGTTCCATGGTAGTGAAGAGAGCTATAGATATGAATCTTGTCTAGGCAGCTAAGTTAACTGTTCATATTGCAATGCTCAGTGTAGATACAACACAAATTTCTTAAAATAAATATGATTCCTTGTTGAAGGAGTACAATAAGGCTTTGGATGAAATTAATAAGATGAGAGCCACTGTTCAGGCTAGCAAGTCAATAAGGGAATTATCTTCGCCATCCTTTTCTTCTTCAGACCCTTCTACACAAGACGGGGAAATCTTAGCCTTAAGGATTAATGATTTGAATAATCAGTTAAAGATAGAGAAGTAAAATGCCAAGAAGGCCAAATTTGAAAATGTTAAGGTGGCGAATGATATTTTCGAGCATGTATTGAAACATAGGGTTAAAAATCTTGTGAACAGGGATGATGTGTGGGTTGTCTATAGGAACATCCATGAAGCAAAAATAAGGTATCTGCAGGTTCAGGAAGCTTTCCAGAATGATTGGAGAAAATAGAGCACTAGGGTAGGGGCTTTAAAAGAAATGATGTCTAAGATGCGAAAAGATCTTAAAGCTCCTACAATTGTCCTTGAAATATTACAAACTATTGAACTGGTGAATGAAATAACAAATTTTCATGGAAAGTAAGGAATGCAACTCCAAAACAAATTGAAAATATTGAGAGAAATGGAGGAGTTCGATATGCCTGCAATATTGAATAATAAAGGTGAGTTAAAGGAGTTTGATACATGGAAGAATGATTTGGGAGGGTTACTCCCACACGCTAAGATGATGGTGACTGTAATTGATTATTCCATGCTAAATCCTAATGTTGATATTATGGCTGGGTTTGAAACGATAATGGACACTTTCATCAAAGAGGCCAGAGCCTTAATTGATGCAAGGTACAATCAACATAGTACAAATATACAAAGTTTATTGGATACAAATTGGTCGACTGAAGATGAGTACACCATATGGTTGTAGAGGTTCACATAATGAACTTGTATATGAAAGGGTGATGAAACACATGGTGAATAATGAAAGGGGGAGAAACAATGCATAGCCTAGAGTTAGTACAGATTAGGATTTTGTTGAAGTATTGCAAAATATTGTTCTCTCATAACATAAATATTGGTGGCACAAGTGATGACTTGGATAGGTCAATTGTCTCTCTTTTTGTTGCTTCTCACGCTTTATAGTTTTGCTAACTGGGTGCACATGTGGTAAACACCTTTTTCCCGTGAGGAATATATTTTGGTTCTGTTACGAGTAAAATATGCCTTTTGGAATGCGGGTGTATCTTCTTTAGTAAATAGAAACAATTTTTTTCTTATACACTTTGCCCCTTATTTCATGATGCAAATATAACTATATGGGGAATTTTCAAATTAAAATTGAAATGTATGTAAAATGAAAATGTGACATTGATTGTAATTTGGCCCGATGCTTGTTGCTTCAATGTTTCTATAAATGGGATTTCAAGGCCAATTATAAAGGTCTTTTGATGGTTAAATAATTTTGAGCTCATGTATGAGTAATTCTGATAATTTCAAGCACAGAGAAATAGATTAGTGTTGAGTCTTAGGAATGTATCCAAATTTGTAATAGGCTTAGTTGTTCTACAATAGCAAAGATATATGAATGATAACTGCAAGTTCCTAGAATAGTTTCTCTCCTCTATAATTTTGGATTTTGAATTATGAATAAAGGGATCAAGGTTCATTTATTTGTCTTAAATCACTTTGGTTGAATGTGTGATTTCATTTTTGCTTCAGTTTAGAGCTAAATAAGTGCTTAAATGAGATCACAGATTTATAAGTGAAATTCAAGGATTGTTAAGAAGTTTCTATTTTTGGACACATCGAGTTGTATGTTACAAAGTAATATACAATAGTTTACAAATATTTGTTTCCATTTGCTAATGTATTACAGTTTATTGCATGTATGAGTCTGTTGCCCAATAGAAAAAGCATTGTTCCATTTATTTGGTTATCTTTGATGTTAGTGAGCCTGCCCGTGCTTGATAAAGAACACAAATCGTAATTACAAATTTTGACACACCTGTAATTGCAGTATAGTTGTATGAAGTACTGCTAATTCCTTGCTTTAGGTACAATTCGTTAAAGGGTCAGCCAAATCCTTAGTGAATTTTGTCTATTTTATTTTAATAGGAATGTATCTGTTTATTTCAATGTTTGTGATAAAATGACACAAGAGTATCATATAGACATTGTCAGGACCACCCTCTTGGGTTTCATAGAGCTCGAAGAGTAGAGGTCTAGCTTAGAAAACTAGTACCTATTCATTGGCCAATCCTTGCCTTTGCTTATCGTTGGATTCTAGAAAATTCATTAGTAAATGGTAAGATTAAGTTTGGTTCTAAAAAAATAACCAACACTTCCTATTAGAAATTGGCTAATGTATCTTAGTATTTGTAACATAAAATGTCAATTTATGGGAAACTAAAACTATTAAATATTGTAATATGATTCCTAGGGTGAACTAGAGGGTGATCATGCATATTAGCTAGAAATACAACAAGATCATATAATGCATAAAAAAAATCAATATATAAACCAAGTTTTATTTTTAAGGATTCTAGTACATATGCCATTTCAATTTAGAATGAATAGGGGAAATGTATACACTCTAGAAAACCTATAATATGATAATTTGTTACACCTCTTCTAATTTTCATGTACAAAGTAGGTTTTTATACAAGAAATTCCCCAAATAAGATGCAAGTATATACTAAAAAGCTTCCAATGCATATGACACATTGCATATGTGGATACGATAATGATAGATACTAAGCCCATATGATACCAATTAAATTATTGTTTAAAATAATTCAATGATTTTTTCATGTGTTTTTTGCATATAGTGCTAGTTGTATGATTGTGTCTATTTTTACAAAGCCCATAGATGTCACATGCACATAAATACATAATGAGTGGTTGTTTATGTTCCATTTGTTTGTGCAAATGTAGTTTTTTTAGACACTAGCATGCGTATCCTTGTGCAAGGCTTCAAGATGCATGTGCATAGTGTTGCATGATTGTGCATGCGAATTTTATATAAATATGTGAGGGTAGTAAATTACACATGAGTTTATAAGTACTATGTTGTGCATATTGGGAAAGGCTACATGTGTTGATAAAATTTCTAAAGAGGATGTATGATGCTATATTGAAATCATTTGTTCCCTCTTAATTAGAATAATATGCATTGCATCAATAGTAATTTAAGGAAAGTATGTGTATATATTCTAAAGAGTGTACCAATTAGTTTGATTTGTATATTGTCTAGTCTTGATTTCCTAAATGAGTTTATGGGAATTGTAGTCAATATTAGTGGTAATGGTGTCAATGATGTCCCTTGATTTTATTTCTGAATGTTTTAGCTTTATTTTTTAAGATGTTGGATAGTTGTGAAATCTAGTAAAGGGGAGAAATATGGATAAAGGAGTTCCATGTTGAATATCAAGTATAAATTCAAGTATTGAAGGAGGTCAAGAATAAAGCATTTTCACTAGCTTGTGGAGAAGGTTTACTTAAGGATCATAGCATAGAGGCTTAATATTTTGATGTGGTCCCTTATATCAAGGTCTTTTTGAATATAAAACCAAATTTGTCACCAAAATAAAACATGTGATGTTTGTGGTGAATTTTGTGTCACTCTCTATATTTCTATTATTAGAATATAAGATTCTATTGAACATATTGGTACATACACTTTATGTTCTAAAAAATTTCATGTGCCTTGTCAAATTTTTGTTCATGAGTGTCGAACTCCATTGTGGATGGTCATGCATGGTAGGATGTGTCAATAGATGTCTTAGGTTGGAACCTAATACATGTATAGAAAGAACTATATCATGTAGAACTATGAATAACTACAATGAAGTAATGTTGTATGTAGAGGATGCTATCATCCTAAGTGCATGGTTGCACAAAATAGTAAACATGAAATAGATGTATAAGAATGTATTTGACCTCCTCCATTTGGTTTCTTATCTACAAATGAAAGCTATAGAATAGTTACTTTATGTATTTAACATGGTCCACAATGTCTACCAAAAGTAAAAAGCGGTTGCAAAGCTACATAAAAGTATTCAAGACATTAAAAACTCTATAAAACAAAGGGATGTTGATGTCCTAAGGATTGATGAAAGAGTAGCTAATCTAAAGCTTAACACAAAAGATATGGAAATAAGTTAAAATATCATGAAAAGGAATACCAGGGGGTGTTAATAGGTGAGATCAGTGGGGACGAGGAAAAACATCTCAATGATCAACTTGTAGATGCAAAAGCAATAGTTAGAAGTGTTAAAACTAAAGGAAAACAACTAAAGCCTAAAATTAACCACTTAGAAAATGAATTAAAAGATAAGAAGATGAATTTATCATCAAAAGAAAATGAGCTTAAGGCTATTTAGAGAGAGTTACAATCTAAAATTCATGAAGTTGAGAAAATAAAGACAACAATGGAAGGTTTTGCTTATGAAGAAGGGCACATGTAGTGTTTGCAAAGTTCAGAAGTTGAAGGCTTAATATCAGGCACCTCGAGGCTCAATTAGGAAATGTTCAATTTACCTATAATGATCGTGTAAAGCATTTTGATAGATCAAAAGTCAAAGGTATTGTTGCACAACTTATAAAAGTTAAAGATACCTTGACAATAATTGTATTGGAGGTTGTTGTGTGGAGGGAAGTTGTTTATGTTGCAAGTATGGAGGTATTGTCATTGATGTCAACAAGAAGTCTATTGACTGGTGTTGTCATTGATGTCAAATATGTGTTAACGAAATTGTTGCATGATGAAGATGTCAAGGATATTAAGAAAATTGTGGAAAACAGGAAAACAAGTTGTTGCAAGTTGTGCATGTGTAGTTGAGATGTTGAGGAAGTGTTGTGAGTACATGGAGCTATATTTTTGTTGCAGTGTCTGAAAATGAGTTGGAATGAAGTAATGAGCTGAGATGATGTCTCTAGTACTTGGTTTCCAAGTGCTTTTGAGAAAACTTGATAAACAAAGAAAACAATATTGTGTAAGTGTTCAAAATGTGCTCCGGATTGTGCTCCACATTTCTTTTGTGTTGATGCAATGCCTGTGCGGATTTGATATTTTGTTCGAGGTTATTAGAGGTTTCTATATTCATAATTTTGGTTTCTGGATTGTTGGTCAAAGGAAGTTGTGTTCATCAGTATGTGAACTAGTTTTGTAGTGTTGTACAGAGGTGTCTGGGAGAGATGTATTTGCTCCACATTTCTCTGCACTTTCTTTTCAAGACTTGTGGCTTTGAAGGAGAGTTAATGGTGTTGTTCTCTTTCTTGTGTCAAGAGGATTCGTGATTAGGTGTATCCGAAGTTTTCGAAAGTGTGTAAATGTTTATTGTGTTTTCACGAGTAATGACCGACGTGGTGTTTACACTACATTCGAAAATGTTCAAGTATTAATGGAAGCGTAGCGTGCGTGTGAGATTTAATTTTGGGTCTCAATTAAGTGTTGTTTTGGTCCCCTTTCATTCCTATCCATCACAAAAATGTTTAGGTGCCGACCTAATTTGAATTTGTAAGTATAACAAATAGTTTTTGGCCTTGGAGAAGTGTTTGAGGTTGAGGTTGATATAAATAAGTGTGGAGTTGTTGTGAGTTGTAAGAAAGAATCAAGAGGGAAGCAAGATAGATGTGAGGTCGATGCGAGTGATGTGTCTAGTGTGAATTTGAGCAGAGCAGTGTGAACTTCAAAGTGTTGGACTTTTGAATGCAGCGAGCTGAAGGTGTCCACAATATTTCAAAAAAGGTTGTGAAAGTGTTGGAGCAATTGTGGTAGATTCCTTGTTGCATTGAGAAAGTGTTCTTTGTGTAACATTTCTCTTCTATCTTCTTGTGTTTCTTTTTGTTGCAGTGAGCCCTAGTTGTAAGCCTTTTTGGATAGTGTGTCCTATTTTGGTAGTGAGCCCTTGCACCGGTTTTGCAATTACTTATATTGTGAGCTAATCCTCATTGTGGTTTTTCCCTCATTGGGTTTTCGACGTAAATATCGTGTTCTCTTGTGTGTGGTGTTGTTATTTTAGTTTTTGTTATTAGCATTTCATGATTAATCACATTAACAAAATACAGGTTTATTGAATGCATGTGGATCTGATTATTGTTAAGGGTTTTGATGTTTTAATTTGCTACAACTGATTCACCCCCCTCTCAGTTGTCTTGTTCATTCAATAGTTTAATGTGGTAGTGGATACAAAACAAATAGGAAAGCTACTATAAAAGCATACCGCACTATGTAGAGGGTTTTACAATAATGTGTGGGTTGTAGGTTTCATAAAATTATATCACTCACAACCCATTGTGTTTTTCTAACTTTTGATTATTTTGGGCATTTATTTTTCCATCATATGAGGAAATTAAAACACAATTTTTACTCTAAGTAATAGTTGTGGTAAATTTTGAAGGTTCCTTTCATTATATTCGTACTCTCTAAATAAAAAAAGGGTTTCATTACAATAATTATAGGTTGGAAAATAGTGGGTGTTATGAAACCTACAACCCACATACTATTGTAAAACCCTCTACATGTAACAACCCAATTGTTTAGTCACCCCTCAGGTCAATTTGATTAGTTTTATGTATCCACCACCTACAACTCCTGCCCGAGCTCTCAACCCTTGAGCTTAGAACAAGCAGAATGAAATCACTCACAACCCATTGTGTTTTTCCAACCTGCAATTAATTTATGCATTTACTTTTACTGTAAGTAACAGATGTGGTAAATTTTGAAGGTGCCTTTCATTACATTCACACTCTCTAAAGAATTAAAGGTTTTCATTACAATAATTGCAGGTTGGAAAATACTTGGTGTTGTGAAACCTACAATCCACATCATGTTGTAAAACCCTCTACACGTAACAACCCAATTGGTTAGTCACCCATTGAGTCAATTTGATGAGTTTTATGTATCCCCCACTTGCAACTCCTCCCCGAGCTCTCCACCCTTGAGCTTAGAACAAGCAAAATGAAATCACTCACAACCCACTATGTTTTTCCAACCTACGATTATTTTGTGCAATTATTTTTCTATCATATGAGGAAATTGAAATGCAATTTTTACTCTAAATAACAGCTGTGGTAAAATTTAAAGGTTCCTTTCATTACATTCGTACTCTCTAAATAACAAAAGGTTTTCATTACAATAATTGCAGGTTGGAAAACACTAGGTGTTATGAAACCTGCAACCCACATACTATTGTAAAACCCTCTACACGTAGCAACCCAATTGGTTAGTCACCCTCAAGTCAATTTGATTTTTTTTTAATGTATCCCCACCCACAACTCCTCCCTGAGCTCTCCACCCTTGAGCTTAGAACAAGAACAATCATATCACTCACAACCCACTGTGTTTTTCCAACTTGTGATTTTTTTGTGCATTTATTTTTCCATCATATGAAGAAATTGAAACATAATTTTTACTCTAAGTAATAGTTGTGGTAAATTTTGAAGGTACCTTTTATTACATTTGTACTCTCTAAATAATAAAAGGTTCATTACAATAATTGCAGGTTGGAAAACACTGGGTGTTATGAAGCCTGCAACCAACATATTGTTGTAGAACCCTCTACATGTAACAACCCAATTAGTTAGTCGCCCCTCAAGTCAATTTGATTAGTTTTATGTATCCCCCACCCGCAACTCCTCTTTGCGCTCTCCACCCTTCAGCTTAGAAAAAACAAAATGAAATCACTTTGATTGTATTTTTGAAATTTTTAGTTTTATTTTTAAGATGTTGGATAGTTTTGAAATCTAATAAAGGGGGGAAATATGGATTAAGGATTTACATGTTGAATATCAAGTATAAATTCAAGTATTGAGGGAGGTCAAGAATAAAGGCATTTTCACTAGCTTGTGGAGAATGATTTACATAAGGACCATAGCACAAAGGCTTAATATTTTGGTGTAGTCCCTTAAATCAAGGTCCTTTTGAATATAAAACCAAAACATATATAATACAATATCCACCAATCATATCACTCATTATTGTACAAAATCACTAATTACTTCGACATCATTCTCGCATCTACTACTTTTAACCTTTCACTATTAAATTTTTGTTTCAATATATTTTAAACTCCAGCCTATCATTCTTAATAATATTATGTTATTCTTTCAAAAACTTTGACATAGATGGTGGTAAGAAGATAGTGAAATCTAAGCAAAAGATCTCTTTAATAGACACAATTTTTCCAATCAATACTTATAAATTATAAAGCAAATAAAAAATTCAATTAATGCTTGTCTTATGGAAGAATTCAAATTCAATTGTCTACAATCATGGTGTGTTTTGAAACCCACAATTTTTCATACTCAAAACACACTATCATGAAGGATAGAGAAAGGTTGTGTGGGAAGGAGGGAGAGAGAGAGAGAGGGAAGGGGGGAGATGGGGAGTAGTAGGGTGGGAGGGATAGAGGGAGGGAAGGAGGGAGATAGGGAGTTGTAGGGTGGGAGGGATAGATGGAGGGAGAGAAAGAGGGAAGGAGGGAGATAGGGAGTGGTAGGGTGGGAGGGATAGGTATAAAGAGAGTTAGGGAGGGAGGGAGGGATAGGTGGAGAGAGGTTGTGTGTGTGAGAGGGAGAGAGAGAGAGGGAGGGAGAGGGGAGAAGGAGGAGATAGGAAGTGGTAGGGCTGGGTGGGATGGGAGAGAGAGAAAGAGGGAAGGATGGAGATAGAGAGAGATAAGGTAGGAGAGGTAGGTATAAAGAGAGTTAGGAAGGGAGGGAGGGGTAGGTGGAGAGAGGTTGTGTGTGTGTGTGAGGGAGAGAGGGAGGGAGAGAGAGGGATGGAGGGAGATAAGGAGTGGTAGGGTGGGAGGGATAGAGGAAGGGAGAGAAAGAGGGAAGGAGGGAGATAAAGAGAGGTAGGTATAGAGAAAGTTAGGGAGAGAGGGGGGGATAGGTGGAGAGAGGTTGTGTGTGTGTGAGAGGGAGAGAGGGAGGGAGAGAGAGGGAAGGAGAGATATGGGGAGTGGTAGGGTAGGAGGGATAGAAGGACCCAAAATGGACTTAGTGGGAGGGGGATATGTGATGGTGGATTTTGGGACATAAGGACCCAAAATGGATTTATAGGATGGAGGAGGGATAGGGATAATGTTTTTGGGTTGGTATGATGGATGTGGATGTTGAAAAATGGTTTGGAGGAATGATGGGAAACACCTATTGTGGTCTTGGGAGAATTTATATTAGATTTCACAAAGATTGTACCAACATTTTTGGATTGTGAGAATTTAGAGATATAGTCAAGACATTGTGATTACAGATTTTCTTTGATTTGGATGGGCTCCAATATACCTTGTTCATGTACGCCCAAGCCTTTACCTTGGTAGTTCATGTTCTTGAGAATTTGGTTTAAAGTAGGGTTTTTATTATTTTTAAAGCAAGCTACAAGTTCATTGTTAGGTGGATGAGGATGAATGGTTAAATTATAATTTTCAGACCATTTTCAAAAACATTGTGTTTTCCAACATGAGTGATTTATTTCTTCTTTCTATAAGATACAAATTGTGTTTTCAATCAATCTTTGTTAGGTGGACCTTGGCACATTGCCAAAAAATACAAAGTAATTTTTATATGATAAGAAAAATATATGAAAAACACATAATTAAATCATACAAATAAGGCCATTGTCTTGAGTCAAAGGTGCTTTTGCACAATTATAAAAGTTCAAACTACATTAATGGTAAATTTTGAAGGTATCTTTCATTACACTTGTGATGTGTAAATAACAAAAGGTCTTAATTACATTAATATCGTTTTCTAAAATTGGAGGTTGGAAAACATTGGGTGTTATGAAATTTGCAACTCACATACTGTTGTAAAACCCTCTACACGCAATAACCCAGTTGGTTGGTCACCCATCAAGTCAATTTGGTTAGTTTTTTGTATCCTACACCTGCAACTCCTCCTTGATCTCTCCACCCTTGAGCTTTAAACAAGTGCAATGAAATAACTTACAACCCACAATGTTTTCCAACTTGCCATTATTTTTTGCATTTATTTTTCAATCACATGAAGAAATTAAAATGCAATTTTTACTCTAACTAATAGTTGTGTTACATTTTGAAGGTAACTTTCATTGCATTATTACTGCATAAATAACAAAAGGTTTTGATTACATTCATAATGTTATGTAAAATTGCAAGTTGAAAAACACTAGGTGTTATGAAACTTGCAACCCACATACTATTTTAAAACCTTAAACACATAACAACCCAATTGGTTAGGCACTCCTTAGTTCAATTTGGTTAGTTTTATGTATCTCCAAAATGAAACTCCTCCGTGTACTCTCCACCATTTAGATTTGAACATGTAAAATGAAAAGACCAACAACCCACATTGTGTTTTCTGACATGCAATTATTTTGTACATTTATTTTTCAATCATCTATTCTTGTATTTGTTTTGATATCTTAAATAGCCTAATCTTAAGTGTTTGTATTTGATTGTGATAGATCAATTCAAGTTGTCTTAGGTTACTTTAATAGTCACTTTCAATTGCGCACACTTAAAATTTTACATTTGTTTATGCAATGTTTGTTATGCATCTCCTATTCTCATTTCATCTACTTTATTTTTTCCCACTTGGGGCATCTTCCTTTAAATTCTTCTATGTTTAGCTTTTATGATTTTTGATGTTCCATGTGAGACTCCATTTCTTTTTTTATTCTTATGTCCTCTCATGCTTCATGTTTTCCATCCATGTTTTCACATGTTTCCTTGCTACTTTGCATGTTTGTAGGCACATTTATTCTTTTTTACCTATATTTACCACCTCAATTATCACATTTTCCTTGCTATGTTCCTACGTTGCATGATTTTATTATGTCTATATGCTTCTTATGTTTCATGACTATGATGTATACTTTATCACAATCCTAATGCTTGCTACTTTTTGCATCTCATGCTTCCATGTTTGTGATCCTTATCAAGTCCATATCTATTACATCTTGTACATATTTACACGATCCTTGTCTAGCACTCATTGCTATCTTTGTCTTTTAATTTGCCTATATTAGGGGCAACTTTTTGGGGACATCTTGTCTTTCCCTTCTTATAGGTTTCTTTGTAAGCGTCTCTTACTTATGTTCTCATATGTTTATTATATGATGATGTCTTTTGTATGTTACATGCTTTATCATGCTTATATATGTTTATTCTATCCTTCAATTGTCTTCATCCTTTGTATGCAACCAATTGGAGTGGGGCATATATTATCACTGACATTTCATGTTTTGATTACAATTATGACAAATTTAAACATTTTTTGGTACTAAATAGAGCTTCATTAACTTATTTAGACAAGGCACATTCTTACATAGTCAACGACCTTTATAGTACTATTTGTGGAGTCATCCTATTTTGTATCCACATAGAGCCCTTTTACATGTGTCCTCTTGATCATAATCCCTTCTACATTATCAAAGTTTTTTATCACCTTTTCAAATAACAAAAATCTATAATCCTTTTACTCTGGATCAAGAATTTGACCTTGCAATTAGAAAAATTAATCAAAGGTGTTTGCAAACATCACCTACTCTTTACACAAGTCCAAAAGCTAGTAATCAAGGCACACAAGTTCTAGTCCATAGAATTGTTCTAAGTCATATTCGTGACTTGCAAGTTCAAGTTCATGCACTAGTTTAGGTCTACCCACAAGAAGATCATTTCTCCCCTTGCAAAAGTAAACCCAAACCATGTGCATTCAAATTTACAAATCAATGAGATATTATAAGATTTCATAATGTTGGCAAATGACTTCCTAACACTTGTACAAAAATATCTACATCAAAATTAAAGCCAAAATTTATTCAATTTTTACATTTATCTAAACATTTAATTTATTGTTTATTTTTCAATCCAAACTCTTAAATCTAAATAAATTGTTTGCTAATTTACTACATTGTACATGTCATATGATTAAAAAAATATACTTATAATACAAGGAAACTATAAAGATTTCAGAGGCGTTTTCATCCTCTCAAAGGAATCTGGTTTTTAGGCTATTGCTACAACATTTTTAAGCATTGTACCATTGTATTATTTCGTGTTGTTCTAAAAGTTAGTTGAAGAACTTTTATGCATAGATCTTCCAAGCTCTCTTTTAGATGGTGATTTGCTTATTAAGCTCGAAATCATGATTGTTGCGAGGAAATTTGAATTGATAAGACACTGGAGGCAGATCGGTTGGAAAGTTTGAAATTTTTTGTGATCGTCTTTCGTTTTTCCAAAAACTTACTTGAATTGATATTTAAGATTGGGTGGCAAACTGGTTATAAGAAAACGTTATTATGATTGCCTTTCGTGATTTTCGAAAAAGCTACATTGTTCTATAACAAATTTTAGTGAGTTGGACTTTAGTTCTTGAATTTGGCATGTTAATGGAATTTTATACAAACAGTAATATCAACAGGGAAATACTCATGCGATAGAAGTGTGTGTATCATTCATTTCAAGTGTGCAAACAGCTCCATATACAATTTTTTCTGATTCTTTTTTACAATGTGTTTGGCAGTCAGCTTTAGCAAGGTCACACAATTATACAGAGCTCACCATTACGTGACCGCGTTATATACTACCCTACAAGTACGGTGGGCGTGAGTACAAGTATTTATTTGCACCATACGCATAAAAACTTCTGTTTATGTACATGGCCATTAGAATTTAGTAGGATGCCTAAACAGGTGATGGTGAGCCATGAAATACACTATTCATGGCAGTACGGCATAGTTCTGTATTGGATTCTTTCCCATTTAAGCGTGACATAGTGTGAATTTACTTTCAATACATATTCTGAACTTTCTGCTTGCTATAAATTTTACCTTGCTTTCAGCTGTATTCTGTTCTTGAAAAGGAAAAAGTGCTTATGCTACTGCTATCACTGAATTTGAAATAATGCTAATTTTGCATCCAAGATTGTCAGGTGTTTAGATGTTGTTTCTACTTCTCTTCATGCATGTTTTCCAAAGTTACCTGTATAGATGTTTTCACGAACTAATCCATGAACTCAGCTTTGTCAAGTTAAAAGTTTAAATTTCTTCCCACAAACCAAATTGTTGTCAATCGAATGTTTATTAACACCCTTAATATCTGTATTCTAGGATTCGCATTGTTGCCACACAACTTGAAAATTTCTATGTAACAGGTGCTGCTCTACCATGTTATGTCAAATGAAGTTCCTGAGAAACTTCAATAATTTGTCTTTTAAAGTGGAACAATGCTGTGCAATTTGTAGTGCTGGGAGATGCTATGATAAGAGCTATTGAAAGAAAAAAATTCTATAATGTTTGGAGCACCAAACTGTGGTGTTAATTTCCTCTAAACTTCACAGGATGCCACTTCTTGGGACTCTTGCATATTATTTAGTTTTGTGTCCTGCTCTTCTTTGAAAATTTGCTTTTGTTAATTGTGTGACTTTGAACATGTTTTGTGGATCCATCCGCTCTGCTCACTTGAATAATTCTGTCACAGTACTGCTGGAAAGTAATATTGTGGCTGACACATATTATTTGATTATCTTGCCCAATAACACTTTTTATCAGTTTTGCCACGTTTTGTTGGTTCTGTTCATCTAGTGCTGCATCCACCTCATCCATAAGATAAACAGATGAGCGACTGAATTTTGCCACCATTAGAATGAAGGCAAGGCTTAGAATAGTCCTCTGGCCACCTACATTGTGAAAAAGAAAAGATGTATAGAATTGTTAAGTCATTTTGAGATAGGGCTATGCCACGTCTAAAGGAGGTCCAAACGGTACTCCTAACTGCTCATATAAAAACAAGAAAATGCTTCCACCTGAGAGTTCTTCTAGGTTGCTCTTCCATCTATCAGAGTCATCTTTTGATCCTTCTTTGTTATTGCAAAAGGAAATTTTCACTCCATCTTCCACAAGCTGTCCACTTTTGATTAGGTTGATCCCCTTTGTTGGGAAGAACATCTCACAGCATTCTACAAAAGACTGCCGAATTTCCTGATAGGCAACTTCATTTGCTTTCTGCACCTTGCTTTTGGTATCTTCAATGCCCTCTGTCAAGATATCTATAGACTCTGATATAGATGTCCATCTCTCTTTGAAGAGTTCAAGCTTTCCAATCTGCTCATTGAAAGCAATCTGCTCATCAAGAGAAAAGTGTTTTTCTTGTGGTTTTATTTTCTTTAACTCTTCCATTATGATATTGAGTTTTCTCTTGTTATGTAAATAATCACTCTTATCCAGGATCTGTTCTTTGGTCAGAGAAGGGAGATTTTCCTGCAAGATCATGTATCATTAGTTAGAAGGGCACTTAAGAGACGAAACCTTAAGGGCTCATCAATTTTCTTGCTTATGAATTCATCTGTTGCGGTTACGATTGTTTAAAAATTGAAGCAAGTTTGAGCTCATAATTCTTAAGTTCAAAAATTGAAAGATCAGCCTTTTTAGTCTTGAGTCTTTCAACTTTTGGAGGCAAGGGTATGGAAGAAGGAAATGCACTGTTTTACTGAGCAACGGTTTTCAAGTGTACCTCTGTCTGGGGTAATGCCTCGAGTTCTTTTTCAGCCTTTTTAACATCTGCTTTTAGATTTATAATGCAATTTCTCAGCATTTGAATATTCCCTTGTATTTCAGAAATGATAACTTTGTCATGATCCATAGCTGCTGTCTCAGCAGAATAATCTAAACACCTACCTTCCTTTTGTTTCTTAACTTCTTCAATTTTGTTTTCAATGCTCGAAAGTTGTTGTGCATGCAGCTGAAGTTCATCCTGATAAGAATGCATGGATTTCCTCAATTCACCAATACATAGAACTTCATTCTGCAACTCTACTTTTTCCATCTGGACCTTTTCTTGTCTATACAGTGTTTCATCAAGGATTCCCTGAAGAACAACCTCGTCATCATTTGCTGTTTTAAGTGCCGAAATCAAAACCTTTGCAGTTTCAATAGAGTGATCTGATTGTTTTATTTCATTCAGTTGCTTTTTGCTTGTTTCCACGTCATTGCTAAGAAATGCATACATTTTGTGGTTCTCTTCAAGCTCAATTTTCTGTTTTTCTATCTTGTTTTCAAGCTCCTTAATCTACATAGGAAATGAATCCCGTTAACTGGAAAGAAAAATATAAATCGATACATCATTAAAAAAGTTTAAACCTAGAGAAATTACCTGCTCCTCTATATTGTTAATCTCTTGATGTAAATCTTCTTTTTGTCTCCTGTAAGTTTCGAATTTGAGTAATGATGACTCCAGTTGTTCGAGTTCCTGTAATAAGAAATAAACTCTATCAGAAAATACGTGACAGAAAGCAATGAAACAAAAAAGATAAAGAGGTTGAGAAATGTGTTCAAATTTGAAGCTCCATTCATAGAGAAAAGAACAAAAAATAAATGTACAAAGTAAAGTCAACGGATCTACTATCCCAGAGTTTTAGTCCTGACAAAACTAAAACATAAAACTCTAAACCTTGGTCTGGGAGTACAAAAAGTGTGATATTTGTCAAGACTCTTGTATTCAAATTTCGTATGGTGCCTTTAATCTTTGATGCCCGTTGTCAAAACCAATTAAAATGGTTCATAAAATGAATTTTTTTTCCCTTGTCTATTTGATGTCTAAAAAAATTCTTAGAAAATCTCAAACAAACCAAATATTTGAAACTCTGTCTGCAAACCGTGATCCCTATATATAGAGATCAAAATACAAATATAGGGTTCAAGGATAAGATAAATCTCCAACAGTATCTAACCCCAAATTTCTGTGAAATGTAGGGCTCAAATGTGTAAGTGGTGTATCCTAACCTTCTTATAATTAGATTAATTTGCTTCACATACCCATCACCTTGCTTTGCAGCCATAGTTACCAGACTCAGACTTCGCAGGCTGATTTTGGACTTGGACTAGGATTCAAATTCAGCAATCTGAAAAAAGCTTGTGTAGAAATTTTCTAATGAACTACATATTTTTCTATGCACTCTTCTCTAAATCAGCTTTTTAACATAAAAAACTAAAATACAAGATACTTTGATCACATACACAAGTGTACCGAACAAATGAGCACAAAAGTGGATTTGACCCAAAGGAAAAAAGATATATACTGTGTTTTCTTTAGCTCAAATCCACTTTTGTACTCGTTTTGTTCAAAGTACACTTGTGTATGTGATCAAAGTAGCTTGTATTTTATTAGCTTTCTATGCTTTTAACACTGATTTATAGAAGAGTGCATAGAAAAACATCATGTTCCTTCAAAATCTTTACATATGTTTTTCTTCCGAATCACCAAGTCTGAATCTGAGTCCAAGTCCAAAAACAGCTGGCCAAATCTTAGTCTGGTTACTAGGGTTACAAATCAAGGTGGTGGGTATGGAAAGCAAATCAACCTCCATTCTCTAAGTGTTTTTTAATTGCAAAACTCATGGAATACAGTATATATGCCATCAAAAACAAAAGTTATAACACGGACTAATGAACTATGGTAGAGATGACCCTGTATCACTAAACCCAACATCACTAGCTCTACAATGGGTCTTAAATTCACATCTCAAATAGGTCCTCAATACTGTTACAGCCATAGTAGCATTAGTATAATTATAATTCAATTACGTGAGATTTAATCACAAAAAACTTGGGAAATTATAAAAAGAAAAACATTTATTTTCTGATAAAATGAGCTGTGCTAGGGTTTTCTGATTTTCTTGCTTATGGTGTTTCTCCTTTGGTTCTTTTAGTCACCATCTCCCTTTCCTTCTAGTTCCATCTCAACGGGTCCAAGTAGGGGAAGATCTATACCCCGGCATTCTTTTAGAAATAAAGTCATGAGATCTGGTTCTTTGAATTTGGAGAAAGAAATTGATGTTTGTGATGTCCCCATCACAAAAGAATATCTAAGATAAGTATACATTAATATATTTATATATTGGCATTCAAATAGAGTAATCATTATAGAACATTAAATTATATATATAAACGTGACTAACTTGGGTACCGTTGGTGACAGATTAGAAGAAGAGATCCTAGAAGAAACTAAGAAGTTTTTGCTTGAGGACAAGCAAATTTGGGAGGGGAGGACTGTAATGTCCCCTTTTTGGGTTAATCATAATTCTTGCCCTGATTTTCTGAAGATATCCTTTATGATGGTCTAGTGTTCATATTATATTCCTTTTCTCCTTTTTCCTGATCAATCATAGGATAAAGACATTCACAAATCTATTCATTTTTCTATCAAATAATCACAATTACTTATAAGGCTCAATAATCAGGATAAAGACATTCATAAATCTATTCATTTTTCTAATCAAATAATCACAGTCAACCCCTCCGACCACACCGCCGAAGCCTCAAAACAACAATGCATCCCCTAGTGGCTACCACAACAATAAGAGAAGTAATAACAGTATGCCAAGAAGCAAAATCCGGTACGACAACAAAGGTAGACACATGATACAGTGCCAAAAGTGCAACGAATGGGGTCACTTTGCCAGGGAATTCCAGAACAGTCAACATGCACGTGAAAGGTTGTGCAAATGGTGTGGTCCTAACTATTGTGAAGACATCGATTACTCGAAGGAAAAAGGCATAAACATGTTGGAGGTAGCTGACGAGGAGGTCCTAGCGATTACAAGGGCACAAACAAGGAAAGCCAATTATCCAGACCCTCGTATAGAGAAAGAAAGGCTTCAAGAGGCTAGGCAAAAGTGGAAGAGGCAATGGCAAAAGAACGAAGAACCTCCAAGGTGACTAGGATGTCGTTGCAGTTAGAGTCCGAGAGAAACATCGTACGACAGGTGCTTCACACAACCGTACCAATTAAGGTAACAAACCTTTTGCAGACGATGCCCCAACTAAGAGTAGCACTCATGAACGTCATCGAAGACAACCTCCAGAAGGGTATGACCGAGAGTATGACACATCCGGTAGGAGAGGCTACGGACCCGATGCTACTTGCAGTGAACATCGGGAGGAAGCCGGTCGTTGTACAAATGTAAATCATGGGGAGGAAAATCTCCAACACCATTGTCGACGGAGGCTTTGGAGTGAACGTAGTACTAGAGGAGACATGGAAGTGCTTGGGGAAGCCAACCCTCTGGCCCCCAAAATTTCACCTGGTAGGTGTGGACCAGCATGGCATCAAACCTCTCAGTACACTGATGGCACAAAAGGTCCTGATTGACACACAACAGTTCCTGTTGAACTTTGTCGTCATCCCACTATAGAAGAAAGCGTACGACACACTATTGGGATGAGGATGGTTGATTGCCGCCAAGGCAGATCATAATTGGAAAAGGAACACACTCTCGATCGAGAGCAACGGGAAGAAGTACGTCATCGACTTGAAAAATCAGGCTGTGAGCAAAGAATTGGCTTCCTTTGGATCAAAATCAGATAGAGGGGAGTCGGATGTTGATGAAGGGAGGATAGCGATGGAATTGAACAACGATGGTGTACTCGAACTTGAGAGCTGCTTGAAAGGCAAGACAAGCTCATTGAATAGACTGTTTCATTGGCAGATGGAAGATTATGAGGTGTTCCACCCAGAATGCAATATGCTACAAGTCAAAGATAGAGAGGGGGAAGAAGATAAGGGCTCAACCAGTCAAACATTTCCACCAGAATACAACGAGTACAAGGAAGGCGTGGCAAAATTGGATGGGACGCCAACCCACAAGTTCAAAAGAGACAAATTAATCAAGTACAAGGTGTTGACAATGAAGAAAGTAAACCTCGGTGAAGAAGACAAACCCAAGGTGATCCTCATCGGTGATGACTAGGACCCTATACTAAAGGCGACGACATTCAAAATTTTCATGGAGTATGAAGATGCCTTCGCTTAGACGTACAAGGACCTAAAGGGCATACCACCAGAGTTGTGTGGATCCCTCTCGTACCAAGAGCCCAACCTGTAAGGAAAAGACCCTATAGGATGAACAAAAATTACACCGCCAAAGTACAAGATGAGATTGAGAAGACGCTGGAAGCGGGCATTATATTCAAAGTGGAAGTCAGGGACTAGGTGTCACTGATCGTCATCTCTTTGAAGAAGGAATCCGAGCAGATTTGGATATGTGTCGACTTTCGGTGTCTGAATGTGGTGACAATTAAAGATCCGTTTCCAATCCCCTTCACTGACACAATTCTAGAAGAGGTTGTCGAGCACGAGATGTAATCGTTCATGGATAGGTTCTCTGGATACAATCAAATTAGTATTGCCGAGGAAGACAAGCTAAAGACAACATTCGTGGTTGAGGATAGAGTGTACGCATACAACTGAATGCCATCCGAGTTGTGTAACGCGCTGAACACATTCCAGAGAATAGTACTACACATCTTCGACAAAATGTCAATCGGCAAATTCAAAGCATTCCTCGACGACTGGTCAATCTACAGTGACAAGGAGAAACACTTGAAAGCTCTCGAAGAATGCATGGAGAGGTGCAGAGCAGCTCAACTAGCACTAAATCCTGAAAAGTGCAGATTCATAGTGCCACAAGGGAAACTGTTGGGACACATTGTGTGCAAAGTTGGATTGAAGACAAACCTTGACAAAATAAGAGTCATTGTATAGATGGAGGCCTTGCAAAATGTCATTGGCGTAAAGTCCTTCCTCAAGCACGTAGGGTACTACAAGAGGTTCATTAAGAACTTCGCACAAGTCTCCTACCCTCTCGACCTATTGACGAGGAAGTGGAAACCATTCGTATGGGCAAAGCAGAAAGAAAAGGCGTTCAATGAATTGAAAGATCGATTGATCAGCTCACCGATATTGGCATACTCCGACTGGAGCAAGGAGTTCCACATACATGTGGATGCCTTCAATTTCGCCATCGAAGCAACACTTGCACAAGGAGGAGTACACAGGCTGGAGCACCCAGTGTTTCTCACAAGTTGGTTGCTTTCAAAAGTAGAGAAGAACTATAGTATGATTGAATGTGAAGCACTCGGGATGGTGTACTTAGTGCAAAAATGCAGGCACTACCTACTGGCGACACTGTTCACATTCAATGTGGACCACCAAGCTCTGATGTACCTGGTGAACAAGCCGATAATACAAGGGAGAGTGAGCAGATGGTTGTTACTCCAAGAATTCACATTCACGATTGTTGTACGTCCAGGAAAGAGCCATGTGATCCCCAACCAATTGTCAAGGACCCGATCAGGCGAACCTACTGAAATTGGGGTGAACGAAGATTTCTTGGACACACACTTATTTCAAATTGCAGTACTCCCTCCATGGTACGAGAAGATCGAGTACCTATCAACATCGACATTCTTGAAGGAGATGCCACCAGTAGAACGAAGGAAACTTGTACTGAAGAGAAAAACATTCCAGTTGATCAACAGGTTGCTGTACAAGATGGGGTTGGACCAAATTTTCTGGAGATGTGTAATAGAGGAAGAGATACCGAGCATACTCAAAGAAGCGCACGAGGGTCTAGCCAAAGGTCACATGGGTCTGGATGCCATGGCAAGGAAAATTCTTTTGGTAGGCCTATGGTGGCCAACGGTGCATACAAACGCCTGAGAATGGGTGTTGGGCTGCGACACCTGCTAAAGAGTAGGGAAACCCTTGAAACGAAACTTCATGCCTTTATACCCATCCCAACCCCAAGAGCTATTCGAACGTTGGGGACTTGACTTTATCGGACCATTGAAAGTAAGTGAATTGCATCGGTGCTAGTACATAGTGGTTGCCATAGAGTACCTGATGAAGTGGCTAGAGGCTCGGGCATTGCTCGACAACACGACACAGAGTACGTCGAGGTTCATCTACGAACATATAGTAACACGATACAAAATTCCAATTCAGATTACCAGTGACCATGGAGGACACTTTGTCAACCACGTCATTCGGTTGATGATGACAGAGTTTCGAATCTTCCATAACTTGTCGAGCTCGTACTACCCACGAGTTAACGGCCAAGTGGAGTCCACGAACAAAGTGCTGGTGTCGATCATCCATAAGTAATGTGGAGTGGAAGAAGCAAACTGGGAAAAGAGATTACTCGCCGTCCTATGGGCATACCGTACAACATATAAGGCGATGATTGAGCACATGCCATTTTAGTTGATGTACGGTCAGGAGGTGGTGGTGCCAATGGAGTACATGGTACCGAGCTTGAGGATAGTGGTCGAGAACAAATTGGGTGACACAGAGAGTCTCAAGGAGTGGTTGTACCAGCTCAATAAACTTGACGAGCGAAGAGTAATGGCATAATGGGTGACTGAAGTGATGTAGAGGAGAAGGAAATTTTGGCACGAAAAACATCTTTGGCGAATGAGTTTTCGGCTGGGATAGTTAGTTCTGAAGTATAATAGCCGTAGCGAAATCAAACCAAGGAAGTTCAAAGTTTGGTGGCTCGAACCATTTAAAATTTGTGAAGTTTGAGAGAATGGAGCCATAAGACTGGAGAATTTGGACGGGTCACTATTGTTAGAAGCCATTAATGGGTCAAAGTTGAAGCTGTACCAGGAGAGGAAGGAGAAGAGAGACATAGTTGCCATCAACATGCTTAGATATGCAACCAAGGAAGATTGGCCTGTGCAGAGGGAAGAATCCATTGGAGAACAAGACTGGGGCTTAGGCGGCAACAAGTATGTCACAGAGGAAGACTGGGCCGCATCAGGCAAGGACAAGATCATTAAAGAAAGGCTGGAAAATAAGGGAGTTGAAGGTATTGCAGTACCTCGATTGAACAAGCATCTGATGAACGTGGTGTTCGAAACACCCGCCTTGTGGCGACGGATAGGGGGACACTGGAGTTACCAGGCTCCATACGAGGGCATAAGGAGGGGGTATCTCGCCAAGGAGCTAGATGAGGAAGCTCAAAGAGAGAAGGAAGAGCAGGCTACGAAAGAACAGAGGGAGCGCCAGCCAAGTGATATTGACGAAGAAGAATGGTGGGATGACGAGCAATGGATAGTGTACGTGGAGAAGATTGAACCGTGTCTGAAGACAGTTATAATGACTGAGGATACTTTCGTGTCACATGTTGATGGATTTACGAAAGATTTACTCAAGTATATGAGAACAGAGGCGGAAGACACCAAGGGTAGCGAAGGTGGTGACGGAGGACGGGCTATGGAGAGTCATACCAAATCTAGCCAAGCCACCGACAGTGGATAGGGAGTACATGACATAGTACCAATAGTATGGTGGGCGATATATCAACGACAGTTTTAAAGGCATAGGTCTTGCTCCTCTGGTAGACAAGTGGTTCGATGTAAAATTCGTGGGTACGTGCTGCGAGGAAGAGTGTTATAAAAGACCTCCGTATACATGCAAATGGCATTACGGCTCAGAGTTGAAAGTTTGAAAAGGCAAGGAAATTAGAGGTGTGAAAAGGAAAAATGATGGGGAGGAGAGAGATATTGGAAAAAAGAAAAAAATTGAGAGAGAAAAAAGAGACGAGGAGAGAGAAAAAAGAGATGAAGAGAGAAAAAAGATGAAGGAAAAAAAAATAAAAATAAAAATGGAAAAATAAAAAAATAAAAATGTGAAAGGTAAAGGCACGTAATATCATAAGGTGAAGCACTGGTGGAAATTTATCAAAAGCCGTATAGACATATAGATTTCAGAAGTCATGGAAGGAAAGCAACTTTCGGCAATTACCAGAGGCAAATAACTATTGGAGTATACGCCATCAAGAGGAAGACACAGTATCACAAAATTGGAAAAGGGAGAAACCTCATACAATCAGCAAAGTTTAGAGGAGACTGGATGGAATAAAAGAGAGCTAAATGTACAATGAGAAGAGGTTGCTGTACGAAGAGGAGAACAAGCTATATGAATTGGAGAAATCAAAAAGCCTGTACGATATCACAAAGTCATAAAAGTCATGCAAATTAAGAGGGTCGTACGAGTAAAGAGAAGTGTGATCATACAAATCAAAAAGTTTGTATGAGGCATTCAAGGATCTGTATGAGGGAAGGAGCCAGCCGTGCGAAGAGAGTTGCCAAGGAGCCCGTACGCATGGAGAGGCATAATAAAAAGGGCCATATGATGTACCAAACTCAGGTGCACGACCATTAGAATTGCCAAGCATCGGTACAAGAGGATTAAAAAGACCGTACAAGTTGCCAAGAGCCCGTGTGTGAAGATCAAAAAGGCCATAGGAGTAAGAAAGGAGAAATCGATACGGAACAAGCGAATTAACAATAAAGGGTTTGGCGTGAACATTCTACTGGGAGAGGGAGAAATTGAATTGCCAAAAATAGAGCAAGGAGAAGCAATAATTAAACCGCCAAAGGCAAAACAAGGAAAAACCGTACGGACCAAAAGAAGAGTGAAAACAAAGCACACAGGCAAGAGGAATCAAAACACGACAGTTAGGAAGGAGGACTCACTACCAGGGAGAGCAAGAGGAAACCGTTACGACAACCACATGTAGGCAGTATTTAGCACAAGCATTTCAATTTTGGAGGGAAAGTGCTGTGAGACCGAAGAACATTGGTGTTATCACGAGAATAAGAATCGCCAAGAGAAGAAGATGGCAACCAACAACAATAAAGTTAAGAAATTGCAAATCATTTGGCCAAAAATTGCAAGAAGCACAGCCATGGTGAGAGGAAGTGATGATGCAGTCACATCTGACACCATCACATGGGAGAGTCTCAGCAGCATGGAGTGCCGCTCATGGTGGCTCTCGACACCGGATACATACATCTTGAAGAAGGCTCTGGAGAGGGCACAGGTAGACAAGGTGGCACATCTACCATTTTTTAATGCCAGAGAGTTCAAGTCGTACCTGTGCCAAATGTTAACCAACTATGACAGGCATGGGCACAAATCAACAATAAATTATAGAGGCTACAAAATTATAGTATGGTACGACGCACCAGAGTTTACGAGGGTTTTTGGGATTCCCTCTCGAGGGATTGCGCCTACAAAGTCGTCTGGCAAATTGACAAAGCAAAAGAAGGAAGCCCTAGTAGCAATAGTCTGTAGGTCGAACTTGACACAGTAGGAGAGGGATAGCTTTTGGAGTGTCGGGAACAGGGGGCTACGGAAAAGATTTCTCAACAATGCCAAGTGGAAGTACATGCTAGACTTGATTAAGAGCCGGCTCATAGGTGCGAGCAGAGCATCCGACATTGCCATTTGGATGATCAATTTGATGGTCAGACTGTCTACAAGTGTTGTGTATAATTGGGCAATGGGAATCTTGGAACATATAAGAGATTTTATGTGTCTTCGACACAAAGCCTTCTACATGATGCAACATGCCATTGGGCTGCTGCTGGACGCCATTCATCGACAGATTCCACCCAACCACTAGGCCGACTACAGTCGATGGATGATATCGATGACGGGTGGCCCACCATATTTTATTGGGCCAACCTCGGTGTGTAGAGTACGAGGGAGGACATGCCGTAGTCAGTAAGGTAGATAGTTCACCGTTGAGGCTGAGTGGTGATGAGCAGGGTGATGAGCAAAGTGGGGAGGGTGATACACCCAGCACCGAAGAGGCAATTGAGTTGTCATCTGATGAAGACGAAGATGATTGGATGAGCATGAACAAGGTTTCAGTGGCAGGAGAGGTTGGGTTACAGGAAGTGGAGGAGGCATTCATTGTTGAACCGAACAAGCCTCAACATGCAATACCCTTAGTCACACCTTCAGAAACAATGTTAGTAGCCACAACCGAAGAAGGAGAGGAAGACGATGAAGGTGTCTAGGCGGGATGGGTGAACTGACATAGATGCCTCCGCCATCGCCAGGGACTGCCAGGGAGTCGCCGCACATCTCCATTGAGGAGATCCCGTAGCAGAGTACTCAGGAGAGCATCCAACCATCACTGAGTGTACAGCCCCAACCAACCACCCAACTGCCAGGTATACCGTTAGGCACGCAACTACTAGATGTACAACCAGATGATGTGGTGCTTAGGCCAACCAGAAGGGGAGACTTACCGTTTGGCTGCATCGTCTCGAGGATGTCTGCACCACTCTTGGAGCAAGGTCGGTCGCTAGTAGAATCAACAGTTGTAGAGTCAGCAACATTAGTCACCTAGCCAATCCCTCAGGGACCACCACGACCAGGGCGTACGACATCCTCACCAGCATGACCACCAAGGTGATGGAGACGAGGGTAGCCTGGAAAGGCAACATTCAGTGAGGACGAGTTAGCGGGACCTATACGGATGACACCGTTGGACCTTCACGATCCTCTGGGCACCCTCCACAAATACATCACAGAGTTGAGCACGATGGGCAAACATATGCAAGAAGTTAGGGAGTTTAGCTAGTAGCTCATTACTGGGTTGGACCCCTTGGTAGCACAGAAGGCTGAGCGTATTCTTGCCTTCATGTAGCATGAGTACGAAGGCGAGTTCTTCAGATGCCTCATTTCCAGGGGTTGGCTAGGCATAGAGACATAGGACATGTTGGCTGCTTGGCAGCCAAGCCGACTAGTAGCAGGAGGGAGATTGGTAGGGTATTGGCAACTCTTCATGGCATGGAGCAGTGCTATCGAGATATTTACTTATGGTGGCGTCGACATGCACTGGCTATTGATGAGGCCACGAAGGGGAGAGATAGGGCTCTGGCACAGGCAACTCAAAGTCGCATGCAGCATGAGTGTGAATGCGAGTTCTTCAAATGCCTCATTTCTAGGGGTTGGCTAGGCGTAGAGACACAGGACATGTTGGTTGCTTGGCAGCCAAGCCGACCAGCAACAGGAGGGAGACATGGTAGGGTATTGGCAGTTCTTCATGGCATGGAGCAGTGCTATTGAGATATTTTCTTACGATGGCGTCGACAGGAACTGGCTATTGATGAGGCCACGAAGGGGAGAGACAGGGCTCTGGCACAGGCAACTCAGAGTCGCATGGAGCTAGCAGAGTAGATCTGCAAGTCACACGAGTAGCTGACTCAGGTGACTATTGCAGAGAAGGCGAGAGTTTCCACTCTCGAGGGGCAATTGGCAAAGCAGGCACGAATGTTGGCAACGAAGGATGAGGGTCTGAGTGAGAGGGATAGACAGTTGGCTGAGAGGGACACACAACTGGAGGAGGCACGACGTCTGGCAAGGGAGAGGGAGAGTGAGTTGGCTGGAAAAGACAAAGGCTTGGCGAGCACGAGGGAGGAATTGGCAGCAGCACAAGCCAAACTCATGGAGGCAACAAACATGGTGAAATTAACACGTGAGCGAAATAAGGCAGCCAACCAGAAGCTCTAGCGCCTCTAGCAGTAGCAGTCGATTACGACTCCATCCTCGTCTGTACATCTAGGGCACCCTCTCACCCTCCCTCTTAATTCCCTTTTTGTATCCCAATTTTTGGCTAGTAGTCGTCTGAAAGACGACTACTTTGTGGGAGGGATGATGTAGCTAAACGAAAGTGTACTTAGTCTATGTGAGTAATAAATAAGGCTTTAGTTAGTTTAATATTTCATGTACTTGTTGTGTACGTACTTGTCATGTTAGTTAGTTGTCTCAGGAATTAAGTTCTTGATGAAATAATGTGTAAAGAAGGGATGTGACGGTTGGTCCATCAACCACCACTAGCGTACTATATGTATTTGGAGTCATGTAGTCAGATGCTACTGTTGCTATGATGATTCATGTTATGATTATACTAGCATACTTTCTATCAATAAAGACAAGTGTGATGATTTTGTGCATTATCTTCTAGTATGCACGTTATGTTCTATAAATTATCTCCATTTACTCTTGTAGTACGTTGGAAGTCGTTCCCATGAGTAAACAACTATTAGAAATTGATTAGAGGGAAATTAAAAAATTGCATATAAATACAAGTCATTTTCACCATTTTAGTCCTAGAAAATATATTGAGCAAACTGAAGATCCAAAAATCAGCCAAAGCAATTCAAGGGCAGATTTAATAGTATTATTACAATGCTTTCATCAATCAAGATCATGTTTGCAAGACATTAGGAAGAAGGAAGCAATTATGTGCAAGAAGCTATTATGAATAATCATGCCAAAATATGAAGATGTATTGAGTCATCCGCTACATACTAGTTACAATAATCTATTATGTTTTGGGAACTAACCTTTTGCAAGTCTATCAATCAATCAAGGCATCCATCAATCAACATTTGTGGAAACTTATGGTGTGACATCACTTCATCAAGGATTTCACATCAAGGTAACATTGTCATTTATATTTATCATTTCAGTCAATTGTCATTGTTTTGGCCTTTGCCTGACCTAGGGTATGCCCTCTTGATCATCATCATAATTTGTTGTACGAGGTAGAAATACCAAAATGGGGGATGACTTAGGCAAGCCCCTATACAACACAACCTTTCCCCCTCTTTTCATGTGTGCAGGCTAGATCCAGAAGTTTTAGCAAAAGATAGCTATAGAAGACATAGAGCATACTATAACCTACAGTTCGGAATTTTCAGATCTTGGAAATAATTATCCTAGTCTAGGGCACTCAATGCCCCTGTCCCTACAATTCAATCTCAGATTTCAATCATAGGTTCATCTCTGTATCTCATTCTCAAATCTGAAGTTGTTTTGTGGTTTTCCGTTTCCATCTATGCGATAAATTACATTTTCAGATCTAGGGTTATATGTCAAATTGGTTTATTAAAACACACATCAAATTTATCATCCTCACAACACAAAAACAAACACAAGACCCTAGAAGATTGGCTCTCCATTGTGGCAGCAAACCAATCATCAACCCTAGTTGGTTTTGTGTCCAAATGTGATGTTAAGTGAAAAGAGATTAATCTTAGTTGAATCTAGAATAACTTTTCCTACATCATATGAAGAACTCGTAGATTCAATCTGATAGCATAAAAATATGTGTAATCTTCAGCATTCTCAAATGAACCCCCAACACCTCCTTTTATAGATTGTTTTGTTGTTTTCGAAAAAGCACTTTTCTGTTTTTTCGTTGCTTTTTTGAAAAAAAATGTTTTTTCAAATTTTTTCTTTTTCTCCACTTTTTTGAAAAAAACATTGTTTTGATTTTTTTCTATTTTTTCAGAAAAAAAACACTTTTGCTTTAACTTTAATTTTCATTATGTGTAAACATTTAACCACGTTTCCAACAAGCTATTACACTAAGTTTCCCTTTAATTATTTCTCGACATTAGACAACATTAGTGAAATATTAATTAAATAACTTAATAACTCACCCAAGTTGTGTAAACTGTAAAGTACTGCAATGTCATTGGAATCCAATTTTGACCACGCCATGATGAATTGAAGTTGTGGAAAGATGATTGAAATCAACTTGGCGGGTTTCTAAAAATAGCCTGCTCTTCTAAGAAGTTTAGAGAGCACCCAAAAGGATGGAAATTGATTCCAAAAGCATCTAAAGGCTCCAACTAACCAATTGAATTCAAACCCAAGAACAATTGCTCTTCAAGACTAATCAAATGCTTCTCAAAGAATGTTGGAGTTCTCCCTAACTAACCAGTTAGCCTTTGGAAGACTTGGAAATTAGCTAAATGTGCACGAATTGGCTAAGTGCCAAAAGGGGATATTACAAATGCCTATCCTTATATACTCATCTAGTAGAAAGTCTTAGATGGTCTTTCTCAGCCTCCCACAAGGAAGCAAGTTTAAAACAATTCCACAATCAACATGACTATTGCATTACTCACATGTCCTTGGCAAGATTGCATGGATATAAAAACATTGAATTCATGTTATGGCACTATGATTATACATCTCTAGTTAGTAATTTGTCTTCTTGTGCAATTTCTTGCAAATACGGATGCTGGAATTGTAACACATTAGAAAACATGAGTTAACATAAAACTTCATATAGCTACTTATTAATTAAAATTTCAAACTGCAACATAGGCCAAAACAAAAGCTCACTTTTCCTTTAACTGTATTAGACTTTAGAATTTATTTACAAGAACCTTAATTTGCTACACCAACTACATCAACAAATTTTGATCCATGTAGAACACTTAAGTGTGAGTATTTTGCCCACATTATAGGAAACATGCATGGATTTGAATAGTGCTGTTAAATATTGATGAAAGGAAAGAAATTAATCCAATGTAAGTTTATATACTAGCTCTTCCAAATGAAAAAGAAAAATATGCGAGACTGAAATTTCAAGTGGAAGTGCCATTCAAGTAAGAAATCCTCTATAGTTCTTTTGTGAGCATTTTCTATTAGTATTTGTCTTTTTTAGAGAAAAAAAGAAAAGAAATAAGAACTAAATATATATTTAGGCTATAATATAATAGCAAAAGATTTACCTGTTTTACACTTGTGAGGATAGTGTTGATGGAATCCAACTTGGGCTGGAAATGGTCATTCTCAAATTTAATTTGGATATAATTGCTCTTTGCATTGCCCCTCCATCCTCCTGTTACAGATCCTGATCGATTCACCTTGCCATCAAGTGTAACACTCCAAATTCCATGACGAAGGATCAAATCTTTGGCAACTTCATCTGAAGAAGAAATAACATAACCTCCAAAAACTCTCTTGATTGCTTTTTCAAATTTTACATTGTAGTCGATTTGCTCAAGTGGCAAAATAACACTTCCTTCAGCATACTTCTGCTGAGCCTTCTTCTGTTGATGAAACCTATCTTCAATCCTTAGCCGGTCAAGAGGCCAGATACGGCCAAATCTGGAAATATTTCCAGCCTTCATCCATATTCGTAACAAATCTGCTGCCGCTTCTGTTGATTCTGTTACGCAGGTCTTCTTTAATGACCCTGTATCACAATTCACTAAGAACTGAGGCACACAAAACTTCTGAAACAAAAGACATTCTCATGCCAAAATGAAGACATGTTACCTGAGATAATATTTAGAGCAAGAAAATATTTACGACTTTCTTCAAGTCCCTTCTTAAACCTAAAACAAGAGTGCAATGGCCACGATGGCAAAGCTGATTCTGTATCATTTAATGTTCCAAGTTCAGCACTTAGCAACCGTAGTCTAGTTTCCAATTCATCTCGGTCTCCTTCAATTTCTAATTTCTGCTGAGTTAATGTCTTCTTCCTAGAGTCATTATCATGTGTTTGAAAAGAACAAAGTAAATCAGATAAAACAGTGAACTTCTCTTTTGCTTCTATAAGTTGTTTTTCCATTGTTTCTTTCTTGGCAGAAAGAAAATTCAGGGAATCTTCTATCACTAGCTGCTGAGTGTGAAGCTCTTGCATTTTCTCTTCTGAAGCAATGACGGTATCTTTTAGCTCTTCTAGGTAGAAGTGAATGGATGCCCTGGCATTTGAAGAGTTTTTCTCACTCTGAAGTCTAGTTACAAATCCTTGCTTCTGTTCAATTTGCAGATTTATGTAAGAATTTTTCTCCGTGAGACTATGTAAAAGTTGCTCAAGATGGTCCAATCTCAAATTTGCATCCTTTGCAGCTTGAAGCTTTCTCTCATACATAAATTTATGTTCCTCCTTCATAGCAATAGTATCAAGAAGCTGAACTCTTTCACTTTCAAGATTCACTGAGGGTAATTTCAAATGATTTTTTAGTTCCTTGATATGCACTTTTCTTTTGTCCAGAATAAGTTGTTGTTCTTTGATCCTACGCTCTTCAGAGTTCAATTGACGCACTTTTGCATCAATTTCTTTTCTTAAGGATAGTAATTCCTCTGACAGGAAGGCACACAACTGACTGGAAATGAATGCTACTTCTAACTCAAGCTGCATAAAACAAAAGAGATTTGAACAATTGAGAAAAAATTCTTCCATGTAAACTAAAGAGAAGTATTGAACAACAGGCTTCACTGCCTAATGTTCATATTGCTTTTCAATGTTTTGTGTAATGGTATGGTGCATGATAGTTGTACATGATTGCATACAACAGTGGTACATATCACGAACTTGGATCATAGACAAAATTAATGAGGTTAACAATTCAATATGTTTGAGTTTGGGCTAAGTTCAACAAAGGTTTCTTAGCTCAGATACCGTGAAGACAGATATCTGTTCACCACTGATAGGTATCAACCTTGGAGGTGCAAAGACACCTATATTCAAGTTTTACTAATGTTATTAAAAAAAGATTTAAAATAAATAAGCTAGATATCAAAAGTAATCAATATTCTATTTGTTGTAATATAATATATATTCATGTTTCACCATGCGTCAGCTTTTATAGTTTGTTTTTAAATCATATTCTCAAGGTACATTCCACTTTTATTTTCTTTTTCTAATAATATAGTTAGGAGGTGAGGCATTCAAGCTCAAATGAGCATTGTAGAGGATTAGAAGAGTTATTGCTCAAGCTAGAGGAGCATAGGAGGGTGTTGATGATGAGGAGTGGTTGCCCTGTAGGAGGATTGAGGAGGTGCGATATTCAAGCCAAAGGAGTGCAAGTGAGAAAATTTTAAGCCCAATGTTATCCCCACTGGCATTAGATAGAGCAGTATCCCCACAGTAGGGGCCCCTATTACCAACCCTCACTAAATAATATAAAATTAAATAAATAAATAAAGCAATCCCCTTGAGAGCTTCCACAAGGGGTATCTAAAAAACCAAACTAGTGTATTAGCTGGTGTTGACCTTAAAAACTAAATTTACCTTTACCTTTATAAAGATACAAATGAGGAATCTCACAAGCCAAGATGTAAGGAGAAACAAACAGAAATTATTAAGTTTGTATAGTAAAGTCATTGAGAAAACTTTGGCAAAAAAACTGACTATAAGAAACCAACTAGACAAAAGTAAAAGAGGAACTCAAATCATTGCAAATTATGATGAATAAGAAGGGAGGTACCAAAAGGATAGTGGGCCACTTAAATGACGTTAAAGTTAATTGATATGGATTGCAATGAGGCAAAAGGAGCTACAGGGGAATCCATAGGCAGATGAAAAACAAAGATAACAATCAAATACAGGACACATTATGGTGTTGCAAATAGACAGCTACATAAAAAAATAAAGCAAGTTTCCTGACACAGAACTCACATGCCAACCTACTATGGCAAAATAAGAAGTAAAGGTAATTAAAATCCGTGGTCTCTGATTTACCCATTTACATGAAATTGCACAAGCAACCAATTTCATATAAAATATGAATCAAGAACCCATTTAAAATAGATTACAAAGCAAAGTTACAGTCATGTGTAGTATAATTCTTTATATTCCACAATGTAATGATGAAAACTCATCCATATTAACTTAAAGCTAGTTGTTACATGCATAAGCGTTGTACTATTTCAGAACATAAATAAATTCCATACCTTGTAAATGTACGGAAGCATCTCAAGAATCAGATACCTTCTATAAAATTATGCACCAAGAAACAGGTTCCTTCTCATATTGGTGTTTGAGTCACAAAGAATGGACAAGATCAAGATTTACCTGTTTTATTCTGGATAAGGCCTTCAGACAAGTTTGATCTTTTTCAATTATCTTTTCCAGCAAAACTATATTTTCCTGAATTTCATCAAGGCCTTTCCTTGTCTTTTTCAACTCTTGTTGGGCCTTTTCCACTTCTGCATTCCACCTTCCTGCTCGGATGTAGTGTGACAGATTTCAGCTTCCCATGAACTTATTTCCAAGAAATACACAACCAAAGAACATAATCCTGCTCAAAAACTTATCTACAAAACAGAGCATCTCAAAACCACTATCCTTATGTACTCCTTTGTTTCAAAATTGTATGTTCTAATAAATAATCCTTCCTAGGCTATGCTTTCTATCAAGGTTTTGAGTTTATTTATACTTTAGTTCTGTAACATGAACATGATACTGCTGCCTTTTGACTAGGAAACATACCTGCACCTGATGCTTCAGAGATTATAGATGCAAGCAACTTCAACGAGTTGCCATCAGCTAATTCTGTGACCTGTGATTGGTGAACTATGGCACCTGTTCCTTCAAGGTAGAGCCGTAGCTCTTGTAGGATTTCCTATAAATACAACTTTTTATGTTAGAGCTATATAGCACCTTGAGAGTCAATAATTTCCTGAAAGTATTAACTTTCTATTTTAGAGTTATATACCAAATTGAAAGATAAGCATGCACATTGATTTCAGCAGCCACATAAACTACCAATTTCCTAAATCAAACAAAACATGATAAAAACATTTAATTCTCACCCAAGGAACCCTTGACCTGAACAAGAATAATGGATAACCACAATTAATCTACAAAATAGTCTTACAGAGCCCAATCTTAGCAACAGCATTCAAGCTTGATTGCAGAAGGAACTCCATATCAAGGATTTCAAGAACCACTCTTTGAGAAGGAATACAAAATGGAAAAACTAGCCTAGATGATGATCTGAAATAAACTTCTGGATGTGCCAGTTTCTTGAGAAATTAAGGATGCTACAGGCGAGTTGACATATACATGAAATATTTAAGGGATACCTTAATATACAATTAGGGCATAATAGGCTAAGTCTGGAAATTAAAGTGGTATTTCAAATCCATTAACTTCCAAATGAAGGCACTGAATTGTCTGTCACTTTCTTCAAAATTCTTCAACCTGGATGACAATCTGCATGATGAAGTGGAAAGATTTCATTCCAGAAAACAAAGTATCAAATCCACCTCAAGGTCAAATCAAAGGCTTCAGTGGTACCCTTCCTCAAAATAAACCACCAAAATTTATCCTCTGAAAAAATCTGAATAAAGTTATAACATGCATGTTTTGGATAAAAGTTTTAAACTTTAAAAGGCCTCTCAACAGGAGGGGCCCTTGGAGTACACAATTTCCACATGGACTCGAGTGCAATAACCATAATTACTGCAGTTGCCAGCTCAAGAACCATGCTGATGTTATAAACTAACAAAATAAACATTATAATAGTTGCATTTGAAAAATCATAAAGCAATATGGCAGGTGTGACTGAAACCCCTCAACCTCTAAGGATCATGATCTCTGCTAATGACTTTACTAGTACTTTTGTGGCTTTCACATCAGCAACTATTATAATGTCACAAAAGGTTGCTGATGTGAAAGCCACAATAGAGGAGCAGTGACACATATGGAGGAAGAAGTGTTGCACCATCATGACCGATGGTTGGACGGATAGAAGAAATAGAACATCGCTCAATTTTCTTGTTTCTTCCGTAGGTGATTTTACTTTCTAAAATGCACTGACTTAGTGATTAGCTATCAAGATTTTTAATTTATGTTCTATTGAATCATTGATTTTGTTTCTTTTTCAGGTGGCACAGTGTTCATCAAATCTATTCATGCATCCGGGAACACCAAAATGTTGAATTCCTTTGCGAAGCTTTGGAGGGAGTCTTCGCTGATGTAGGTGAGGAGAATGTGGTGCAACTAGTTAGAAATAATGCAGCAAATTATGTTGTCAGTGTAGAAGTTGAATGATCTAGTTTATGTTCATTACAATATCCGCCTTTGCCATAGACAAATATTGGGCACTAACTTATCACCCATCACGTTGAGGAGGTTGATCCACAATTAGATTGGATCATTGAGGCTAAGGATCCTATCTTGAGTGATGAGGACCTTGATTGGATTGACTAGGTGGATAGAGAGGCAAAGGCAATAGCCAGGGTAGAGGAGGATAGAGCACGAACAAGCATCTTGGATGTTGGTGTCAATGTCACTAAGACACAGGTAGAGATCATGGCTGCATTATCATCTAGGATCTATCTTAGACATCTACACAGGATGGTTGAGTGATGCAAGCTCCTCTGAGCCATAGACTTCTAGCTTTTGTTTTCATATTTGTTTGGAACTTTGGATGCCATGGATTTCATATTCCATGATTATTGTATAAATTTGACAACATTTATATATCTAATTGTCTTACTACTATTATTTCCTTCAGCTAAAATTTGTGTTGCTTATGTGATCAATATATGTTTGTGTATGTGATCAAAGTAGTTTCTATTTGATGAGGTTATTGTGTCTTTAAGGTTTATTTATTAAAGGCTTACATGAAACAAGTTTTAAATCCTTAAAAATTTATGAATTTCTTGGGTTTTTCAATTTGCTGAGTTTGGGTTCCAAGTCCGAGTCCAAGTCAAAAATCAGCTTGCCGGGTCTGAGCCTTGGAACACTGCAATGTCCCCATTTTAACTATACACCCTTCGGTGACTGATAGCCTATTTTCGGAAGTCCGTAGGCTTGTCAGAGGTAAAATTAGGGTTTCCTATTTTATAGGGGTTCTGAAGCATTTTTGAAGGTTTGCATGTACGAGTTTCTGATGCATGTCTGGTGGAGTTTTCTGGGTTTTAGGAGAATTTCGGAATGGTGTGACATGCATCTCCATTTGACAATTTTTTTCGAAACTTGCTATTTTTAGCCAGCACATTGGAGTTTCGAGATTTGGATTGCGGATTCTTTCTGGGTTTTCGTAAAGCTTCGCAGTGGTATGACATGCAAATGCATTGGGAAACTTTTCAGAATTTACTATTTTTAGTAAGTTCTATTTCTGGAAGTGCCATCTTGGGCAGTAGCATCAGCAGTCAGCTCAGTTTCAATTTCGGGTAGTGCAGTTTGGAGCATAATTGGCTTTCAGCATCTTGAGACTTATTTTGGTGAAATGATTTATTCTAAGTAATTAATGTTTTATTTCCATATTGGCCCCCTTGGCCTAGTATTAATGACTTAATGTTGTTTTTAAATGTGGACATGAAGGGTGGACGCCACATTAAGAGGAAATTGAATATTTTAATTTTTATAATGTCTCCTCAAGACTTGGACGCCTAGAAAAGGTGAATTAAAAGTTTTAAAAATTAAAATATTTCAAAAGTAAAATGGGGCGTCCCTTTTGGAGGGAAAAGTTGGACGCTGAAGAGTCATTTCAAGTTCCTTAAAAACAGGCCTTTGCTCTCTCATTTCTCATCTTTTGGAAATTATATCGAAATGCTATTGATTTGATTTAAGAACCCGACTAAGGGGGAACTTATTTTTTCTACACCATTCTTCCAGCCTGAAACTATGGTTCCCTAGATGGTCAATTGTGAGTGTGCTTCATTCAGAAGTGCATATTGTGCATCAACGTTGAAGATTTTGGTGAGATTTTCCAATTTTGTGTTTGTTGGTTATACCATGGCTATAGGAGATTTTCATATACAACTCTTTGAGTGAATTTTATTTGGTTGTGGGTATTTGACTAAACATTTTCTATGCTTGTGGCGACCCTTTGGGTGAAGTTTCAGATTTTATACTTGAGTCTCCAAATTTTAAGAGAGGTCCCTCTTCCTAGGGTCGTACCATCTCCATAGCTGCATTGGGTTTCAATTTCTTTCATTTGTGGCTGTTCTATATTGCTTAATTCATGTTATTGGGTTGCCTTGCCTTTAGGAGACATTGTGTTTCAGTTTTGGAGAGTATTGTGGGAGTTTGTGTGAGAATTAAGCATATTGGCGGTTGTAATGCTTGCTGGTCTGTACTTTGGTTCATTGGAAATTTATATCAGACTTAGCACTTTCCAAGTTATGCTATATTTCATGGGTGTTTATGCTTCTAGTTTCATGTGCACTCAATTTAGAGGTGGTTGGAGCATTTTGGATGAAGATAGGAGAAAATTGGTTAAAGTATTCTTGCTGGTCTGAACATTCAATTTGCTGGTTCAGATGATCAGGTCTGGTTATTCCCTTTCATGCTATGTTTCTTTAGCAATTCTATTCATGCTTGTAATTGGAGATGTAGTGTGAACTTTGTAGTAAGTTTGGTACAAATTCCCTTGAGAAATCATTGTAATAAACACTTGTAATTTGCAGACAATATGTATTGTAAGGCTGAGAATTAGTAGTACTATTCTAGTCATTCATGTTCTACATTTACTTTGTGATTTTAATGCACACATTGTAACCCCTGGATGGTTTACCACCAGTGTGGAGAAATAAACTATTGTAACATCATTTATCACCCACTGAAAAGTGGCGAATTCCCACTATTGAGTGGATGCCTACCGCAACGGATGAATTAATTTTGAATTGTAATGTTTCCCCCCCCACTAATTAAGTGGTAGCGTGGAAATCTCTCGTGGCTGGTTCACCGCCTCTTTGCATTTAGTTGTATTTTACTTTCAGTTATAATTTAGTTTCCTCCACCATATGTTAACACCTCACCCACATCGGGTCTTGTGTGCACACTCTTGGCGTAGAGTGTATTTCATTTGATTATTCTTTGGAAGCTAACGCTAGTCAATTGGCATAGTGTTGGTTTGTGTTGTGACAATTCAAAGAAAAAAATGGTTGGCACATTTCAGTGGTATCAAAGCAAAAGATCTTGCCATCCTGTGAGAAAGATAGAGTTAGTTAACAGATGAGTGACAAAGGTATTAGACTCTACACCGAAAGTCAAAATAGATTCTAGTTCAACTCCTTGTGGTATTTAGAAGTTGGCAGTTAGGTATGGCTAATGAAGAAGAGATGAAGTTGGCAGAGACTCTCTATATGGCTGGAAAAAGACTTGATAAAGAATTTCAGTCAAGGGAAAATGAAGAGAACATTCTTCATTTGATAGAACAGTGTTTGAGACAAATGAAGCAATCACATTCTGAGGAGATGCAGCTTGCGTTAACACCTATTGTAACCTTCTTGAATCAACCCTATTGACTGAGGCATCCAGATGAAGAAACCAAGTTGTTGATTTCTTTTTGCTTTATGGAAGTGATAAGAATTGTGGAACCACAATTGCCCTATGATGAAGAAACCATGAAGATCATATTAAATATGATAGTGGAGAGTTTTCAAGATTTGGATGAAACTAAGAGTGCTTTGTTTTCAAGAAGAGTTGTTTTAAAAACATTTTCAGAATTAAGAACTTGCATCCTTCTAATAGAATTGGAGATGAAAAATCAGATTTACCATTTGTTTAATTAACTCTTCACTTCTACGTGGAGTGAGTAGGAAGAGGGGGTGTTTGCAGCTGTTAAAACTGTTCTAATTGACACCATCAAAGAAGCTGATTCTCTTCCCGAAAGTGTCCAATCACTTCTCAAGAATGCTTATGAACATGAAGAGCAGATTTCTCCCACTACTGATTTGTTAGTTAATGAAATTTTCAGTCAGTGTGAAAAAAAGTTGAAACCACTCATGAAGAAGACTGTTGAAAACAAAGAGGAGATTTCTGAAGCTAAAGAAGAGAATGAAAGTTGGAATCCCTTTGAATTCATAACAATAGTTCAAGGGATATCTACGGATTTTCTCTCGTCCATGCATTCAACAGAAGAAAGCCATATGCCCACAACAGTTCTTGAAACAACTGAAAAATTCAGGCATTCTATAGAAGAATGTTATGTGACTAAAGAAGCCCCAAGTGCATATCCAAATGAAGAAGTAGTTCAACTAGAAGAAAATACTTGTTCAACCAGTGAGTTGCTACTTCACAATTCTGGAGAATGCTGGTTTGAAAGTCAAGCTAAAGAGGAGGAAGAGAAAGAGGAAGTTGAAGTCTCTTCCCATTACAAAGTTGATTTGATCAACTCCTTTGAATCATGTGTAGAAGACAACATGGAAGGTGAAGCTTCAAGTAGTAATAAAGCAGATTTCTCTTTACCTGAAGCCAAACTAAGGCAGAAGGCTAAGGAATTGGAAGACACTTTGGATGGAATGATGAAGAGTGTCCATCACATGCGAGACAAGTTGGGGAGTACAACTCAAACTATTTTTGAAATATTTATCCGACAAAGTTGTACTACATCATCTCAGCCAGCATATGTAGATTGCACTTCAAGCTCACAAACTGCTGAAAATGGAATTCAAGTTCTGTCACAGCTTGATGAATTGCATCAACATATTGAAAATTTGATTTATGTTGTGCCTAGAGGAGAAGATGTATGTTGCATTTCCATCGCTGATATGAAGTTCATTAAGTTTGCCTTGGAGGAAATCAAATCAAGTCTTTTGCACATCATTCGTGTTAAAGACAAAGTGGCCAAAATTGCCGACAAGGCATTGGAGTGGAACGAGCTTACCAAAGCCAAGTTGCAAGAAGTGCATGAGACTCTAATTGAAGCAGAGAATCAGATTTCTGCTATTCAATAGTCATGGGAACAAGAAAACAAAAGAAGAGCAGAGGAGCTTCAAGTAATTCTTGATGAGTTTGATCTCATACAAGAAACATGTTGGCGTAAAAACTAACACCTCTGGAGTGTGAGTTTGTACGGACAGCTATGCACACTACGTAATGAGTGCTCTTCAAATTAGGAGGGGAAGCTCCCTCGTTGTGCTGGAATGCATGAAATAGAAAACTAAACTAATGTCCTATCTTTTTGTTCTCAGCTGGTAGAGGCACAAGGTTAAGAAAACCTAGAACGTTGCAGCTAAGTATTTTCTGGTTTCGCAGATCATCTAACTACAACTAAGCTAACTTCTTTAAATCTATCCAGTTTCCTCAAGAAACAGAGCATGAGGAAATGGAGCAGGAATGTATTTTACGATAAACTCCAGGTGCGGGCTCACAACATGAAGGCAAGGTAGGCGCAACTATTTGCTAATCCGGGAAGAAGTTTATTAAAACAAACAAATGGACGGTAAACCTGGTACAGCTTCACAACATGAAGGCAAGGTAGGCGCAACTATCTGCTTGGCTGAATGAGTCTACTATAACACACATCATACGATAAGCTTTGAGTACAGTTTCGCAACATGAAGGCAAGGTAGGCGCAACTATTTGCTCTTCTGAATAGGCTTATAATAAACAAAACAAAAGGTAAGCAACTGGGACAGTAGATTGTATAGACGCAACACGCATGCAATAACGATCAAACCAACAACCCCATTTAACTAAGGTCGAATAAACACCATGACAATAACATGAAGGCAAGGTAGGCGCAGCAATTTATTATAACAGCAATTACTCTTTGAACAGATACAATAATAGCAATACTATAGGCAAGGTAGGCGCAGCATGTATGCTATCAAGCAAAAGTTCTAATTTACAAGGGTGAACCAATCTTGAGAATAGGCATGTTGCCGACAACGCAGCAATTCTCTATTACCAGGAAAAGCTAATTACAAATGAGCTGAAAGCTCTTATTTATAGACATCAAGGTGTAGGCAACCCTAAAATCACCTTGAGTCAACTACAGTCTTGCAAGACATGCAAGAGCTTATTCTCTAAACCTAATTGAATGAACCTACACAGTTAACTGGGAAACTACCATCAATTAACTGAAACATCTAATCTAAATGGACAAGATGCAACATGCACGTCCTTATTGAAAGCAAGTCAACTGGAATGCTATCATCAGTTAACTGAAAGATCTAATCTAAGCTCCAAGTGTACGTAGATGTTTCCAAGAAAGACATACATGCAATGTGTAACAACCAGTTAACTCGGAAAGAAGCCTCGAGTTTAACTCCTATGTCTAATGTCTATCTTGGAAAAGGTGGGATGCCTTGAACTGAAGTTCACTGACCCTGATCTCGAGCAAGTAACCCCTCCACGAGGTTAGTAACTGCATCACCATCTAGAGGTCATCACATGTCTCAACTGTCAATCAACTGCTAGTTAGTAACTCAAGCAAAACCGAAAACCTCTGCATACTTAAACTGGCCCTTCATTGGTTGGTAACTCTGGCGGCTCTGTAACTGAAGTGATGGCCATTGTTTCCTCTGCAGCTTGATGCTTCTCACGTTTTTCATGCTTTTCTTTATGGAAGAGTGTTGCATGATGAAACTGCGAACTCTTTGGTTGTGAGAAATACAAATGAACATGCTGCATACACAGAAACCCAACGGTATCAACCCTCTAAACTGGCCTTGGAAGACAATCAGCTATACGAGACATGAAACCATGTGAACTTGAGTGACTACTCTTGTCAACCTTTCCGATGCGCTTGATACAAATCAATGTCAGCTTTTCTGATGAAATCATGAATTAAGACTGACTTGGTCTTGAATTCGTTCTGCGTGAACTACATCCTGAAAAACTCGCCTGTTGACTGTGAACATGGCTATATTCTGACAACTTCTCCAAAAAACCAAAAATCTCTCCTAATGAGGCTAAAAATAGCTTGTCGGAGGGCAATTTTCATAGAAAATTCTGAGACGTGGGTTTTATGTAGAATCAAATTCTAAGATGACCCACAATGTCAGAATTGTGAAAAAATGTGATTTAGGCCCGCATGCAAAAGGTTTTCAGTTGAGATCTGAGGGGCTGTGAGGACATTTTTTCCCGAGAAAATCTGAGATATGGGTTTTGTCCAGAAGATATTTCTAAGACAACCCACAACGTTAGATTCGAAAAATATCGACTTCTACTCCACCATGCAAAGGAATTTCACTTCAGAAAATCAAAGCCTCAAGAACTGATGCTCTGGAACAAATTTTTCTTGAAAATTCTAGCACATGGGTTTTGCTGAGAAAGCAATTCTGAATCAACCCAGATGATTTGTTTTGCCAAAAACGCCAATTCTTCAAACATGTGAGAAAATTTTAAGACGAGAAGATGGAAGAAATCTAGAGAAGAAGAAAGATGTTTTTTAATTTTTATTTATTTACTATCTTCTTCTGTCAAAATCGCCACTCTGCCTTGAATTCTGCTGATGAATCTTGACTTGTACCTGCAAAAGAATATTTTTATGCCTTCACAACTGACCGTTGAAGAAATTCGCCCAACTCTAGAAAGAATTCACCTCTGCTCAAGCTGGATGAATGAAATGATGAATGCCATGCTTGCATAACTAGAGCAAAATCGTACTACAAAAGCAAGACTGCAAGCTCAAACCCTAACTGTGAAGAAGGAATCCGATTGGCCCTTTACCAGTTGAACTGCTGCTGTCTCTGAGTCTTTAGACTAAAAATAATATTTTAATTTCAAAGCATGCAAAGAACTAAAAGTGGCACCAATATTTATCTTTGAAGAAATTCGTCACTTTTTAATGCCTTGCATGCAAAAATATTATTTTTATCATTTTGCCAAAAATAGCATCTTGTTGTGCTCAACACACTTCCCTGATTCTAAAAAGTCAAATTTTGATCTTTTAGGCTTCCATTTGCAAGAGTTATGAGATTTTTGAGAATCTCCTATTTTGTAGCTGACTGCAAAGTTACAACTGACCCTGTTCAACTCTGATTTCCGGATGATTGAATGATCCTGCGACTGTGCTGAGATATCCACTGCGAAGCCTGCATGACAAGGATGAAATGTCTGCTGGGAACAACAACTGCTAAAATCATCATCTGATACCTTAGAAAATTAGGCGCCTCTGATTAAATTGATGTTTTGACTCCAGACTTAGTCATTTCTTCGTTCTGCCTTCTGATGCTTCAAACTGCCGTTGACGGTGAATGATGAACTCCACTGACTGAATAATGGATTCATTGCATGACTAGAAGTATTCTGCATCCAATGACTGTATATGAGGGATTTGAAAATTGTATTAAGAACCCCAAAAGAATGAGCGCCCCTATTCTGTGATAGCTCAAACACCATTTTGACAAAAGTGTGATTTTCATCTGAACACCATACTTTGACCCTTGATACCGGGAACTGGAATGTTCCGATACGCGTGCCGTCTGTCTTGCTGTACAGTTTGGTCAACTTGCAAGAGATGTTCTTGGAGACGACGAAGCCAGAAAATTGCTTTTAAGGCCTCTAAAAGAAAATCGCCTTTTTCAAAGAAAATAATATTCTTACACTTAGTCATTTTTTGAACTGCCTTCAATCAACTCTTCTTTACAGCATTATCATCTTGACCTCGCACGTACGAGCATTCGCCAAATCCCGGAGGCTGTCGGCTAGACTCGTTGGATAGCTTGAGTAATTGCACACAAGTCTTGTGAAGACTGTAATTGCAAATAACCCCGTCTGGCAGGCCTAAAGGAGAATCGCCCCTAGCCTACAGCTGTGCAGCTTTGTGTAGCTACGCTTCACCATCCTCTGTTTTACGTGCTCGGTAGGACCTCTGTCACAGTTACTCAGACATCGGATCGTCTTGTGAACGGATACACTGCAAAGCTGAACTGAGCTGGAAGAGATCTCAGGAAGACCTTCAATTGCAAATTCATCCATCAAACAGGTCTTATTCAGGATCGCCCCTGGGCTACAGGGGAGCGGATTTGCATTCTACAAAACTTCATCTGACATGTATCTTGCTTGCAATTTCCACTTCCACCGCCGATAACCGGATTTCTGTACTGGATACGCTTTCGCTTGATAGCTCGTTGAAAAGCTAAACTAATTCTGCAAAGGCTGAAACCATCAAAACACACATGCATCTAGATCTGGGCCTTCAAAAAGAAAATCGCCCTTGGGCTAGAAGGGAGCGGATTTGCATCTCTAGACTGCCTCCTTGATGAAAACACTCTTCGTAACCTCTGCTTCTGTCTTCGTTTGCCGGAGTTCTGTAACTCGGATAATCTTGCTTCATGGCTAATCGGAAAGCCGACTGAAAACTGAACATAATGAATGTGTTCTTAATCCAAAACCCTCCAATCTTGACCTTCAAAAGGAAGGGCGCCCCTAGGCTACAGGGGAGCGGATTTGTTTTGAATTCATTGATTTTCACCATTTTATGCTTTGCAAACGCTGTATCCATCCCTGCTGTTGACCATGTCGAAGCGTTGTGACTGCTGAGGTGTGTGGATGACTATACTTCATCATTTTCACATGTACGGACACTATAAAGTTGATTTGCACGTTGATTGCGCAAGTGTCTACTACGTTACATAGTGAAAAGTTCTCAGACTTAGAATATTTTAGCACTTTTTGCCAATCTGAAAATCCCCTCCATCAAAAAGCATTATTTCCAACATCTTTTATCGTAGAGCGTTCCTCTTTGAGTTTCAGGCTTAGATATTGACACCTGGTACTGGCCAATTGCCATTGATGACCCCGAAGATCCTAACTTTTCTCCTAAAAAAGTGAAAACTACCCACCAGCCTTAAACTGACTTTTAACTGAAACTGACTTCACCACTGTGATTGTGATGTGAAATAAGCCAATCAAAATTAATTTCATCCAATTTTGACAAGTTCCTATTTTTTAGGGTTTCGGGCTAAAAATAGATTTCAAAAACCCTAATTTTCAAAATTTTCAAATTTTGCCAGTATCTTCCTGGCATCACACTGACTAAAAGCCTATACTTTATTTGCCCGAAAATTGAGTTTTGACCCCACTTTTACAAGGTTTAGACCATTTTAAGCAAAATGCTTTAATGAAGCAAAAATTTCGGTTTGGGTACAACAAAACATATGATTTGGAATGCTATCCTAAGAAATCGATGCATTCAAAATTCTCATCAACAAATTTTTCAGGCTTTTGATAATCTCTTGTATGAAGAAGGTGCTAGTAAGGTTTATGTAAATCCTCTTTTTGAAAATGATGAAGGAATTGCTTCAGAGATTACTGAAGGAAGAAATTTGAGTTTGTCTTCCAACATTGGAGAGTTGATACGTGAGTTGCATTAAGTTGAATCTACTGCTGCTCCTGGTGCACCCATTCAACAAGAAATGGTAACTCTTGGATCACAAGGAAATGAAAACATTCTTATTGTTCATCAACAAAGAGATGATTGGCATGTTGATGAAGGTTTTATTCATTTTTTGATGAGGATGCTTGTGAGGCTCTTGTTAAATTTTAGTACATCTTCATCATCTTTTAGGGTGATTGATTTCATAATTGTATTTGATGAAGAATTCATGGAATCTTTCCAACAAATCATGACACAAGATTCTGGATTGAATTTCTTCAACGAACATAGGTTGGTTGATTACTTCTCGGAGTTTCAAGAAGCATCAATTCAGATGGAATGAGCAAATAAGAGGATTTGTGTGAGAGCAGTTCTCCGTCTGAGAAGTGGTTCTTCCTTGCTGTTGGTTTGGGATCTTGGCATTATTTGGAAAGGAAGTAATTCTAAAGTGGATAGACTAGCACATTATTTTCGGAATGTAGTTGTGATTATTTGCTCGTGTTGGGAAATGTCTTCAATTGAAAATTAGTATTTGGGATTTCAAGTACATTCATATGAAGATTGGTATCCATAAAAAGAAGATTGGTTGGAGAGATAAGTGTCTAAATTTCAGTTTTATGATTGCTGCTATCTTCTTTTTCTGCCTGGGTTCATTACTTTTGGTCATAAATTGGTGTTTTGGGAAGGAAATATGATCAGAAGTTGGTTTGTGGTGGCATGGGAACCCTTGCTGAAGATGCCACTAGCTTGGTTCATGAGCAGTCATGTCAATTTTGATGAAAAATTCTTAAGTTGTAGCTGCTGCTCACCTTCTTGGATGCTGATTTTTCAAAAATCAGATCTCAAGATGATTATTTCAGACCCGTTTGGTAGCTAGTTATTTCATTTTTAGGCCTCTCCATCTCCTATTAGGACTGAACTTTTGCCTCAAATGAGCAAGGGAATGATTCAGTATGGTCAAAGTTTTGGTATGGGTTGTTCATTGATGATTGACAGTGGATTTTTTGGTACCAACTCATACATTAATTTTTGGGACAGCGAGTTATTAGTGGGTTTGATTTGTCAAATTGAGGCTCTTGAAGCGAAATATGTGGAGATTTCTTGAAGTTTCTTCAATTATTGTATATCCTTTTGGATTGAGATGGAGTGTGGATCTTAGTTCTTTTCTTGGCATTGGTTTGGTGACTTGTTTGAGAACATTTTTGTTGCTGATCAGAATTATGACAACAAGGTTTGGAAGTCCTATAGACTGATACGGGACCCGGGCATTGACATGTTTGGTGCATTGTCTTTTGTGGACAGAGACTTGTTGCTCCACTTTGGGTATTCAGATGTTTTAATCAGAATAGCGCAATGGATTAGAGGAACAGTGTTTCTGAGGATGATTTGGAATCATGGTATCACTTGGGTTTGCTATTCAATAGCTGAAGATGATGAAGCCAATGTTGGCCTTTTGAAATTAATTCCCATGATGTTTCAATTTAATTTTAATTTGGTGATTTCTTGTGTTGGTATCCAACAGTGCGGTGCTTACATTAGTTGGTGCTATCTTTCTCCTAGGTTGATTTGGGACCTAGGGATTTTATTCAGTTTCAGCTTGGTTCAGTATGGTTTTTGGGAAGGCATTAGAATTGCTTGAAGACAAGCAATTTTGGGAAAGGCGGACTGTAATGTCCCCATTTTAGCTATACACACTTCGGTGACTGATAGCCTATTTCCGAAAGCCCATAGGCTTGTCAGAGGTAAAATTAGGGTTTCCTATTTTATAGGGGTTTTGAAGCATTTTTGAAGGTTTACATGTATGAGTTTCTGATGCATGTTTGGTGGAGTTTTCTGGGTTTTAGGAGAGCTTCAGAATGGTGTGACATGCATCTCCATTTAGCAACTTTTTTCGGAACTTGTTATTTTTAGCTAGCACATTGGAGTTTCGAGATTTGGATTGCGGATTCTTTCTGGGTTTTCATAAAGCTTTGCAGTGGTATGACATGCAAATGCATTGGGAAACTTTTCAGAATTTACTATTTTTAGTAAGTTCTATTTTTGGAAGTGCCATCTTGGGCGGTAGCATCAGCAGTCAGCTCAATTTCAATTTTGGGTAGTGTAGTTTGGAGCATAATTGGCTTTCAGCATCTTGAGACTCATTTTGGTGAAATGATTTATTCTAAGTCATTAATGTTTTATTTCCATATTGCCCCCTTGGCCTCGCATTAATGACTTAATGTTGTTTTTAAATGTGGTCATGAAGGGTGGACGCCACATTAAGAGGAAATTAAATATTTTAATGTTTATAATGTCTCCTCAAGACTTGGACGCCTAGAAAAGGTGAATTAAAAGTTTTAAAAATTAAAATATTTCAAAAGTAAAATGAGGCGTCCCTTTTGGAGGGAAAAGTTGGAAGCTGAAGAGTCATTTCAAGTTCTTTAAAAATAGGCCTTTGCTCTCTCATTTCTTATCTTTTGGAAATTATATTGAAATGCAGCTGATTTGATTTCAGAACCCGGCTAAGGGGGAGCTTAGTTTTTCTACACCATTCTTTGGGCCTAAAACTGTGGTTCCCTAGATGGTCAATTGTGAGTGTGCTTCATTCAGAAGTGCATATGGTGCATCAACGTTGAAGATTTTGGTGAGATTTTCCAATTTTGTGTTTGCTGGTTATATCATGGCTGTAGGAGATTTTCATATACAGCTATTTGATTGATTTTTATTTGGTTGTGGGTATTTGACTAAACATTTTCTATGCTTGTGGCAACCCTTTGGGCGAAGTTTCAGATTTTATACTTGAGTCTCCAAATTTTAAGAGAGGTCGCCCTCTTCCTAGGGTTGTACCATCTCCATAGCTGCATTGGTTTTCGAGTTCTTTCATTTGTGGCTGTTCTATATTGCTTAATTCATGTTATTGGGTTGCCTTGCCTTTAGGAGACATTGTGTTTCAGTTTTGGAGAGTATTGTGGGAGTTTGTGTGAGAATTAAGCATATTGGCGGTTGTAATGCTTGTTGGTCTGTACTTTGGTTCACTAGAAATTTATATCATACTTAGCACTTTCCAAGTTATGCTATATTTCATGGGTGTTTATGCTTCTAGTTTCATGTGCACTCAATTTGGAGGTGGTTGGAGCATTTTGGATGAAGATAGGAGAAAATTGGTGAAAGTATTCTTGCTGGTCTGAACATTCAATTTGCTGGTTCAAATTATCAGGTCTGGTTATTCCCTTTCATGCTACGTTTCTTTAGCAATTCTATTCATGCTTGTAATTGGAGATGTAGTGTGAACTTTGCAGTAAGTTTGGAACAGATTCCCTTGAGAAATCATTGTAATAAACACTTGTAATTTGCAGACAATATGTATTGTAAGGCTGAGAATTAGTAATACTATTCCAGTCATTCATGTTCTGCATTTACTTTGTGATTTTAATGCACACATTGTAACCCCTGGATGGTTTACCACCAGTGTGGAGAAATAAACTATTGTAACATCATTTATCACCCACTGAAAAGTGGCAAATTCCCACTATTGAGTGGATGCCTGCCACAGCGGATAAATTAGTTTTGAATTGTAATGTTTTCCCCCCACTAATTAAATGGTAGTGTGGAAATCTCTCATGGCTGGTTCACCGCCTCTTTGCATTCAATTGTATTTTACTTTCAGTTATAATTTAGTTTCCTCCGCCATATGTTAGCACTTCACCCACATCGGGTCTTGTGTGCACATTCTTGGCATAGAGTGCATTTCATTTGAATATTATTTGGAAGCTAACGCTAATCAATTGGCGTAGTGCTGGTTTGTGTTGTGACAATTCAAAGAAAAAATTGGTTGGCACATTTCAAACACTGCTTTAGATAGTGCAGATGAAAGGGATGATTATTTGAATGCTTATTCTCCTTTATGCACAGATTGCAATTTCCATTTTGTTAACTTTATCTTCTCAGATATTGCTATCTATATATGTTGAAGGGTTGTTGTTAGTAGTTAAATTTTAAACTAGTGTTTTTTTCTTCAAAATTTAATATATATATATTTTTTAGAAATGGAAAAATAGCTGAGAGAGAAATGTTATACAGAGGTAATCATAATATCAAATTAACCAATAGGTTGAAAGTATTTGTACATAAAATATATGACCGAAAAATGAATATTATGAAAAATTAGGATCAATGGCATAATCTATCATTATAACCAGAAGTCATGTGAGAACAAAGACACCTTAAGAAGAGAATGAATGCAGTATGCCACCAGAACATAATAAAAGATATGCATTGCTAGGTACTTGATCTGCTACAATACACAACAAAGTTATGAATGCGACAGTTGTGATTTGAAACATCAACATGAAAACCTCAATGAGCTTGGAAATTTCAAATTCATTTAAAAATGCAAGAATTTTGTCAATATTAGAACTCAGAACAATGTATTTGTACCACAAACAAGCAGAAGTAAGGCACGTAACTTGCATATGCATCAGAACATAGTAAACTAATCACACTCTTTTTTGTTAGATTTTAATGATCAGATATAATGCACAAAAATTTAATTCAAAATCAGAAGAATGACATAGCCAATACCCTGGGAAAACCCTCCAACCGGAGGGAGAAAAACCTAGCCAATATATCTCTTATATATTGATTCAAATAAGAGCAGAAATCTGCTTACAACTCAGGTACAATACAATGCCAAATTGATACAATGAATAAGAGCACCTCACTAAGTTGCAATACACAAGTGAATATATAAATCTCCTTAAAGTCGATTTGCTGCTTCAAAATGACGAACTGCTGCTACAGAATAAACTTCTTCTAGAATGCGAATATGTAATTTACTTGATGATCAAATGAATGATAATCACCTTGTATTTATACACAAGGGAGGGAAGGATCATGACTCTTCATGAAGGAGGTCGACCCAGCATAAAAGAAGTGTCTTTTCATAACAAGAAGTCGGCCTCAATAAGAAATCGCGATTTTCCACAAAAACGATTTAAATAAATATTAACACTATTTAATATATATATATTTTTTTAATGAATGGTGCCTTTTCATAAATCAATGTCTCAATAAATTAAATAGCCTTAGGCTATGATTTAATTTATCATCATGAAGCAAGGGAGATCGCTGGAAGAATATGACTGACGCTGCGATTAACATCAACATTTTTAAGTCATGGATATTAATAGATGTTAAAATTTTATAACTTATAAATGTAAAATTCAACATGAAAATCCCAAGTTCTCATTTGTTAGGAAAATCATTAAAAAATGCAAAAGCATGTCTCATAAGAGAATAACCTTACTCTTTTCCACCAAGGAACACAAAAAAATTTAAAATAAATGTTGAAACTTGAAAACAACTCATCGTGAAAGCATGATGTGCTCAGAAATTCATCAACAAATGCAAGTATATTCTCAAGACAAAATAATCTAACCCTCTTTGACTCAAGTTAACTAAATACTCTTAAAAATATATGAATAACTACAAAATAATTCATCGCAATAACCTCGATGTGCTCAAGAACTCATAGAATGGTGTAAACATATTGTCCAGTCAGAATTATCCTGCTCTTCAGAAATGTTTCTAGATTATCAATGCAGAAGCATCCACAATCTCTAGTGAAGATGAATGCCTGCATAAACAAGGAGTCATTAATTTACCCTTTTTCACTCGAAAACTAAAATTTCAATTAGATGTAAAAACTTAAGAAACAATTAATGGTGAGTGTTTGCAGCGACAACAAAGGGGATGGTGTGAACAATGAATTGGTTGCAGCGGCAACAGTTAGGAAGCAGCTTCACATCTTCAAACTCACAGATCTCAGTGTAAGCATGTGGGTTGAAGGATGCATACCAAAAACAGGATTTTAAAGGAGGTTTGGGAGTCAACAAGGTGCCTCTAGAGTGTTGAAATGTGTCAAATCTGTTTCGCTGTTGTGAAGAGTATTGCAGGAAATAGATAGCTAAAGCTAAAGCCTATTGTTCTCCTTCCCAGGTGCTTGAGAAGTCCAAGTTTGCATGTTTTCAAGTGTGTTGGGGTACCTTTGTTGGGTGAGGTCGAGGATCCCTGTTTGGAAATGATAGGTGAAGTGGTTCAGACTGAATCCCAGCCTCTCAAGAATGTGGTGTTGGGTCCCAAAACCATTGCTCTACTTCCTAGAAAGAAATCTCACTCACAAGACCAAGGTTGTCATCATGCCAATAAAATTATCTCATCAACAGATCATGGAGGGTTCAAGGCCAACTCTACAAGAGTGAATTATATCTCCCATGCTTCAAGTTCGGCTTAGACTCAAGAGGGTGTTCCTAGGGGTATACCTTAACAGGTATTAAACTCAAACAAAATAGACAATTACCAATTAATGACATCGAAACCCAACCTGCTCACTTGGCTCCAAAGATTATCACTAAACCAAGGACAATTGGCTGCCTCAAAACCCCTATATAGTTGACATGACTATGCAAGCATAACCCACATAAAAAATGTCTACTGAACTTCACTTAAGAATAATTCCCTAGTTATATCGATAGTCATGGGTGAACAGGAAGGATTTCCTTACATCTGAACTATTGATTAATGTTTTTGATTTTGGATGATTGCATTAGAATATTCCCAAACCGGTGCCTACCTATGGGTAATACAGTCAAGTCAACAAGGAGAAATCAATGAAAGGTAAAATATTGAAAGATTGACCTAAGCATAACAATGCATCAAATGAAAATATTGCAGACGTAGCATGCTTAGTTATCCATAATCAAACTACACAGATCCACATGTAAATTATGAAAGATTATGACAATGAGTGTAAATGTTTCAAATGTTGTCACATTCGCTAACAAAATTTATATTCGTAGCACTAAACATGTTGAAGGGAATCTTTGAAATACCTTGAACATGTACCTATGATTCTAGATACATAACATTTGCAAGACATTTTTCCATGGCACCTCTGGATATTCAACAACTTTCATTGCTCTCCTACAAGTAACATTCAATGATTGGAACCCTAGAAGTCACTGACACTTCTTCTTCCTTGAGAATAACTACCAACCTCCTTTTAGATGAGTTTGAGAATATAAAAAATACCTCTGGTCAAAACCTTAATCTGTGACACTATAGTGCCAACAAAATTTGTGGTTAGAGAAGAATCCTACTCAAAATGGGCACTTCAAATCGATGGAGGACATTAGCATTTACTTTTGGTAGTTGGGTGATCCATGACAATTAATGCGAATTGATAGAGTAGATGGAAGAGGAGCATGCCATTGGGCCTTTACAGCCTTTAAAAAAATTTCCCTATACTTTATCGGACCTTTCGATGATCAAGCATTAAAATTCTTGAACCTTCGACAAAAGCAAAGCAAAACCGTTGGAGTATCAAGCCATCAAGCTACCTTTGAATTGCATATCTATTGAACCAAGGACATGGGTATGTCCACCTCCGATATCTCGACAAAGTACCTTATCATCAAACATCAAGCCTTCGATGAGCACCCTGCTAATGGGATGAGGGGATGCAATACTTCGACAGTCAAGAAGTATGACAACATCAACAAAGGAAATGTGGACCCTTAGGGCATCTGGAATAGAAGGAAAAGGATGAATGGATGGGAAACCACAAAAGTTCAAAAGACTTAGAGGAATTTTGGAGTAAAATAAGGGAGATGTCGAGGGATCAATGACAAGTATGATAAGGATGGAGGGACCTGAAACTTTGAAAGGCCAATAAAAATTTAGGCAATTTTTAGAAGACTTCGATGAAGTTTCGGACTACTGGTGGGCAAGAGGAACTCATACAATCTACCAAGGATCAAAGTGTCAAGGAATTGGGGAGTCGAGGGAATAGGTACCAAGGGATGGATGTAGGAAGAATTCCAAAAGTCTGAAAAATGCAAAGGACTTGTGCCTTTAGAAGACTTTTGAGCTTCGAGGATCAAGAATACCAAGGAATGGTAGGAAGGTAAGATAAACCCCGACAAAGCGAAAGGTAGACAACTTCGATACTTAGCCAATTTCACAAGGCTTCACGGTGGGGTTTTGGAATCAATAAGAAGGGCATGCAAGGATGGATACCTCTGAAACTCCGACAAGGAAACAAACAATACTTAGTTGATTTTGGAGGAATTAGAGTGGGAAGTTGGGATCAATAGGGAAGGTATGTAAACATGAACAACCCCAAAGCTGCAACACTCCAAAAAATCAACACTTAGCCAACTTTTTGGTTTTTCAACTTGGGTATTTGACTAAGAAATGAAAAAGGGGGCTTGATACAACAACTAGAGGTACACTTTTAAACAAGATTGCCCATTTAAAATCTCTTAGATTGGTTATCAACTAAGTTACTAGGTTCTTCTCTTTTGCCCCTTGTACCCATGTGGGTATGGTTTAGGTCTTGGTTCTTCTTTGGGTTCTCCCAAGGTCCTTCCCAGGCACCCTAGGTTCCCTGGGAGGGACCTTGGGTGAACTTGGGCCAAACCCAATCAAACCTAGGGGGACCCAAGGGTTCCCAAAGAAAGGCAGAAAAATAAGTAATTTTTAAAAACATTTTTATAAACAAAAAAATGCTTGCATACATAATTTTTCCCTTGAGTGATAAAATTGTGAAAATGGAATGTGTCATGAAGGTTTGTGTCATTTGAAAGGTTTGTGAAAATGGCATGTGTCATTTGAAAGGTTTGTGAAAATGCCACATGTACATAATGAGGGGCACTGCCCCTCAACCCCATTGGGGTTTCCACTCCCAAACCCCCTCTAGTTATTAGGATCTCTTGTCACATAAGAAACTTGATTACAATGAGGGGATGACAAGGAATTGGGATCTAACTCTTGAGTGTGTTGACTTAGACATTATTGTTGCACAACTTGCCAGAAAATATCTTTAGATGAGGCAACTTGTATAGTACATGGCTAGTGGAAGTGGCATTGTAACTCATTTTGGTTCAAGTGAAATCGAACCAAATGTTAGAAAGCTTAGACTTCGATGCTTTTGATGAAGAGCAATATGTAGATTATTAAATATTGATTGTAATTTTCATTGTGTATTGACATTTGATAAATCATTGAATTATGAATGTATGAGTATTTTCATTTTTGCAAATTATGAGGTATTTATTATTTAAATATTTTTTTATTGGCAATTATGAATATCATTGCTTTCTATTATATAATTTTAAATTTTGTACTACATACATACATACATACACACATACATACATATACATATACATATACATGTATATATATATACACATATACATATATATATACCTATACACATATATATATACATATATATACATATATATATCTTGTACTTGTACCCAAGGAAAAAAATATTGTTGTACTGTTGTACCCGTATCTGCACTCGTACCCGAATCAGTAACTTAGGTTATCAACAATGGGTCAAACATTAGTAAGACACGCAAAAAGAAAGGGATTCAGGAAAAAATTGACATCACAAATTTGATTCCCAACATGTGGAACGATTCTCTTTAGGGGACATTCCACTCTATTTGGAATCTGTCCCCCCTGATTTGGCTCCATTGGATGAGCAATTGGTGAGATTATTGAAATGGTAATAAATACCTTGTTTGCAGATTTCTTGGTACTCAACTGAAGATGGAAGAGATCATCTCATGGATGGAGATTACATGGAGTGAGATTGCTTGCCCGTCTCTATCTCTTATTTCCAAGGGCTTCTTCTTTTGTTTTTTCAAACCTAGGAGGAGTGAAACTTTGTTTAGTAGAATAGCCCTTAGTTATGTGAAAGGATAGGGTGTTGTTGAGCCCTTGGAAACTCTTTTTTGATCCTAAAATGGAAACTACTACTAGGGTTCCAATTTGTATTCTTTTTTCACGCTTCTTTTGGCCTGTATAAATGCTAATCTGATTAAGGTATTGGCTGAAAAAGGTGGGTGAATTTATTAATATTGATTCATAGCTGGATGGTTCAATGGGTTTCTATGCTCAGGTTTGTGTCTATATTGATGTATCCAAACTTGTTTCTCAAGCCATTCACTTTTTCTGCTCACGATGTATGGCTTTAGCATGTGCACTTTGAAGGGTATCCATTTAGGTGTTTTTGGTGCACTAAGTTTGGACATAAGGTAGTAGCATGTTCTGTTCCTCTTTCGACCCACTTGCAATGATGGATCTCAAAGACAAGTAAGCCAGATGAGATTTATTTTTTTGTTTGGGTGAAACCATTGGCAACTAGGAAGGGTAGCAATCCTAACCCCTTGTAGAAGGTTCAAGAGTCTTAAGAAAAATGGCAATTTTGGATGGCAGCACTGTTAAGGTGAATGGTTTGAGAGTTGTTGGTTGAGGTCTAATAGGGTGGAGATGGTTATAGATTCGAACTTCCCCAATATAGAAAATGGTAAGATCTTAGGCAATGAGGGTTTAGATGGGAGGCTAGAAGACGAAGATAAGTCACAATCCATAGAAACGTTTCCCATCCCTCAAAAAGGCACATTGCAGGCCCAAAAGAAAGTGGGGGTGAAATTTTGGAAAAGAAAAAACAAAGATTGATATATCTATTGGTAAATAGTTTTCTATAGACAAGTTTTTTCCTCATGGATGTTCCAAGGTATTTCTTGAGGAGGTGGTGATTGTTGAATGTTTTGATAGCTTGGCTTTAGGTGATAAGGATGAGGGTATGAAGCTTCAAGCCAATACTCCTTTGAAGAAACAGAAATTGGAAGCAAAGGGGCTTTGACTGAAAGCCAAGGAAACAATTGGTGATGACTCCAAGTGGACTATGGAGGCTTTCCTTTCCCATAAGGGAAGGCAATTGATTTATGCGTGGGCCTGATTTTGTCATTCCTTGTTTTCTAGGAATTTGTTTTTTATCTCTAGTTTTGAGCTAGTAGTAGTAAATTTTTTGGGTGGGATTTTAGTTTGTAAGGTGCCCTTGTCCCTTTCTCTGGTGGCACCAACTCAATTGGTCTTTTGGGTTGAAATGCAAGATGAAAATGTATGCTTTTATTTTTATATTTAATATAAGGATGGGGGACCCAAATTCCCTCTCCTTACATATTAGAAAGACCTAAGAAACAATTAAACTCTTAAAGCACAATGCACTCAAAAAATCATTAAGCTTATACACATACTCTCAAAGCTGAACAACCTCACGATTCTCATCTTTTTGTAAGGCCTAGCATTGCAACACTAATCTCACTTTCCATGCCTATTTTTTATTGCATGCCTTAGATGTACCTTGGTCATGATAGTACTGTAGCCCTTAGGTTACAGTGCTTTTATGATGTTGCTGATGTATGTTAGCATTTTAATTGGCAGCTTTCAATGCAACACAAAATGAAACAGGTGTGGAATTACTCTTCAAATTAAAAGAGGATGCTCCCTTTAACATAAAAAATTACCTACTCTACACAAAATTTACTTGCTATTTAGAGACTTTATAATGTATTTTGGGATGATTTTGAGTACACAATACAAAGTGTGAGTGTTTTTGGATTGTATTGTGATGATAAAAATCTTTACACAATAAAACCCTAAAACACTCACACTCATATTATGGACTGTGAAAAATTGATATTTTTATGCAATACAAACCAACTAAATAAAATCCAATATTTTTTTTCTTTATCTAGATCACACGGTGATTCAATACGTCAGCACTAGATAAGATATTTTTGCGCTTTTTGATTAAAATAAATCCCTACAACTACATGCTTGCATTGTTCAACTAAAAGTAGAGACTGAACAATGCAAGTACACATACCGATTGAATAGGCTAAAACAAAAACCCTTTAGGAAGTTAACTAAAATGAGCAATACAAAGCTACAATCTCCGACTTCAATTAGATCTACAATAAAAAGCTTGCAAATTTGCTAGAAGTTATTCAATCTACCTTAGTGCACATGACAAAGCATCTCAATAGACATTTTAAATAAAAATGGATGTAATATGTTGTCCCCTGATTTTGCAAAGCTAAAATTGGACAACCTATACGAATTTTTGTCTAAAAATTCCTATTCTTGGTTACTCTAATGCACGTTTCTCGAGAGAAAATCGTGTTTTGTATATTCTATTAGTTTCTTGGTCGTCTTGTCCATTTTCATTTTGGTTTCTTGTCTGTTTTTGAGTCTCTCCTTTCTCTGGTCGGGTTTTGGACGTCTTATTACAAGTATGGGGGTTTTGAGCTCTAAGATCTAAGTGTTACTTGAACTTGCAATCAGGTCCTTAAGACCCGATTTTCTTTTTGGCCTTTTAGAGTCACTTTTTATGTTTTATCATTAACTTGCAACGGGGGTCTTGAGACCCGAATTGCAAGTGAAGGCGCTTTTTCACTTTATGAAATACATGTAACTTGTAGTGGGGGTCTTGAGGCCCGACTTACAAGTTGAGCGCTTCTTTTTTAAGAGTTACTTTTTCACGTCACTTGTAATTCGGGTTTCAAAGCCCGAACTGCAAGTTAGAAGCTTTTTAAAAAGTTACTTTTTCATATGTAACTTGTAATTCGGGTCTTAAAGCCCAAATTGCAAGTTAGGGGCTTTTAAAAGTTACTTGTCACTTGTAATTCGGGTCTTAAAGCCCGAATTGCAAGTTGAAAGGAAAAATACAAGTTCATTACTTGTAATCACGCCTAGGGGACCCACTTGCAATCACGCGTACGAAGTGCTCTCCCAAAACGACTTACGTATGGTCATTTAAGACTCGACCCATTTATGTTTGTGATTTTAATCACTTGTAATGGCGTTCAAAAGACCCGATCTGAAGCTTGTGAGTGCATGTTTTGCTTTGAAACGTGCGTTTTTCTCTTGAAAGCTTGTTTTTTGACTTGGTCTTAGTTATTCTTCCTCTCTTGGCACAATTTCTTTCTTCTTCCTCCATTTGTTCCTGCATTTCTTGTGGAGAGAAGTAACTGTTCAGCTGATTGTGTTTTGAAAGGAGTCTTTGTCCCTCTTTTTCTATAGAGCTGGTTGCAAATCAAGGATTCTTATTTTATCTTTTCAGTTGTGCATTTTTGCTCTTCAAAGGTACGTTTTTGGTCTTTGTCTTTGTTTTATTTTCTGTTCTCTTTTTCTTGATTTCTTCTTAGTTTTAAGTTCATGGTGTATTTTTGAAATGCATTGGAGAATAAGAGTTTTCATTATTTGCCAACTTGCAATTGGGTCTTGAAGACCCAACTACAAGTGAGGATACATTTAAAAAGTCTTCAAAATGCTCGCATTTGCTTTCATTCACTTCACATTTCACTTGCAAATCCATTTAAACACATTTCCATTCATCATATCATGGTCCCGTTACTTGCAATCGGGTCTCCAAGGCTGCACATTGACAAAATCACATTTCACTTGCAATCGGGTTCTCAAGACCTGATTACAAGTTGAACTTGCAAATACCTTCTCCAGATCCGTTTTTTCTCCCATTGCTGTCCAAAGCATATTCGTGAAGCATCTTCAAGATCTGATGAGTGTTATAAGTTCAAAACTCAAGCAAGTCTTGGTGGTTTGTTGGTTTCTAAGATTTTGATATTATGGAATCACCCATAGCTGCTGAAGATGTTCTTACTCTTCTGAATTTTCACCACAATGTTTCAAATTCTTGTTCAATGACAGAAGAGCCAATATCGCCTCCAAACAAGAAGATAAAGGCTAAATATGATAAATATTTGAATGAGATTGTTCCTTCCCAGGTGGTTTCTCTCATTGATGAGATTAAAGACACAGAGATCGGCCATGTAGATATGTCTGAGTTCTTAAAAAGAATGAAGGATTCATCGACTCATGATATGCAGTTGCTTCTCAAAAGTCATTCATTTAGTTTCTTCATTTCTAGTGGCCGCTTTAGAACCAAAATTTGTGCTTGCATGTGCTGCTCATTTTGATGAAGAAACAAGGACAATCAGGGATGATGATGGAAATGTCATAATAAGTTTGGAGGCTGAAACAATTGATAAATTTTTTAAAGTACCTGCAGCCCCTTTATATGCTGAGATCACAATGAAGAGTGCAACGGATCATTACAAACAAAGAAAAGAAGATTGCATTAGACACATCAGTGCTAAGTGGTTGAAGACTCCTCGAACTTGCTTTTCCAGATGGCCCAAGTTGCATCGTTCTGACTTCATTGAGGAAATAGGTGATATGATTACACTTCTCAGTAGGATAGCAGGTTTGAAATTTTCTAATGTGTTTGAAACTTGGATGTATAAGTACATCGTGGTTATGAGGAAAGGGCAGTCTCATGTTTTCTGGGGAGAATTGATTAGTGACAACTTGTGTAGACAATTGGCACAAGTTCATACTACCTACACCTTTTATATGAATTCATTCTTGGTGTATATTGTTGCATCGTGTTGGCGTTTCAATTAGCACCTCTGGAGTGCTTATTGGAAACAGATAACTATTGCAAGTGTGTTAGTACATGCTCTTCGGATTATAGAGAGGAAGATCTCTCTTTGCTGATTTTCTAATGTAAAAAAGGGACGTACTAAGGTTCCTATCTTTTTTACTCAGCAGCAAGACACAAGGGTGCATAAACACAATGCGCCATAGCTAAGCTTTTCTCTGGTTTCCGCAAATCTTAACCACGACTAACTAAGCTTCTAAACTATCCTACCTCCTCAAGATAAACAGAGCATGAGGGTGTAGGAGCGAAATGGATGGGTTGGATCACTTGAATCCTCCATCTCAATAGAATATGGCTGAGGCTCTGAACTCTTAGATATATACCAAGATAGGGCTCGATACAAGTAAACACTCTCTTACGGTAAACTGGATCTGAGACTTGCCAAGGAGGAGGAACCCCTGTTCGAGGTGTAGGCTTGGAAACAACTCATTGGAAACAACAAGGAACGATGGCCTGTCTAACAGGATTCCCGAAGAGGTGATGACACCTGTCCAAAGTGTAGGTTGCAAGACAAATCATTAAACAACATCATACGATAATGATCGATAACAAAATATCCAAAGAGGTGACGACACCTGTCCAAGGAGGAGATTGAAACAATACACTATTTGAAAACAAGACTATGAATAGACTCAAGTATTTAGATCAAGCAAGCATGCGCCATCTGATTTATTTCTTCAAGCTTTCTCCAAAGAATTAAAAAGGTCGGGACAGCGAAGGCACGAAATCATGCACAGTTACGATCAACCAAAGAACTCTCATCCAAGAGTGAACAGATATAAACAAGCTAACTCTGGAAATAATGGCGCAACAATTTTTCTTAGCAAATAAAGGTTAAACAAATAATGAGCCCAAGGCTCTTATTTATAGAAACTCAAAGGAGTAGGCAACCCTAAAATCTCCTTGAGTTAACAAACAGTTCTTGCCAATCAACAAGATTTATTCCTATGTCTAAAAGTAGGTGAGCAAGTAGTTAACTGGAAATCTACTTCAGTTAACTGAAACTAAACCAAAATCAAACTGGGAGTCTACTTTAGTTGACTGACACCTAACTAGAAGTGAACTTACAATTACAAATGTGTCTCCAAATAGACATCCACCTTCAAAGGAGATTTAAGATCCACAAATCGAGGGAGTCAATTAGACATCCTAGATCAGTGGGATCTGACATGCATGATCTGTGGAGATTTGGAGTCAACTTGGAAAGGGGCATCAAGTTGGCTTCAGTTGTATTTATTGCTATTTGGAGGGTAGGACGTCCTTCCTTGGTGCTTTACACCTCTTCACCACTGGTCAATAAAGTCTCTATCCAGTCGTCGACCTCTTCGGCTTCTGGGCAATTAATGCTCTTCAAGATGACTATGTGGCGTCTAAGCATTTCTTCACCTGTCACAAGCTACTGCTGATAGTTTATGCATTGGGCAGCTGCTTCATCTAATTGGATAGACATGGCTGCAATTTTGGCTAATTTGCAGCCATTGGGGTCTTAAGAAGCACGGATGATGTCTTGAAACTGCGTCTGTACCGTTTCAAGCTCAACATATTCCCCTCCTTCCCGCTGATATTCTAACTTGGGGAAGTATATTACCAACATTCTTGCGAAGTTGATAATATTAGCGACAAAGCGTCTATAGTCAATCAGCTCCACTGAATTGGCATCGTAGGCTCTCACCTTGTATGCCAATTGTTCTTTCCAATCAAAGAGACGGCGTTTGTTCTCAGTGGTTGTAACTGATTGTTATGCTTGTTGTAGATCAGCAATTGTCGCTTCCTCTCTCGGCCTCTCTTGAGCTGCCTTCAAATCTAACTGCTGGATTTTTTATCGAAGACCATGTGCTTTGTCTCTTAGCTGATATGCTTCTGCTAATACACACCGTCCTTTGACGACAAACTCATCCACTTGACGTCTCAAGTGTTTTCCATATGTGATCAACTGATGATGGTTTCTTTCAGCTGGGAGATCCAATAGTCCTTGAGGCAAGGCCGAGGAGTTGGGAGTGTCATGTATCAAACTAGAAATGTACAATCTTAGCTGACGGTTTTCAGCCTTCAAGGCTGCTTTGTCTGGTCCATTCTTGGTCATTCTTTCCTTGACGCTCGCTGAGGCGATTCCGAGAAGGTCTGCCTCCACCTATTGAGTGGTCTTTCCAAGGTTCACCTTTGAAACATGAAATCCTCAACCCTCACATTATGTATGTCTTTATTTTCAGGCGGGGCAGCAGTCTCTATGACAACTTCGTTCTCTGCATTCCTCTCTACATGTGTCTTCTTCTTTAACTTCTTTGCCGGCATGTCTTGTGGGACATGGTGGAATTCAGAGAAATCAAGCTGATAAGAAGGTCTCTCCCTTTTCCTTCCAAGCGAGCTTACTAACCAGATAGAATCTCGGCTAGCATCACTGGGAGGAGGAACATAGCCCCCCTGAATACTGGAAAAACGTGACGGTGTCGTGGCAATGCCTCGTGGTGGCGAGTCCAAGTCAATGGGACTTTGCAACCTCTATGATGGTGGTGAAGCCGGTGGCTCTGTTTCTATTACAGTCACTGTTTCTACTGCAACTTCTTCTACAATGGATTCCATCTCTGCAGTGATTATTTCAATCGCTAGCTCTGGTGTAGCTGCAGCGTTCTCATATGTTTCAGGTAAATTGGTGGTTGTCTCCACCTGTACCTTTTGCTGGCTTGTGCTAGCAATTCCTCTTCTTCCCCATGTGCTCCCTGACATCCACATTCCTTCTGGAAGAATGCTCATCTTCTTCTATCTAGGTTTCTTCCTAGATGAGGAAGGTAGTGTAAACTGAACCGTTGGCGGCTCTAATCGGGGAAGTACTACTTTCCGTGTCCTTTTACTGTAAAGGTAGAGTTGACTGTGTCGAACTACTCTACCAATTCTTTCTTCAATAGACATACTCTCTTTCGCATACCAGTCTACTTTGCCGAGTAGTTGTGCATCTACTTGACCCATGAAGAAGGAAGCAAGAATGACTTCTTCTTCGTCATCGGATAAGCCCTCGATGTCCTCTGACATGAATTCTGCAATTTGCGAGAGCTTGAATCTGTTGTAGTTCCTTCTTCTCACTTCGAACTCATCTTCGCAGTTGACCCAAAAATCTTCCATGAAAGGTTCATGTGATGATCTTTGTTTGAGATGTGCTGCGAAGATGCCGCTAGGATCATATGATGACCTCCTGTCAATGAGGTACTTGAGATTAAATCTCACTATTTCCTGGCTTATCAACCTAGCATTGGCTGCAGTCCTGCATCTGTAGAATCCCATCAGAAAAGGAAAGTTTGCAGCAGACTTCTTCTTTACGCGAAGGTAAGAGTGAACCTCGGCCAACTGCCTCAGGAATTCCATGAACACTACCCTATCTGAGGGGTAGCGTGGCATCATGGCAGGGTGGCCATTGTATCCATACACGCGTATGTAGGTGAAAGTGGGGAATTGGATGAACCAATCGGCCCAGTCCACCATTGCTGCTGGTGAAATATGAACGTGCATCTCATGGTCTAGCTCGTGCATGGTGTGCATAGTGAAAAGGTAATTTATCTTCTTGAAGTGCCTTTCCGCTAGAGTGAACTCAAAGCGAGGAAATTACTCTTGGACCTTTTGCACACCCAGGGTTCCCACAGTGTTTAGTGTTCTGAAATTGCCTTGGAAGGCTATCAGGTAGACCAGGTAGGAACACATGTGGAAATGGTGCTCTTCTAGAAACCTGGTAAATTGTTGGTGGAGTGTGTCACTGATCAGAGAGGCCCAGTTGTAATGTTCTTTCCTGCTGAATATTTTGCCAATAATATAGAACATCTACGGCTGGAAAGATTTTCCTTCCTCTTGTCCAGTGACTTTGCTGAGCAGAGTGATTAACACTCTATACTCATCTTTGAATTATCCTCTCCCAACCAATTTGGGCAAGCTGGTTCTCTTTGTTTTCAACCAATGTTCAGCCATTATAAGCGAACACTTATCCCTTGAAGCCTCAAATGCCTTTTTGCATTCTATCACAGATACGACCTTCTTGGTAGGGCATGGTTGAATTGCAAAACATGTCTCTATGTCCTTCGGCTTTAAGCTGCAAATCACTCTTCCGTCCACTGACAAGATCTCTCTTGTAGTAGGGTTGTAATGCTTTGTGCAAGCAGTTACAAGCTCAATGCTCTATAAGTTGATCGGAATGGATGCAGCTTGGAATAAACCGAATTCTTCAATGTTCTGCAATGTAATTTGGTTCATGCCCTCGAAGTCCTCAGAACTGACCTCTGGATTTTTCTGCCATAAGTTTGTGTTAGTTGTTTTCAGATAATCATGGTACAAGACCGTCTTGGTCTTGTATTGTACCTGGGAGTAGTGCATTATGAAAACCTTGAAGATTGACTGTGCACACGATGCTGCTCGGACGACTTTTTCTGGAACTGCTAAAAATAGCCTCGCGGGGGTAATTTTTACAAAAAATTCCGAGACATGGGTTTTGTTGAGAATGATTTTCTAAACAAACCCAGATCATTAGAAATTCGGAAAAACAAGTTTTTCTATGACATGCAAGAGCCCTTTGGTGGCAGAGGCAGCGAGGCACCAGAAAGTGATTTTTCTCAGAAAAATCCAACACATGGGTTTTGTTCGTGCTTCAGAGCTAAACAAACCCAGTTTGTCTATTTTTCAAAATTATGACTTTTTCCGAAAACCCTAAAAAATAGGGGCAGCAGGGCTACTTTTTCTGGAAAAGTCCAACATGTGGGTTTTGTTGAAAAAGCCGTGTTGATCATACCCAGTTGGCCAGATCTGAGGTAATTTGGCGTTTCCTGTGACATGCAAAGAAATATAGACAGAAATAGAGGAAGTAGACAGAAGATGGATTGGAAGTCATAAACTGCCACTTTGCAATAATCTGCCTTTGGAAACAATCTTTGGGGAAGAATACTTTTACTGCCAATGATCTTCAAAAATATTGAAGATCCGTCCAAAACCTCAGCCAGATCTTGAAAATGTGTTCTTGGGAGCTATTTGATGTTTTATCCTTCAACCTGCAAAAAGGATAATGAAGAATGGGACGCTTAGAAGAATATATGGTGATTAGGGTTGAGATCCACCAAGTATGGAAGACAACTCATGATTTAGGTTTGATTTGGAGTTCCAAAAGGTGATTTCCACTGATTGTGGAGTGTTTGGCCTCTTTTTGGCTCCAAATTTGCTAACTCAAGTCAACATCTTTGCTTTGACTTCTTTTAGGTGTCCATCCTTGAAGTTGGTCTTTTTTTGTCCATTTTGCAAGCTGAAGTGCCTCCGTTTGATCTTTGATTTAGGTTACTCAGTTGATCTCTGGCAGTTGTGTTGTTGAGGTGGGATCAGCTTGACGAGATATGCCTGGGAGGGATTAACTCAGAAAACTGAGTTTAGGCCTCCAGAAAGAAGGGTGCCTTTCCTTGAGAGGGGCGCTTTTGACAAAGCCTTAGTCAATTTTCATTGACTGTTCTTCGTTTTGACCTTTTTAGACCCTCTTTGCTTTGATCTAATGTTCCCATTGCTAGATGAATCAGATGACTCTACTTGACGATGCATCGGGTAGCCAGCTTGGTCTTGTTCAGGATGATTGACTTTTTAGTTGAAGTTGGCAGGTTTAGGTCCTTCAAACTAAAGGGCGCCCCTGCTGGCTTTTGCTTGGTTTTATCTTGGCTGTGGACTACCAATCTTTGACCTCCTTCATCAGATGTTTGATTTGTCAGAAGTTCTTGCTGATAGTCTTACTGACGAGACAGGTCATAGCTGAGAAGGTCATCCTGGGAGGCAGTGAACGCCTTTCCTCAAGAGGGGCGCTTTTAGCCATGCCTTAGCCATTTTCTGGCTTGTCTTTCCAGTTCTTCAATTTTGACTTTTTTTGCTTGATCTCAACTCGTGATTGTTTGGCGTGTTTGTGAACCTGTTGTCAGATTGATCACGTAGCTGGGAGGAAGCTGGAAAGATAACATGTATAGAGTTATAGCAGATGGATTTATCTGGTGCCTGTAACTGAGGGGCGCCCTTGGCCAACAGGGGCGCTTTTACCATGAAGCTGTTTGTTTTGGCATCTTCATTGCTAATGGATCCTCCATACTTTGCTGACGGTTGGTCAATGATCCCTGAATCAGATGATTTTGCTGGTTGTTTTGTTGTCGAGCCAGCATGAAAGTGAAGAGGATGACTGATTTGAAGATGTCAAATGATTACATTTTCCCTCTGAGATCCAAGGGTGCCTTTCTTAAAAAGGGGCGCCTTTTCACCTTTAGACTACGTTTTGCCTTGGCAGCAAAAATGTGCACCTTCCAGAGTTAGCCAAATTTTGGCCTTTTTCGTTTTGAGAAACTCACTCTCTATAACATCTTTTCGACCTTTTCCGCCATGGCTTCTTCGTTGGATCTTTTGAGGTTTAGCTTTCAGCACCTGGTACTGGCTAATCTGCCATGAATGGTTGCGGAGCTCCTAACTTTGTTCCTGAAAAATAGGAATAGACTCACCAGAGTAAAACATGTCTTTTGATAATTCTGACTTGATCAGTGTGATCGTGAAGGCAATTAACCCTATCAAAATTATTTCCAATCATTTCCAGGAAGGTCCTATTTTTAAGGGTTTCCTTAAAAATAGGGGCGTAAAACCCTAATTTTCATTTTTCTAGAATTTTAACCATAGGTTCCTTGACAGAAACCCACAAAGACTTCATGTTTGTCTTGACCTAAAACATACTTTTGATGGCACTTTTACGTTGTTTAGCTCAATTTAAGTAGAATGCCAAAAATTTCATTTTGGGTATAACACATCGCTTAGACAGTTTCCTGGCCTTTCTACAAAGGGCAATAGATCGTTGGTGCCAGTATGGGAATATTATGATCAGCTAAATCTGAGGCCCAGTAGGCTTCATTACAGGAGGGTGCAGGATGCTTCTTCGGTCACTTTATGTGTCTCTTTGACAAATCACTCAAGAATAGAAGAGTCTCCGAAGCAGCCTAGAAGAAAGTGAATGAATATGGTTGTTTGTTTTTGCAGTTCCCCACTTTCACTTATATGAGAGTTGGATGTTTTGAGGGACAGCCATATATGTTACCTCGATATCCCACTGATAAAATTCTTTTGATGGAGTTGGCGAGACAGCTAATGGCGGTTCATGCTGTATAACTTGCTAATCACAAGTTGGGTATTACTATCTCTTCGCACAATCCATTGCAGATTGGTCGGTATTCTATAAACACATCTCAAAGAGCCAAGGCAATGGATGCTGAGCTTCAAGAAATCAAGTTGAAGAAGTTTATTGCGAGAGAAGATTTTGACTACCATGGGATGAAGGATAAAATAAAGAGAGCCTTTGCTCATGTTCATCGCCTCAAAGATATCTAGGTTGATCTTCGTATTGAAGAAGATATAAGAAGGATGGATTACAACAGGCTTACCTTGGAGCATATTGTGGATCTTAACTTAACCAGGATCCTTGAAGGGATGGTAGATGATGGATAAATCTTAGATCCAGAGTACATTGAACAAAGAGTTGCAGAAGCTCCTTTCCCGTCCCCGCAATGGTCTAAAAAGGAGTGTGACTCTATCCTTGACCGTTTTCAGCCCATCCTTGCTAATACCAATGCTTGGTTGAAGGATAATGGTGTTAAGACTATCAAGATCAAAGGTGAAGCGGAGAATGATTTGGCTGGTCCAATTGGGCAAAGGTTTGAAATCAAAGACAAATCTAAAGAAGGTGCTTCTTCTGGCACAAGAATCAAGTTAAGAGTTAGTAGAGCTTTGGTAATCCCTCCACTAGAAGTGTCAACGAAAGGAAAAGAGACATCACAGGTACAAGTACATGTCATTAATGATGAGGATGATACTTATGAAGAAAATACAACATAATCACCTCCTTCAGCAGTCTCAGACTCTCCTCATGTGGTCATTCCTCAAATACCCATGGATATTGACACAGATGTAGATTCTTTCTCCACCGTGTTTGTAGATCCTGTGGAACCTAGTACAATTGCTGGTGCTAGTATGGAGGTCCCTATTGGAACTTCTCATGATGACTTGGAAATAATTTTTGATGAAAATCCTTCTTATGTGGCCATGTCCAACATTCCTTTCCCCGAGGTTGATACTTCTACCTTGAATTTTGATAAGTTTATGACAAAGGCAAATCATGTGTTGCCAATTGAGCAAAGGCCTATTGCAATCCAAACTGATACTTCTCCTAAGGTGACAACTATGGTACATGTAGAGCCTAATTCTTCAGAAATCAAGTTGATGTCTCTAATGTGAGCTCATTAGAATTACCTCAGTTCAATAACACCCAAAAGGAAGAAGCGGGAAATCTCTCCTGTATTTGATTTTCAGCAAATTGCAAAACCTAAATCTAGGGTTGTAAAGAAGGCAAAGAAAGTCTCACGGGTGGTGATTGATGAAAATAAAATGAAGTATGCAGAGATAGCCGAGCCATTGGTTGAGAAGCCACCTGAAGAGATGCAGTTGTCTTACAGGCTTACCAGGGTTGAGCTTGGTAAACAGACGCATTCTGGTCTTATGCATGATGCCACGGATTCAGTAGCCTCATTGGTTTAGAGATATGATGAATTACTGGCAAGGAAGAGTGAACTCAAAGAGAAGAATTCACAGCTCATCACATTAATTCAAAAAATAAAAAATTCTTCAGAGCAAGTTAATCCATTAACTTCTTTTACCTCTGAAGAATCAGTCAGGCAATTGGAGAAGATTGCACAAAAGGCTAAAGCAGTTGATTCTTGGGCAACTCAGCTGATTGATCAAGGTACACCAGTGATTGAGAAGGCACTACATATTTTGAGTATTGTCAGGGCAGCAAGAGTTAAGATGAATCAGACTTTGGAAAATTTCAAGCAAAGTTTGGATTCACTTGAAAAGGATTTGAAAATCTGGCATGAGATGGATCAAGTCAAACTAAAGATTCTATGCAGCAATTCAATAATACCAGGCAGAGAAAATAATGTAGAATTTGAAGAGCTCATGACAAACAAGTCATTGATTGTTGAAGATCTCATCAAAGACGTTCAAGCTACACTTGAGATGAGTGGTGAAGTTGAGCAAGACATACTTTCTAGTTTTGAGAAAATGTCTTGCAGGATTCTAAGTCACGAAGGAGAGTTACTTGCAGCTGATATGGTTACTACTGAGATTACATCAAATCTTCGTCAAGAGCTAGAGTTAGAATAGTTTACTGCGGATTCAATTCATAAGTTTGTTAATCATTGAATGATCCTTGATAAAATGCAAACTAATCTTGAAGAACACAGGGAAGTGACAATAAGGTATTATGATGTGATCATTAAGATTGTTGCAGTTGCCAGGAATACGTTAGGTCCTAATCTTGAGGAGTTGCAAGGAATTATCAGCAAATTTCAGTCTTTCAAAGCTAGGATTGAAATGGAATAAAAAGTGTCTCATGATACTTTATATTTATTTTATGTATTTTGTTTTCGACAAGTTACATGTAAAGGCAGTTTTTGTAATTGCAAGTGTTTTTTTCACTTGCATTTTTGTAAAATGTATTTACATGTGATTACATTACAAGTCAAATTACAGTAGGACTTGTAATGTTGAATGAGTCAATTGCAGTTAGTTAGTGGTTGAGAGAATTTCTCAAGTTAGTTGGGATCTTCCCACGTTTTTCTCAAGACTTCTCTCCTATAAATACTTGAAGGAGTCTATTGTAAAATCATCTTTTTAGCAAGCAAGAAATTTCTGTAGAATTTTGTACTCATAAAGACTTTGAGCTTTATAGTTATAAGTTGTGATTTTTCAAGTAATATCAAAGAGTTGGAATTTCAGACTTTGTGTTGAAGTCCTACTTTGCATCCATTGTGTTCTTATGTCATTTTGGAACATTACTTTGTGATTATTTGGAGATTGTGGAAGATTGCTGAAGAGAGTTTCACTTGAAATATCTGCAGACTTTGTGTTGTGAATGTTGAAGGTTGAATTCATTGTTTGAATTTAGAAATTGAGAAGAATTGCAAGTCTTTGTGCTCGTAGTAATTCCCATTTGTAGTAATTAATAGGTGCATCATACTCGCAGACTTTGTGATGTCTTATGCTGTATATTGTCATTAGGTAATCATTCTAAAAAGGTAGATAGGATTTCAGGTCTTCAAGACTTTGTGCTTGGTGATTGTTTTCTCGTCCCGGAGGAGGTGACGGAAGTCTTTGTGCTTTCAGGAAACTTCATTTCCTTTTTCTCGATTTCATTTTAAGGTTGTTGCGATAAGTTTTCTTAAAATTTGTTGTTACTTTTCTGTGAATAGAAAAAAATATAATCCTTCCTGAAAGAAGAGGAAAGATTGTTGTCCTACTCATTTTAGTTTAAATTAGTTAAAGGGGGAGCCTTCCCTTAATTAGGAGAGTTTTATCTCACGTACTGTGGCTGAAACCACAATTTTGTATGCTTTCTCAAGTATACAAAATTTTCAACCAACATAATAAATTATATCGAATGCATAATGTTCATTCTAGATAACAATAACACTCGATGAACAATAATTTCAGCAATATATAGGCATGTGAACAACCATTAGATTTCTAAGTGCAAAATATGACTTATTTATATTGTCTACAAAACTATTGCATGAAAATAAATAAAATGGTAACTACTACATCTACTCTAAGAATAATTGATTGCATGAAATGAAATTTTTATTACATAATCTTATCCTCTAATACTAAAACCAAAAACCATGCAACTTTCAATTAAGTTGTAGATTAAATTTACTACAAACTATGACTTAATGGGCACATCTCTGATATGGCAAGAGATCTATAGATAGATGATCTAGAATAGCTAACTTTAAGATAAAAATAACACAAACTCCTCACACTAGAAATAGAGACTACTGAAAATAGCACTAGCTATAAATAGTTGTGGCTAAAAATAGAAAATCCCAAAATATACTCTTTTATCTAAAAAATATGATGGCTAAAAAGAGCACAAGATATAAATATCTTTAGTTCATAATAAAAATCCCAAAATATGCTCTTTTATCTTGTTGGCTTTTCAATTCGCACCTCTGATATGTGTATTGGAAATAGACAACTATGCACAGTTAAACTGCTCTTCAAATTAGGAGGGAAAGCTCCCTCTTTTGCTGATTATGTGTAAAAAGAAAAAGTAAACTAAATTCCTATCTTTTTATCTCACTTGAGAGCACAAGGTTTATTAAACTCTTTGTGTTGCAGTTGAGGTTTTCTTTGGTTTCATAACTTCAACTACAACTAGGCCTAAACTTATAACGCTTCTATCTCCTCGAGTAAACTTAGAGCAAGAGGATTTAGAAGTAACGGGGAATGATTTTGGTGCACACAAAACTTAAGACAAACTTGTCTCCAAAACACATCCGAAGGCTCATTGCTCTTTCAGATGTACGCTGAAATAAAGTTTATGAAAGTAAAACATCAAACGATAAACTTGATTTCAAAATTTCCTCAGAGGCTCATTGCTCTTTTCAGGTGTAGACTGAAATAAAGATTATAGAAAACAATATCACAAAAAAGATCTTGAGACTTTGGATCAAAGCAAGGGTGGGCATATGATTTATTTCCTCAAAACTTTCCAACAACAAATACACGTTTGGGACAGAAAATTGTATCAAGAGGACAAACATACAATAAACGATCAACCAAATAACATTGAACAAAGTGAATAGATATTGACTAGCAAAGCTTGAAGGCACTAAGGCTCAACAATTTTGTTATAGTAATAATGGTTAAAATACAATGAGCAAGGTTGCTCTTATTTATAGACAAACACAGGAGTAGAGAACCCTAAAATCTCCTTGTGTTAACAATCGGTTCTTGCCAATCAGCAAGATTTATTCCTATGTCTAAACAAAGGTAACTAACAGTTAACTGGAAAGACTACCTCAGTTAATTGATTCTAAAACTAAAACTAACTCCAACTGTACAAGAAATATCTCCAAGGATAGACATGCATGAAAGGTGGGCAATCAGTTAACTTGGAAAATGCGTCAAGTTTAACTACTATTTTAAATCCTATCTTTGGAGGTGGTTGCACATCCCAACTGGTAGTTCACTCTTCGTCAACAACTTGAGCAATCAAGTCCTCCAGGAAGCTGTTAACTGCCTCTGCGTTTGGACAACTGATACTCTTCTGAATGATGTCATGCCTTTGCAACATCACTTCGCCATCCGTAATCTGATTCTGAAAATCCCTTCTCCTTTCAGTTGCATCATCAAATCTCGCTAACATGGCTACAACTTGATTCAACTTACAGTCAACAAGGTCACTGTTGAAACTACTATGGACAAGGTCTTGAAATTGTGTTTGTGCTTCGTCGAGCTCAATGTACTCACCATCTTCACGCTGGTATTGGCAAGGAATAGATCTCACCAATGTTCTTATGAACCTGAGAGCACTTGCCACCTTTTGTTTGCACTCAACCAATTCTACAGAGATTGTATCGTAAGTTTTTACCTTGCAAACAAGTTGTTCTTTCCAAGTGAAAAGCTTTTGCTTGTTCTCCTCTCCAGTGACTGAATCATACGCCCATAGATTACATACTCTCCGATTACTCTCCGAGTAGCCAAGTAATCTCCAAAAAAATTGCATGCCGAGTAATTTCTGCTTTTACTCGCGGGCAGTATGCAGATGGATTTTCTCCCATCAAATTATCGAGTAATTGCTAGTAGCTCGCAAAAAATCCACAAACTTGGCATGTTTGTGTGTGTATAAATATGTCTGTGTGTGTATATGCATGCAAACTTGGCATCCTTTGTATGTTTATAGATATGTATGTGTGCACAATGCAATCCTGAGTATACACATACATAAATATCCACACACATTTGCCGAGTATTTGCCGAGTATTTTCCGATTATTTGCCGAGTTTTTCCCGAGTCAAAATTTTTGGGCTTGCCGAGTACTCTCCGATTCCGAGTATGTAAACTATGCATACGCCATTCAAAAGTTTGAAATGGTGATCTCATCTCGAGGCTTCCTCTTTGCTATACTCTGCTCTGATTCCTAGATTTTTGAGCGGAGGTCATGGGCATTGTACCTCAATTGGTACAACTCTGCAAGTATGAACTGGCCCGTAGTGACGAACTCTTCCACCCAGTCTCTCAGGTGTTTTCCATAAACAACCGACTTAGTTGATTTTGTTTTGCAGGTAATTCCAACATTTGTGGAAGCAAGGCGGTGACATGTGAAGTACCATGAAGGAGGTTGGAGATGTATTGCCGCAACTGCTGATTTTCAGCCTTGAGGGCTGCCTTGTCTTCACCATCTCTGACCACTCTTTCCTTTAAGCTAATTGCTGCAACCTCAAAGAGGTTTACATTAGCTTCTTGTGTACCTCTACCAAGGTTGGCTTTGACCAATGTGAAATCATCGGCCTCAACCTCATTGGTGTTTTTGTCAACTAGTGGCGTTGCAATCTTGATGACAATCTCGTTGTCAACAGTCTTCTCCAAATGAACTTGCTTTTTGAGCTTCTTGTCAAATGTGTCTTGGTAGACATCATCAAATTGTGCAAAGTCCAATTGGTAAGACGACTTTCTCCTCTTCCTGCCCAGGAGGTTCTCAAGCCAAGACGAAGAGTCTCAAGTAAATTAGTTGGGAGGATTAGTTCTCGTCTCATTAACTCCTGACGAGTGAGCTGGTGTGGAGATGTCATGAATCGGTGAATCAAGCTCCAAGTTAATGTGAATTGGAGAGTGCTGCGGTGGTGACGAAATAAGACGCCCTCCTTCTACTTCTGGCACCGTTTCAGCTGTATTTGTGGCTATATCCATTGGTCATTCTTGCTTATTTGCATCAATAACCCTTATCTTCTCCTTCGAATTCATTGGCACCCTATAGTTCTTTGAACCCTTTGGAGGATTGTTCATCACTTTAAACCTAGGTTTTGATCTAGAAGTGGAAGGTAGTGTGGTGGTAACCGGCATTGGCTTTGTAATTGGAGTGACTACCTTTCACATCCTCTTGCTATCTAGGAATAGCTTGTTGTTCCTTACAACCCTGCTTGTCCTTTCCTCAATGGAGGTGCCCTCTTTGGCATACCAATCAACGGATTGAAGTGGCTGCAAGTCAATTTGATCTCTGAAATATGTGGGAAGTATGACTTCACCATCATCATCTGATAAACCTTCCACATCCTCTGATAAGAAATCAACGATCTGTGGAAGAGTGAATCTGTTGTAATTGCGCTTGCGCACTTCAAACTCAACTTCACAGCTAAACCAATAATCCTCCATGGTAGGTTTATGTGAAGAATTGTTGCCAAGGCTAGCTGCCAAAAGACCCCAAGGGTCATATGAGAACCTTTTTATGTGAAACTTAAGATTAAGTTTCGTCATTTCATTGCTCATTGACTTTGTGTCAGCTGCTGATCTGCATCTGTATATACCCATTTGAAAAGGAAAGTTGGTAGCAGACTTGCGTTTATTATGCAAAAAAGTGTGTACCTCGTGCAATTGCCTTAGGAACTCCATGAATACTACCTTATTTGATGGATAATGGGGTAGCATTGTTGGATTTCCTAAGAAACCATATACGCAAATGTAGGAAAATGTGGGGAATTGGATGAACCAATTGGCCCAATCTGCCATTGCCAATTTGGCTTTTGGTGAAATGCGTATATGTAACTTGTGATCAAGGTCCCTCACTGTATGCATCAGGAATAGGTCATTTACCCACTTGAAGTGTCATTCTGACTGTGAAAATTCTAGCTACGATAAATGCTCATGAACTGGCTACACACCCAGAGTTCCAATGGTATTCAACCCTCTAAACTAGCCTTGAGAGGCTATCAGATATACGAGGTATGAAACCATATGGAATTTGTGGGCTTTGAAGAATCTTGTCATTTGGTTACGAAGAGTGTCGTTGATCAAAGCAGGCCAATCGTAATGTTCTTTGTTGTTGACAAGTTGAGACATGATGTAATACATCCATGGCTGAAACTTGTGCGCTTCTGTTTGACCGGACACGGTTGAGTAGAGTAATCATGATTGCATACTCATCTCTGAATTCCCCATGTCCGATGTTCTTTGGCAAGTTGTTTCGTTTCTCTTTGACACACCTTTTTGCCATTCTTCTCTGACATTGTTTCTTTCGCATGTTAAACGCCTTTTCGCATTCTTCAACTGACATAATCAAGTTGTTTGCACATGGTGGAATAGAAAAACACCTTTCAATGTCCCTTGGCTTGAGGCTGCAAATTGTTCGCCCATCTATTGACTAGATTTCTTGTGAAGTGGGGTTGTAATGCTTTACACAAGCGATTACAAATTCGATATTCTGTGTCAAGATTGGGAAAGAGGCTGCCTCAAGTAACCCAGATTGTTCAAAGTTCTAGAGTGCGATGGTGTCTATGCCTATCAATTTGTCCAAATCAACCACCGGATGCACTTGATGCAAATCGGTGTCAAGTGTTCTCATGAAATCGTGAATCATGACCGATTTGGTCTTGAATTCGACTTGAGAGAACTGCATACTGAAAAATTGGAAGAATGACTGGGCACATGACTATACTTGAACAACGTTTTCGCAAAGGCTAAAAATAGCTTCATTGAGAGGCAGTTTTTACGAAAAATTCTAAGACATGGGTTTTGTTGAGAATATCATTTTGAATGAACCCAAAAAGTCAGATTTTCGAAAGAATGATTTTTTCACGAACATGCAAGAACCCTTAAGAGGCAGAGACAACGAGGCAATTTTTTCTCGAAAAATTCTAACACATCGGTTTTTTAGGTGCCTGAATGTTGAGTAGACCTAGAATGTCAGTTTTTGAAAAAGATAATTTTTTCAGAAACCCTAAAAAATGGAGGCAACGAGGCAACTTTTCTGGAAAAATATGGCATGTGGGTTTTATGGCCAATCTTGTACTAAATGAACTCAGAAGGTCAAATCTGTGAAAAAATTGATTTTCCTTGGGCATGCAAGAAAACCAAAGACAAAAGTAGAAGAAATTGTGGGAAAAATTTCAATCTTGGAGAGGAATGAAAAAAAGAGAACCTAGAATGCTAGAAGCTGAAGATTATGAATTGCTACCTCTGAAAAATGATGCTTGGAGATATGAACTCTAGAAAAACGTCCTTTTGTGCAACTTGTTCTTGAAATTATGAAGAACGTTGAAAATCCTTGTCAGTTGATCCTTCAAATTCTGTAGAGAATAAAATTCTGTGTTTGGCATTTGGAGTCAACCTGCAGAAATAATGAAAAAGGATGCCCAAATGCTTGATAAATAGACTTTGGAGGTGGAAACATCAATTAGGGCATCAAAACCTTGATTTAGGAGTTACCTGGTGTGATTAGTTGTTAACTGGAAGAATCCCCAAAATTTTGGGATGTCTTGAGGAAGAGAAAGTCTTCAAAAATTGTGAACTCAAGTTGACTTGGGCGCCACCTTGAGATTGGGCATCCAAGTTTTGGCAGTGTTAGAATATTTTTGAAGATTTTCAAATTTTCCTTCATAAATTGCCACCATTTGACTCTTGATTCTGGGCGCCTGATTGATCCTAAGGTTTGGTTGACAAATTCACTACGGAGCATGATCAAATCTAAGAAGATGTTTTCGGAAGTTGCAAACCCTAGAAAGTGGTTTTGATGGCTCAAATTTCTAGGCACCTTCTTGAGATAAGGTGCTTTTGTTTGCCAGTGTTAAACCAATTTTCAGATGATTTTCAATTTCTTCAATTTGGCCTCTTGTGCTTCGATTTGCAGTTGCCGGTTATTGATGATTCATGTGAACTGGACGTTGAATCCATCGCAAAGCTGGACGAATTCCGGAAGGGATGACTATTTTCACAAGCTTTGAAAACTGTTCTAGGAGGTTCAAATTCCTAGGGGCCCTTGGCCTACAAGGGCGCTTTTGTGCTTTTGAGAAATTATTTTCACTTTGTAACCCTTGACGAAATGCTCCAGTTTGGTCTTCATTGCTGGATGTTCGACTGTTTCGATGAATCTGCTAATGGACTCGTCGTGAAGCCTAATCGTAACTGAGGACTTCTTGGAAGTCATGAAGCCTGAAAGCAACATTTGATGCTTCAAAAAGTTGGGCGCCTTTTGCTAGCAGGTGCAATTTTGCTCAGTCAGCCAATTTTCAACTTTTCCTTCATTTTGGGGGTCCGTTCAATCTTCATTTTTCGACATTCGATAGGTCTTCTTAGTTGGTAGATGGATTCACTATGGAGTTGGACTGAAACTAGGATGAATTGCTTGGAGGCTACGAACTCTGAAAATGACTTCTAAATGCTTTAATTCTTGGGTGCCCCAGGCCTGCAGGGGTGCTTTTCCTTGATGGATTTAGTCATTTTGAGTCTCTTGACTTTCAACCTTTCCCACTTTGAGCCTTGTTTGTGAGTTTTTGACCGATCTCATGAACTGGAGGCTTGATTCATCGAGAAGCTAGAAGAATTCTGAGGACCCCCAAAACTACAAAATCTAACAACTGCATTTGAGCTCTTGAATTCATGGGCGCCCTTGGCCTGCAGAGGCGCTTTTGGCTCCAGTGTTAGTCATTTCTCGAAGGTTTTACTCTCCACGCGCTTCGCGTTCATCATGTCGTTGATTGGGTTGACTGTGTTGAGCATCTCTGCTGATGACGTGAATGTGTTGACCACATTGTATGTGTAACAAACAAAAACTGAAAAAAAGGCATTGAAGCCTAGACACCCTCTTTGAGGTAAGGCGTCCATCTCCAGACTTGTTTATTTTCTGCAATTTTCAACTTTTGAAATTCCCCTTCGTCGTTCGCCATTTATCGAGCATCTTTCGCCATAGATTCTTCTATGAAGCGTTTGAAGCTTAGATTTCGACACTTGGTATCTGGTCATCCTCCATTGATGACCTCAGAGGTCTTAGCTTTTCTTCTGAAAAAGTGAAATACACCAGAGCAAAACTGAATTTTTCGTGATTTTGACTGAACCATTGTGATCATGATGAAGAATCAACCAATCAAAATCATTTTGAGCTATGTCTGGGAAGATCCTATTTTTAGGGTTTTTCTAAAAATAGGGGCCTGAAACCCTAATTTCAAATTTTTCAAAAATTTGCAAGTATCCTCTTGACAATAAACCCACAAAAACCCTATGCTTCATTTGTTGTTCAGAAATTTCTAAGAATAAGCAATTGCTATTTTCAAAGACTTTCGCTTTTGTTGACTTTTGATGACAAATTTACAAGATTTTATCCATTTTTATCAAAATGCCTTAATGAAGCAAAAAATTTATTTTGGGTACAACATATCTAATAAAGATAACTAAAACTAACGTCTTTTACTTGAAAAGAATGACAACTAAAAATAGTGACTCTTTTTAGCCATCATCTTTTTAGATAAAGAGCGTATTTTGGGATTTGCTATTTTTAGCCAAAGCTATATAGCCCATGCTAATTTTTAGCGATCTCTATTTTTAGTGTGAAGAGATCATGCTATTTTTTATGACTTCTAGATAGGCGGCTCTAGATGATGTTGTAGATTTTATAACTTTTCCTCTAATCATGTCTAACCCTTTGAAATACCTTGAAAAATACACTTTGATGTTTTGAATCCCTTTGATAGGTACACACTTCAACTTTATAAATATACCAATACATTATGAAATAGTCTTCGAACTTGCTCTTTAGATTTCCTTTGTATAGGTGTGAACTTCATCACCAGGTGCACACTTGATAACATAAATGTTGAAATCTGAAAAAATCCCGAGATGTGCACTTGCACCCCAATTGCACACCTAATAAAGGCCTTTTTAAAACACATTATTTTTCCTTTACTAAGGTGTGCTCCTATCCCCCAAGCACAAACCTGGATTAAGGTTTTGCAAGCCAATTTTGAAATGATTTCACTCCTTTGATTAAGTGTGTCCCATGCTCCAAGAACACACCTAACAATAGACCTTTACAACTTTTAATATTTGTCTCATTCAAGTGTGCCCCTCTATGTCTCATGCAAACCTCAATATAAGCACTCTGAAAATCAGAAATATTCTACTTAGTCAAGCGTGCCAGGTGCACATCAATATAATGTAATCCTAAAAAACTAAACTATTTTGTGAGGCACATTTTTTCCTATAAGTGCATACCTAAGCATGTCACTTACATTTCTATTGATCAAGTGCATTTGTGTCTTTGTCTTGCATGCCTCAATACAAGCTTTTAGATAATGTTAATTCTCCCTTAAAATGTTTGTGCACATGCCCCTATCTACTAAAATTTCAATCAAAACTTTCCCTTTTTATGAGGTGCACACCTTGACTTAGAGGCACACCTATAAACTATCTATTAAAGCCTTACTCTTTTGTCTTCACTCCAACATGCACCTAAGCATATGCCTTGAAAATTTTAAGATTGAAAGTGAATTGCTTTTTAGGTGCACATGTACTCCCTAGGCACACCCTTTTATATGATAGTGTAATGTCTCTTTTATTTGGGTTCTCTTGCACTACAATTGGCATTGACCTTTTCGGTGTGTGTCAACCTTATAAGAGGGATTATTTGATGTTACCAGTGAGCTCAAATCATCTAAGAGATTCAGATGGCACTTTTTGAAGTTATTTCTGACTTTTGGTGTGTTCTCCAAGATTCTTGGAGAGAACACCTATCTATAGTAAGTCACCCGGTTAAGCCCAATTCTCATTATTCATTATCGGTATCACTTTAATGCAGTCAGATTTTGACTCCAATGCTTTTTTGATAGTTTCCGCACTCTGATGCTATAATTTAATTATTTTTACTAAGGTTGCTAATTTTATTAAAATAATTTTAATGAGCACCTTAGTATAATAGCTTGTCGGAAAGAGGATGAAAAGTTTTAAATGTTGGATGTTGATAAAGTGACTTTTTGCACCGGGAATGTTTTAAAAAAAATCACTTTTTGGAGTAATAAGGCTTATTTAATTTATAAAGTGATTTTATATTATATTCTCGAAAAAGTTCTTGAAAAGGTTATAAAAGGGAGTTTTGTGAGCTCATTTGGATAATTTTGGATATTGTTTATTTCTTTGTTGGAGATTTGTGCCTGTGGCTAGATTTCTCACTAGAGAGACGAAAAACCCGGAAGGTGGTGCGATTCCAGCCAGGGATCGACGGTGTGCTAAAGATTTGGGATTTGAGGACGAAAACCCTCGAATTCCATTGGAGCAATTCCATACAGAAGCTATCTTTGTGTTCAATGTTTGCAAATAAGGGTTTGGAGCATAACGATTTATCTATACGGTTTTATAGGTTGCTAGGTGTGCTGGTACAAAGTTAATTAATTTAAACGCAAATAATAAATTTTGTAAGTGTGAAAATATATGCAAAAATATTGTGTTGTGTATGCAAGTGGATTTTGGATAGAAGTACAAGTGTTGTGTGTGTTGGTGAAATTAATTAAATATTGCTATGGGTGAGTGGTACTGTGAAGAACCCTGCTGGTTCTAACTCTGCCCCTGATGTTTAACTGTATTGCTTTTGTATTTTTTGCTTATTTTGGTGAATTTTCTGCAAAAAATAAAGAAGTGTGCAGACTAGAAATTGTACTAAAACTAAATAACAAACAATAATGGAGTAACTGCAACTGTATTTAGTAATTGGAAATTGATACAAGAAAATTGCATACAACAAACGTACCCGAAAGTCCTCAGATTAATTAAATAAGAAATATCTGGTACATGCCAAACAAAACAATGAAAAACCTGATGAATTGCAATGCCCATCTCTAGATCTGGTTTCTCCCTAATGGAAATGTGATGAATTAGCTTGAATGTGCAAGGCGTCCAAGGAGGAACAAATAGAAGGCCCAAAATGAAGGCGTTTCAGCCTCCCAGTACACACTTCGCAACTAGGCAAGCACGCCTCCCAAAGGATGAAGTACGGTCAACAAAGAGGAAAGTACGACCAGCTTATTGAATGCTCTAGAACTATGAATGAAGGCACCACAATCTAGTTTGACCCTTCCTTATTGGAAATTGTAAAGAAACTGAAAGAAGAAAAATCTGATGAAGCACAAATGGACCCTAGAATGAAGCCCTCTCAGAAGCAATGATTCAGCTGATCTTTCACAGCCTCAAGATCGCAAATCCCTAAAGAATTCTCGTTCTCCAATGGTGAAAATACTCTGAAACCCTTGTCTCAGGCACAAATCTCAAGAAGCCAAGAAGTAATGTCAAATGATCAATGATGAGGTCGACTTGTTTCCTTTTGCTTCTTATATTCCTCAAAAGGCACGATTTTCCAAAAAGGCATGACTTTTGTCTTTTAAATACATTTTAAATGTATTTAAGTCACTTTACAATCTTTTAAATGTTTCATCAACTTGGGCATACCTTTTTGACTTAAATGTTTTAATCTCACTTTATAATATTTAAGTGGCTTTAATTTTTATAAAGTCAAATTATAACTTTATAATATCCCCATAAGTTAATTAAATAACTTAACCACTAAAATATTAATATCTCCCTCAATACTTAGTATTTTGATGTGTCGTCAGAAGTTGGCAAACACTGATCTGCAAAGGCCTGTACTGAACCCAATACTGAACTGAAGGAAATGGAAATGATAGTACCCTCCATTCACTGCCATTGAGACCCCGTATCCAAACATATTAACCTACGAGGGTCCAAGTAATAGGCTAACCCATCTGCTACTGATACTGACTAGAGTGGGGACATTACAGTCCGCCCTCCCCGAATTTGCTTGTCCTCAAGCAAACTCAAAGCTGGATGTTGTAAAATGCTCTTGCTCTCCCAAGTAGCATCCTCTGCCGACAAATCTCTCCACTTAACCAAATATTCCCTAATAACCCGTCTCTGAAGATGACGCTCTCTGCAATCCAGGATGGCCTTAGGTACTAATATCAACTTCTCCTCATCATCCAGGGGTGGTAAGTTTGAAGAAGGGACTATATGTTGTCCTAATGCCTTCTTGAGGCGTGACACATGGAATACATTGTGCACCTTATTATTTGCCGATAAGTCTAACTCATAAGCCACCTCGCTTGATAATCCTGAACATCCCATAATAGCGTGGCTTGAGTTTCTCCGTGCCCCTCTTCCTAAGAGTGGACTATCTATAGGACTGCAGCATCAGATACACCATATCCCTGATCTCAAATGATCGCTCAACCCTCTTCTGATCAACATATTGCTTTTGCTGATTCTGAGCCTTTTGAATATTCTCATTAAGGGCTCTCATGATATCTTGGTTCTCCTGTAACAGATCCCCAACACTCAGTACTCTGCAATCGCTCAACAATAAATCAAGGAAACTAGAAGCATCATAGCCATACAATGCTATGAAAGGTGTCATCTGAATAGTCATATGGTGAGTGGAATTATAACAATACTCACAAAGATGCAACCACTTCACCCAGGCCTTTTGCTGCCCAAAAATGTAGTTCCGCAGGTATCCCTCCACCCATTTGTTGACAATCTTTGTCTGCCCATCAATCTGGGAGTGGTAGCTAGTGCTTGGAGTAAGCTTTGTCCTACATAGTCTAAATATCTCCTACCAGAAGTGAACCCATGAACCTACTGTCTCTGTCACTGACAATACTTCGAGGCAACCTGTGCAATATGAATACCTCACGAAAGAATAGATCTGCTACTTGTGTAGTTGAATAGGTAGTCATGATCGGGAAGAAATTTGCATACTTAGTCAACTGATCTACTACCACAAAAATGCTATCTCTCCCTTGAGCTTTCGGCAAGCTCATAATAAAATCCATAGACAAACATTCCCACTTCCTCTCAGGAATAGGAAGCGGCTGAAGCAACCCAACAAGGTAAGTATGCTCTTGCTTGTTCGGCTCACAAATAGAGCACTCCCTGACATAATGAAGAACATCAGATTTGAGACCCTTCCAAGTGAATCTCTCCCATACTTGCCTATAGGTCTTAAAGTATCCAGGATGACCAGCCATGGGTGAATCGTGGAAAGTCCTCAACACCTTGTTCCTCATATCTGAACCTGGGACTAAAAATATTCTCTCTTTGTAAATGATGAGGTCATTCACAAGAGAGTACTTGTTGTCCTGTATTGTCCCATCAATAATGCCAGAAGCCCGCGGATTCTTGGCATATTCTGCTATGATCAAATGTCTCCAATCCTCTGAAATCTCTACCATGGAGCTCAAACGGGGACAACAAGATAAGGCGTCAACAACAACATTTTGAGTCCCTTTGACATAGGAGATGTCAAAATCATAAGACTGTAACTTGCTGACCCATTTTTGTTGACATTCATTTAAATCCCGTTGTCCAAGGAAATGCCTCAAGCTGCTATGATCAGTTTTGACACAAAACTTATTACCAACTAGGTACTGCCTAAACTTGGCCATTGCATGCATGATGGCCAACATTTCCTTGTTGTATATACTGTAGCTCCTCTTAGGACCCCTTAGCTTCCTGCTCTCGAAAGCTATTGGGTGATGGTCCTGCATAATCACTGCACCAATACCCTCTCCAATAGCATCACAATGAAGCTCAAAAGGCTTGGTGAAATCCAGCAAAGCTAGAACTAGACATGTAGTCATCAATTGCTTGAACTTCTCGAAACACTCCTGTGCCTGAGGTGTCCAAACAAATGCCCCCTCCTTAGTCAAATTTGTAAGTGGTGCAGCATGCCGCAAGAATCCACTAACAAACCGATGGTAGAAGGTGCATAACCTCACAAATCCCCTGAGCTGAGTCAAAGTATCAAGAGTAGGCCAATCAATAATGGCACAAACCTTATTAGGATCCATGCGAACTCCCTTTGCACTGATGATGTGACCCAAATATAAAAGTTCTGCCATGCCCAATGTGCACTTGGACTCCTTGGCGTACAAGGACTCCCTGTCAAGTATGCCCAAAATAGTATCCAGGTGAACCATGTGCTCCTCCCAAGATCTGTTGTAAACCAAAATGTCGTCAAAGAATACCAGAACAAATCTCCTCAACTGAGAGTGGAAGACCCTGTTCATAGTGGACTGAAAAGTAGCTGGAGCGTTGGTTAAGCCAAAGTGCATAATCAAAATATCATAATGTCCACAATGACATTTGAATGCAGTCTTCTCAACATCCTGCTTTCTAACCCTGATCTGGTGGTATCCTTTTCTCAAGTCTATCTTGGAGAAATAACAAGCTCCATGAAGCTCATCTATCAACTCGTCAATGCGAGGAATGGGATACCTATTCTTAATTGTCCTCTTGTTCAACATTCAGTAATCAATGCACATCCTGAGTGTACCATCATTCTTCTTCACCAAAACAACTGATGAAGAGAAAGGAGACTTACTCGGCCTTATGTGTCCCATAACTAAAAGTTCCTTGATTGTTTTCTCAATTTCGTCCTTCAAACGCTTTGGGTGTCGGTAAGGTGTGATCATGATGCGCTTGGTGCCCTCCTCCAACTCAATGATGTGCTCTATGCCTCTATTAGGAGGTCTACCAGGTGGTATGTCACTGAACACCTTTGTATGTTTAATTCTGAGCTCCTGAGCATCTGGATAATAGGGTGTTTTGTGCTGCTCGTCATACAAAGACATCAACTTGCACTCTGTTGCCCACTCCACCATGTCATGTTTAACAAGTCTCTCCATTCTCCTGAGAGTGATTACCTTCAAGTTGTTGTCCTTAATGGCTTTAAGTACATGATTAGTCCTGTCAACCTTGAATTTCATTTCCATTTCTCTAAGGTTGAGTGTAAATTCACCAATTGCATGAAGCCACGTCATGCCAAGGACTACATCGGTGCCTCCCATATTAACCACATAAAAATCTGCTTTAAACTCATAGTTATTGAGTTTCATAGGCAGATCCAGAATCATTCTCACATTTGAGAGTGTAACCATCAACAGTTTTTACTCTTATCCCTTCCAACTCTTGAGTTTGAATTCCATGTTTTTCCACTAACCGTGCATCTATGAAATTGTGAGTTGCACCTGTATCAAACAAATAAATGACTCTTTGACCAGCCAAGAGTTCACGCAACTTGAAGGAGCCTTCTCTTTGCATGCTAGACATATGAGCTTCCTGTAGCTCCATTTCTCTTTTAATTTCAACTTCAATTTCTGAGTTTTTAGTCCCTGAATCCTCTTGATCAGCTTGCTGGTCTGTTATATCAGTCATGTTTTCACCCTCATAAAACCACTCCATATGCCTGTTTTGACCCTTAGGCTTAAGAGGACAATCATGGTTTAGATCATAAGGACCCTTGCAATAAAAACACAGCTTCCTCCTACACAAATCATTAATTGTCTCCCTATCCAAAGGGGCTGCAAATTTCTTCTTTTGATCAACATTTTTTGATTTCTTTGGATCTGATTTGCTGTTATTATAGGATGAAGATGGTTTTGATTCAAACTTACTACGTGGAGTTGTAAGTTCCATGCTACGAGCTTTCCTCATAGCCTCTTGCAAGGTAGGGGGATCAAAAGCCTTGATCCAACCCTTCATAGGCTCATAAAGACCCTCTACAAATAGTATGACCAGCCTCTTCTCTGAGATACCTGTAACCATGACCGAAAGCTTTTGAAATTCACCAATGTAAGATTCCAAACTGCCCATTTGTTTCAGCTGAGCTAGATCTCTGAAGTACAACTCTGGATCTCTTTTGTCAAAACGCTCAACTAACTTGTCAGTGAACTCTTGATATGTAATGATGAGGTCATGCTGCAAGGTAACCATCCCATGGTGCCCCCAATCATGGGCTACCCCATCCAAATGCAAGGCTGTAAACTTAATGGCATCTTCTTCTACCATAGGACGTAGGGTCAAGAAAGTGTCCAACTTGCTAACCCAAGCTCTGGCTATAACCCTTCCGCTGCCATCAAAAGTGGAGAGTGTGAGCTTGTTGGTTGCATGTCTAAGATCATTGTTTCTATTCCTTGGTCTCCTATTAGTCATGTTCTTGCTGTGCTCTATTTTCTGGCTCATGAACCTGTCAAAGTTAAGATGATCCTTAACTCTCTGTGGTAATGCTTCCCATTCATCATGCAGTGTCATCATGTTATCTGTAATGACCACATCACCTTCCTCCTCAACCACGTCCTCCTCCTTAGGTTCATTTCTCACAAATGTTGGGTGTGTAGGCCTATCATAGGTGCATGTGGGTGCTACTCTGATCCACGGGACTCCAGCCACACTACCATCTTCCTCTTGATCCTGATTCGGTCTCCTAGGAATGGTCATATGCTGAAAGGCTATAGTAAGCTGCTGCAACACATTTGCTACCTGTTCCTGCCCAGCTACAAGACCTCTCAGAATGTCTTTGGCTTCTTTGTCCTCATTGTTACCATGGTTTTTGGGTGGCTCAACATCATCCCTGTCCCCCATGATTTCTAATGGTATCTCCTCAAATTGGTTTCCCAATGGTAACCCCTCAAACTGGTACTAGTTTCTCTGAAATCTAAGTCTTCTGCATGAGTAATACCTGTGACGCCCAAACTGATGCGGCTACATATGAACTTCTAACACTCCAGGATGGCATGATCAGAGCTTTGATACCACTGTGAAAAACCCTGCTGGTTCTAACTCTGCCCTTGATGTTTAACTGTATTGCTTTTGTGTTTTTTGCTTGTTTTGGTGAATTTTATGCAAAAAATAAAGAAGTGTGCAGACTAGAAATTGCACTAAAACTAAATAACAAACAGTAATGGAGTAACTACAACTGTATTTAGTTATTGGCAATTGATACAAGTAAATTGCATACAACAAATGTACCCAGAAGTCCTCAGATTAATTAAATAAAAAATATATGGTATATGCCAGGCAAAACAATGAAAAACCTGATGAATTGTAACGCCCACCTCCAAATCTGGTTTCTCCCTAATGGAAATGTGATGAATCAACCTGAATGTGCAAGGCGTCCAAGGAGGAACAAATAGAAGGCCCAAAATGAAGGCATTTCAGCCTCCCAATACACACGTCCTAGCTAGGCAAGCACACCTCCCAAAGGATGAAGTACGGCCAACAAAGAGGAAAGTACGATCAACTTATTGAATGCTCTAAAACTATGAATGAAGGCGCCACAATCTAGTTTGACCCTTCCTTATTGAAAACTGTAAAGAAACTAAAAGAAGAAAACTCTGATGAAGCACAAATGGACTCTAGAATGAAACCCTCTCAGAAGCAATGATTCAACTGATCTTTCATAGCCTCAAGATTGCAGATCCCTGAAGAATTCTTGTTCTCCAATGGTGAAAATACTTTGAAACCCTTGTCTCAAGCACAAATCTCAAGAAGCCAAGAAATAATGTCAAATGATCAATGATGAGGTCGACTTGTTTCCTTTTGCTTCTTATATTCCTCAAAAGGCACAATTTTCCAAAAAGGCACGACTTTTGTCTTTTAAATACATTTTAAATTTATTTAAGTCACTTTACAATCTTTAAAATGTTTCATCAACTTGGGCATACCTTTTTGACTTAAATGTTTTAATCTTACTTTATAATATTTAAGTGGCTTTAATTTTTATAAAGTCAAATTATAACTTTATAATATCCCCATAAGTTAATTAAATAACTTAACCACTAAAATATTAATATCTCCCTCAATACTCAGTATTTTGACGTGCCGTCAGAAGCTGGCAAACACTGATCTACAAAGGCCTACACTGAACCCAATATTGAACTGAAGGAAATGGAAATGATAGTACCCTCCATTCATTGCCACTGACAGCCCCTATCCAAACATATTAACCTATGAGGGTCCAAGTAATAGGCTAACCCATCTGCTACTGATACTGACTAGAGTGGGGACATTACAGGTACCCAGCCATACCACTTCATACCCCCAATGAAGGCCATGCTTACTTTGGAAACTCATTACCAAGGGAGGCGATGCATATGGTAAAGTCTTTAAGACTTTCCAAAAAACATGTCGTAGCCTTTAATAGGCCCCACAAAGACTATTGTAGCCTATTTGAAGCTGTTGCTTCAAGACAAAAGGTGGCATACTATCACAAGGGGGAAACGTAGCAAGAATTAAGGTTTCCATACAATTTTAAATGTAGTCAATATTGCTGATTTGGAGCTGACATGGATTGTGGGAAAGTCTGCCAATAAGGCAAGCAATTTGGTTCTTGAATATTGGAAATTAATTAATTTCATTGTTACTGTTTGAAAATTTCTGTATGTACTATTTTGTAACAGCAATATATTGGAAGCATATAAATTTTCTGTTGAGGATCTATTAAATTCAATCTGTCTGAAGATCTTCGGCTGGAGATTCAATCTGCAAGAGTAAAACATTTATTGATTTCGATGATTACTTTTGAAGATCAAGACTCCCATATATATGGTTGAGAAAAGACGCGACTTTTCGATTGACAAGACTTTACTATTAGAGCCGACAATCAGTCATAATTCAAGACATATATATGAATTCGATTTGTTGAAAGCGGATTATACTTAGGACACTCCCTCTAACCGAAGCTAATAGTTTTCAACACTCTCTCTTAGCTAGGGAAGAGAACTCCAATCAAGTACAAAATGATATCACCTAACTTGTGATATCGGAAGATATGAAATGCTTCTGAAAGTGTCAAGTCTCATGACATACTTCATAACACATCTTCACTATTCAACACTCCCTCTTTAAATAGGGAGGATAACTTCCATCAAGTAAACATGATATCACCTAACTCGTGATATCAGAAGATATGGTATGCTTCTGAAAGTGTCAAGTCACATGACATTCTTCATAACATGTCTTCATTTGTTCAATACTCCCTCTTATCTAGGGAAGATAAACTCTATTAGCACTCCCTCTTAGCTAGGGAGGATAAACTCCAAACAAGTATAAAGTGATATCACCTAACTCGTGATATCAGAAGATATGGTATGCTTCTGAAAGTGTCAAGTCCATGACATTCTTCATAACACATCTTCATTATGGTATGTGCACTGACATCAAGTCACATGATGTCTACCATAATTCATGGCATATCCACGGATATAAATATCCACCATGATTATCTCTTTAAGGATCACAATGATCTTCAGATGACATCAAGTCCCATGATATCCATCAAAGTGTCCAAGAGATACTATCATGACATGTCCACAGATATCAAGTTACATGATATCTATCATGATAGTTTATCATTGTAGAGTCGTCACTTTACAATGTCAAATACAAGTGTTCATTATTAGAAAGATCGTCACCTTTCAATAATGTACACAGGGTGAGTAGGCCCATAAGGTCATGGAGTCACACATGACAAAAGAGTTTACACATTAAACATCTTTATATATTAGTACAACTTATAAACAAATTTGAATTTCAAACATAATATCAGATTACATACCAAGTTTTCTTCCCGAAGAGTTCAACCTTAACTCTGGAGAGTTGTTGAGTATGTCCGCTGTTTTGAACTAATATACTCCAACTAGATCACTTTCCTTTCCACCATATCTCTTACATAAAGATAGGGGATCTTAATGTGCTTAGATCAAGGAGTCCCACAAGCAATTTACGAAGCCAAACTGCTTCTCTTGCCCCCATAGAGGCTGCATTGTAATCAGCTTTTGTCGAGCTTTGTGCTACAAAAGATTGATTTCTGCAGATCCAAGAGATCATAGCCCAATCTGAAACAAAGTATCCAGGTTGATCTAGTTGGTCATTTCTGTAAAGAAGATTGTATCCAATAGTGCCTTGAAGATATCTCAATATATATATGTTTTACAGCCATAAGGTGAATTTCCTTTGGCTCACACCTGAACTGGCTTAGAGCATTCACTAGGAGCTTCCACTTGTAGCAGGAGTGCTCTATCAACTTAGCTACTGGCCCTTTGTGGCCAGCCCATTGTCAGTCCGGGTGTGGCTTATTTCCAACACCCCCCTTTAAGCCACACTACGGGTGCTAGGGGCTCTTCTTGAAGTTAGATCCTGGGACCTGTTGTCATGGAGTCTCTCAACATGACGTCTCATTTCAGTCTCAAGGATGAACAAGGGCGTTCACCTCATATCTCTCTATCTCAGAGAATCATGCATTACAACAAGTGAAGATGTGACTCACTCTGAAGCTCTAATTACTTGCATCAGCCTCCTAGCCTCCTTGTCCAAAAAATGTCTGTAGTACTTGCTTTAGAGAAATGGTTTCCAATGCACACCTCTGTAGAGATTTAGGGCTGTCCTCTTCAACCTCATCCTAGAACACTCTATACAGGACAGGTTTGTGGAGCTACTAATGTTGAATCCAGGTTGGGTGACTTGAGCAATTCTTATCTCAACTGCTGAAGAGGATCTTAGCATCAGGCCTTGCATCTTCTTCTCCGAGAGTCACAAAACTCCCTCTTGATCCCTGCCGTAGGGATTGAAAAGAAGACTTCTGGAAGTGAACTCCCTCTAGCCACCAACTCAGTCCCATGGCTGTAAGTTGTGACTTCATGTTTGATCATTTCTTTCGTTGGCATGACTTCCTTACAAGATGCCTCAAGCTTTTCATCACTAAGCAATCTCTCATCACCTTCTTGTTCCTAGATTTGTCCTGGAAGCATTTTAGAGAGAGATTACTAACAGTTTTATAACTATCCAAAGAAATATCAAGGCTAGAATCATACAAGGTTTACTATCTCAGGTTATAGCATGAATGCATAAGAATTTATGAACAATATTAAAACATGAATAAATAAATCAATTTATAAGAGAAATACATCAAAAAATCAGAATGAAAGGATGAGGAAGCTTATCTTTGTTAAATTCTGATATAACTCTTTCTTCCATCTTTTACTCCTCTCGAGAGTGCTAAACTTAGCACAACAAAAGACGATCTGAACAACTACAGATTTCTTGAATGCATTATGTAGTTTAGCATGAAAAACTACCCTCTCCAAGAGTCGAGGTTCTATCACAGTTCATGCATTAGAGAATGATATCGATGTGACCAACTTATCACCATCGAAATTGCAGTTCTCCTTTTATTTCAGAGTCACATTCGGAAATCTTCACAACTAGCATGAAAAAATGACTTGCAAATAATAATTTGAATTTTCAAGGGATCTTATGTCAGTGAACACATTTCAAGAGAAAACACGATCTCTCTTTACTAATCACACATGATCCAAATAAATGATATAAAAATTCAGCCTAGAAAGGTGATTTCAAACAAAACAAAGAATACTTATCCTTTTAAATATTTTGATGGATGCAATTACTGGACATAGTATTATACGTTGCTCTTGTGCTCAGATCAGTCCACAACCTTCACGACTTGAACACAGGCCCTTGGCAAGGTTAGATTTGAACATGGTCTTTGACCGTTCAAATTTACAATGCATTCCATTTTCGGCTGCAATCCACCAGATTATGAAACAGATGCAGCACGCTTACTAGCAACACCCAAAGATTTAGAGATGGATAAGACTATCACTCATAAACTTTATCAGATCTGCACAACTCAGCAGACTGAGATTCATAGAAGGAATATAAACAATAAAAACAAATACTTATCTCGAAATTCATCCAACAGTGACGAACTGTACTTTTGTTTGAGAGCCCATTCAGGATGCACAAAAAAATGCCTGATGTCGACAAATTGTAATGCACGCCTTCAATCTTTTTGGGACTCATTCCAGTCATTACCATGACTTAGCAACAATTGCTTCCACACGACCACCTTAGGAATTCCTGTTAGTGTACAACGACTCTCAAACTGGTATGCGGATCCCGAGGATGTTGCTCCATTGCAGCTTGGCACCCAGTCAAGCTCATATGTCTCCACCAGATCTGGATGTTCTGTTCACACCCCCACCAATGCCAGTGCTGGATAGAGATCACTAGGATGGCTTGTAGTGAATGTCCAGGTGAGTAATCATGAATGAAATAGTTCACTTTAGTCTTCCCGTGATGCAATTGTGACTCCTGACTGGTGCACAGGTTTAGATAATGGTCTTCGATTTTGCCAGGAACGATAGTTGAGTGGTCTCAAGCACCAGAGGAGTTTCGACGAATCTAGACTCCATCTCAGGTCCTGATTCCCAGTCGGGCCCTTATTCTAGAGTGGCGGAAATATTCCAGGACCAATTTCACCAACAGATGTATCGATCTTCCATTATATTTTCAACCGTGCAATATTAAACTATGTGCTCGACATCTTGTAGTCGCTGCTATTGGCAAACAGTTTCGTCACTTAATTTGTCTCCTGAGATAACCCGTGATTTCTGAAGAGAAATGGCAATGGCTGTGTTGAGAAGTATTCATCTAGTGTAAAATCGCATTGGCCATAGCAACCGTTTAGGATTTATTGAATGCTCGATATAATATTTGGTTGTCTCCTACAAAAACGTCAGCACTTGTTGCGAGTGTACCCGATAGCAATAGATATCGTCTCAAGGCTTCCCAAATACACACGGCAGATTCCTCATCTCCGTGCAAGGGAATAATAGATGGATCTGGGCACTTCTATCCGCCAATACAGCCATTCGAAGCAACCCAATCTCAAGAAACACGAGCCGCAAAACCCGTGAAGGAGAACTGTTGGCTCTTTGGCACTTTGAAACTGGCGCTAAATTGCAGATGGCGAGAGCCGGATGGCTACGCAACCATCATGCCCATCGGAAGATTTCCTACTGCTCTGCGAGAGGTAAGGACCTGAACGAAGGGACCGGGAAGATGCGAATATATAGAAGACGGATGCCACCAACTAGTGATGCTCTCCCGTGATCTCCTTTCAAACAGACGGACACTGGCTCTGATACCATGTTGAGGATCTATTAAATTCAATCTGTCTAAAGATCTTTGGCTAGAGATTCAATCTGCAAGAGTAAAACATTTATTGATTTCGATGATTACTTTTGAAGATCAAGACTCCCATATATATGGTTGAGAAAAGACACGACTTTTCGATTGACAAGACTTTACTATTAGAGTCGACAATCAGTCATAATTCAAGACATATATATGAATTCGATTTGTTGAAAGCGGATTATACTTAGGACACTCCCTTTGACCGAAGCTAACAGTTTTCAACATTTTCTATTAAATATGTTTTATGCAATAAATTTGATTTGAATGATGATATATGTTTCTATGAGGAATGGGAGTGATTTTTCCATTGGTTGCATGAGATATCTCCTAAATACAAATTAAAACAAAGATCAGAAACAGCAGACCTGCAAAGTGTCTGACAAAATGCCTTAATCTCAAAATTGATGAAAGTTGGTTTAAAATTTAGCTTAGTATAATACAGATAGTTTGAAAATTTTAAGTTCATTGAATGGCCCTTTGCCAAGATGTACCCCTAAAACTACTGCATGCACCTGAGTATTGACCTCAAATTTAAAAATGGAAACTCCTTCGTGAGTTGTGCCCCTAGACCCCAAGTGCACACCTATGTGCTAACGTTTGACTTGATGTCATTTCCCTTTTTCTTGTATAGGTGCCCACCTACCCCTACCATGTGCACCTCTATCCTAGCCTCTAGTTTTGACTCCAATTCTTTTTGCTTAGTTGCACATCTCTTCCTCAAGTGCACTCCTAAACATTAATAAATCTTGTTTCTACTTCTCCTCATTGAGGTTCACCCTTTAGTGCTACTCTTAGAAATTCATTCCTGAAAATCTCATTCTTTTGGAACCTCCTCCTTTCCATCAATTACGCTTTTGAGATCATACTTAGAAACTTCTTTGTCAGCAACCTTTTCAATCCACATGATGAATGACTTAAAAAAATCAATTCCATGACCCTGCAAAGATTAGAAAAAACACGAAAGATGACAAGACAAAACAAACTAGAGAAGACCTAAAACAAAAATTGCACTTAAGAAAATGACTGACTTTAAATTGAATCTTGACTCGATATAAAAATTTCATATGGATACAACAATGCACGAACACATCCTATGAATAAATACTTAATTTGGTTGACAAATCCTTGTGTTTTGATTTTCATTAATTAATAGTGAGCTATGTGTGAATCTTGCATGTTTGTTTTGCGGTGATATGGTTCCACATTGTGATTATGATTACAACTCTATGAATTGTGAGAATGTTTTAGTAGGTGTGCATTTAGAGTTCCTTGAATGTTCTCTCACAAATGCTTTGATTAGGAAAAATTTAGTTGAGTCTTCTAATGATTGATTAGAGATCCATTTGGTTAAATGTTTGATACTCTTATGATTTTGCATGCAAAGTAGAAATGAAATTGGAAGCTACCCATGTCTTGTGCTCACATTAATTATTGCTACCAAGAGTTCGAACATTACAATTCTGCATCTTTGGCATAGATGAACCTTATAAATTGTTAGATGTTGGATGTTTAATCTTGAATAAATTTATATCATGTTCCTTACACGTCCACAACTATGGCATCATATTGTGTGTTTCTTGCTTGCATTGTAATTGATTGATCATTATGTGTTATTTAAGATCTGGCTTTTGGTTCTAGATTATTATGTGATCTTGAGACTAAAAATCAATGTGAATTGTTATTAATTTAAACAACTTGTGAGATGTAGTTCAATCATTTGATTAAATGGTATTAATTAAACAATTAATTATTATTATAACTCTCTAATTTGATGATAAGATTTGATTAATAGTTATTTCTTTAAATGATTGAATTAAAAGTTGGTTTTAATATTAAATAGAATAAATGATTTAATATTGTCTGCAATAATGATTGATACATTGATATGAAAATGGATTATAAGAATGCAGTTAAATTCAGATGAATAAAGAATTTGATTTTAAATTGTAATTGTCATATTGCTTATACCAATGAGGTATTCTTGCGTATGTATAATTGCCTAAGAAATGTGTTACATATGCTAACAGGTAATTGTGATCTAATTGTGTATGCTTATAATAGTGCTTTGGCTATATATTTTTCTATGAAGGATTTAATGGGTCAACTAGGTGTATAAGATAGCAAGATGACAAATGGAAAAAGGTCAAAGGATTTCCAGAAGCCAATTCACTATCCCGTTTCACCCTGTTAAGTAAAAAGACTTGACCATGTGTTAAGCTTGTGACACTAAGTGTCTTAGTTAATATGAGGCTAAGACCCCTTTCCTTACCTTGTGATATGTTTTCCAAATGTAACCTTTATATTTATATTCATTTAATTGGAGAGAGGATTTTTAAAATGTGTTAAAATGTTCATTGTCCTTATTTAGTGTATTTTTATGCTCTTATGGGCGGTACATAGGGGAAATTTTTGGGACAAAGTTGTAGTGTGGAAGTGCATTGTGTACCTTTTTGGGAGTATTGGAAAGAGCATGAGTTGAAAGGGCACAGGTGGCTTGATTGCAAGTAACCAAGTCAACTCATTTGTCTTCCCAATGTGTTGTGGACTAAAGTACACTCCACTTTTCTTGGTCTTGAGAGAGCAAATAAATGTGAGATCACAATGGAAGTACAAGGCTCCTTCAATACTTGTTAGGAGCTTGAGTGTTTTGGCTTTTAGGATGCAATGTAGCTCCCTACCACTGGATACTCTCGTTTATACCCTTCACTTTGGCTTAGGAAGGTTTTTTTTTTCATTTTTCATTTTGTGAGAGTTGGAGAGCTCTTTTCCTTTTGATGGCTTGGATCATAGAAATTTTGGGAGAAAAAGACATATTTCATTCACCATTTTGAAAGTTTGAAGTAGGAGGTAGGCTTTCTACTTCTCTCCTTGCTTTATTTTCATGTTGTATACTTTTGTGAGAAATAAGAAATGTATATTTTTATTTGTCATTATGTATGTATGTGTTTTGTGGAAATCCTATGGAATTATGGTTCCTTTGCAGGGTAATAAGTCCATTTCCTCTTTTTCCTTGGGATTTACCTATGGGAAATATGTGTGTTGTTTCATTTTGGGAAGGATAATGTGTGGGTGTAATCTTGTGTCAATTAAGTGGTGCATTCTAATAAATGATTTGTAATGTCCCCATTTTTGGTGTCCTTATTTGGGCTAGTTTGCTTTTGACTCACTTACTATTTTTACTAAGTATTATATTTAGTAGCTGGTCCTAGCAGTAGTGTAGTTCAGGGTTTCTTGTTTGGACATTGTGTGGCGATTGTCAGGTGACCTCTAATGTTTTGTGCCAGTTTGGTGATTTGGAATATTTACTATTTTTAGCAGTTGCTATAAATAGTAATTCTATTTTCGGTAACTGGTCTCAGGCTTGTAGTGTTCTCAACAGTGTTATTTCTATGGTGGCGTTGGAGAGCCTAAGGTTGGATTATTTGATATTTGCTTTTTATCAATCACTTAAGTTATTTTTATAAAATAACTTTATAACTTAAGTGAGGGGTAAGGTGGTCATTGAAAAGTGCCTTGGTGCCTAATGTGATAACTTAACGTTGTTTTAGAAGGAAACAAAAGAGAAATAGTTTCCTTATGAGCATAGATGCCCAAAGGAGGTATTTTGAATTTAAAAAGGACCCCTTGGCCTAGTTACACAACGTTGTTTTAAAAGAAGGGCCATGTATTTCAAGTAGATGCCTAGAAAAGAGGTTTATTTATCATTTTTAAAAGCTAATGTTATGTTTCATAAGGTGGGACACCTAGTTTGGGCTTAATGTCAGTTTTAAATTAAAAATCAAAAGTGGAATTTTGGAGGCAAAAAGTTGGATGACCCTCTTGGGGTAATTTCATGTCATTTCATAAAGTGAAATGAGAAGGAAACATATTCAAATTCAAATGCAAGTTGCCCTAATTCTTCCCTCACTTTATAAATATGAGTTTGAGCTCTCATTTGCATATGGGTATTTTGGCAACTTAAGGAGACTCTACTGGAATTTCTCCAAGATTTTAAAACCGTTGGTTGAGGACGAAAAACCCTCTTCTCACGTTGCTTGTTTTGGTGGTGAGAGATCCACTCTAGCTGGTTGGAGTGGTTCTACTTCAGGGATCACCGTTGGGCTTCAACAAAGTTCTGTTTACAATATTTTGGTGATGAAATGATGAAGTTTTTCTTGGTATTTTGAAGTGGGTTTTGAGGTTTTATGGTGTGTATTTGATGGTGTGAGTATTGTTTGGTTATTGGCTCTTTTGGGTGGTGTTAGGTGGCGATTTTGGTTATTTTTTGAAATCTGATCTGCATTCTCAGAAGTTCTGGAAACTCATTTTACCAGTGGCTGAAGGTTACATTTTCTCATAGCTCCACGCATGTTTGGCCAATCATTCTAGGTATTATTTCATTGAATTCCTCTTCCTTGGGCGCCATGTTTCAAACATTCATTTGTGATTTTCTGGGGATTTGATTTTAGAGGGAAAATCGCCCCTCCTAGGGAGCCGTGCCTCTTTGGAACTGGAGTGTGAATGGGTCTTCTGTTGTATAGACCCGGTTCTCTTCCTTTTTGGCTTCCGTACTGCTGTTCTTTGGCATGGGGATTCACAATTCATTGGCCACTCTCAAATCTGCCATGTGATTCAAGATTGCAAGTGTAATGCTGCTGTTATGTGACCATTATCAGGTCTGCAAATATTGTATCAGGGCTGAAAAAATATCATTTAGTCTGAAAATGAATTGTCTTCGTTTGCCATTAAGTATTGCTATGGTTCAATATGAAAGAGTATGAAGTTGTTTCCTCTCTATTTCACTTCTATGCAATGCTATCTTTGTATACTTTATTATGATGCAAACATGTGAAAGAAACAAACAAGCATATCAGCAAAAACATTCCAATCAGCGAACAGTACTTTCAAAAAAAATCAGGGGGTGGTCATTACATGATTATACAATTTTGGGTGTGTAGTGAGGGGAAGAATGATAATAGTAGAAAAATAAGATGGCATTTGGCATTTGTCCTCAATCTTGTGTCATGTGAGTGTATGGACTAGTGTATGAATGTGGTTTTTGTTTCTATCCCCAGTTCTTAGGCAATCCTCCTAGTTAGGGAATCAGTAGTTGAAGCTAGCATATGGTTAGGAGGTAGCTATCTATCATTGGTCATGCTTTCTACTTGGATTTTGGAGCTCTTTCTCCACCATAGGACGTTGGAGTTATTGTAAAGAAAGGAAGATTCTTACCTTTCTATGCTCTTGATTAAAAAGTAGTTGAAGCTAGCATATGGTTAGGAGGTAGCTATCTAGCGTTGGTCATGCTTTCTACTTGGATTTTGGAGCTCTTTCTCCACCATGGGACATTGGAGTTATTGTGAAGAAGGGAAAATTCTTACCAGTTTATGCTCTTGATTAAAAATTTGTTAGTGAATAACTAACGTAAACTGTGTTTGTATAGAAGAGAAGATTATATTCTTGGTTTCCTTGTATTTAAAATATGTAGAAGGTTTCAGAATGTTATGTTTTAGATCATTTTTGGAGTAATGTGAATTTAGTATGTTTTAATATGATGAACTATAATTTGAAATACTAAATATTCACTCCCCTATCTCTCTCTTGCCTTGTTTCCATTTGAAAAGAAATGATAGGTGCTGTTGAAAAAAATGTAGCAAAAGGGGAAAAGTTGTTTTAAGTAGATCATGTAGTGCATTTCTCTTTCTGATTGGTTACATGCACTTGTATTGCTCTAATGTAAAGTTCGGGTAAGTTTTTGGGATGTTCGTGTGTTGCGTTGAATTCATAAAAAGAAAACAAACCTTAAAATTTGAGTGTTTCTAAAATACCTGAAAGGTTACCATCTGCCATGAGAAACCTGCAGTCTGCTAGTGGATGAGACCGCAGAATTTTTTGGAAAACTCCATGGCCATGCCCAAAAACCCTTGGTCTAGTGGCCTCAATTCCATGGTCTGGGAATGTTGAAGGCCACGGATTATTCCAGAAGCCACAGTCTGGTCCAGATTCATCTCATAATGAATCAGTTTTGCATTTCTCGTCCTTCCAATTGCACATAATGACTATTCTTGATGCTTAACGAAAAAGAGAATGGTAAAGTAAGGATTTGAAGGTTCTCATGGTTTGTATGCTCCTTATGTGATTTCAAAGCCTCTCATGGTATAGCACACATATAATCAAAAATTTCTCTTCCTCTCTCTCATTTTTCTTGTCCACTTAAGCAAGGAAAGGAATTGCATTCATAAGTTAGAATTAGGAAGAGATAGCAAACGTTTCCTCTTTTGAATCTATGCTGATAAGTTAATGTAATGATACATTAACATTGTGCTTTTGGAATGCAACCAATTCATCACGCTTGTACTTTCTCTCCCCTGTCTCATACATTATTAAAAAGTCAATACAGGCAAACAACTCTTCATCATTATGTTTGGTTAGCATAGATAAAGGAAGAAAGAAAGCTTACTTTGTTAGCATTAGATTTACAAAAATAAGTAAAGTAATATTCTCTCACTCGCTCTCTACACTTATTTGCATTGTAAACAGAAGGGAAATTTACCTTGTTCTTGAAATATTAAGGAATGAATGTAAAGTTACATTCTCTCTCTCCCACGCTCTCTTTTTTAATCTACATTTGTATGCCTTATGGAAAAGGAAAGTGAAGGTAGTTCTAATAGATTATCATTAGATAATGAAATTGGAAGTTGCATCTATTGAAAATTTGAAACAGATGTGAAGTAAAGAATGGATGTTAGATCTTAGTAAGGTTTTAAATACGTCTTGCATTGTACTTTCCTCCTCTTACCCTATGCTTCTTTCGGGAGGTTAATCAAAAGAGGTGATCGTGCATTACAAAGTTGTTGGTATAGAGGATTAGAATAAAATTGTATGCTTAGTTAATCATTTGGTTACGTTGCTGCTTAGAGTAGTTGATCTCCTTTGGGCTATGCCCTTTGTCTACCACCTTGTTCGTTCACCAGCACACATCTTCTGCACATGTTTGGCACCAGCTGATGTCACACATGGCAACAATGCCTGTTGTGGGTTGTACAATTTGTTAAGACATTTTTTTCTGTAGTATTTTCCATGATAAAATTTGGCATTACACCTTTTCAGTCAAGGAAACCAAATTTCCACAAAATTCAAAATCCGAAAAGTGCTAATTTTAATTATAATTCATATGCCTACTCCGTGGCAAGTTGAATTATAGCTCCAAAATAATAGTAAATTGTTATAGTGTCTGTTCATTTGCTTCTTTACAGTGTTGAGCTTGATTTTGTAAAGAAACTAAAATCTTTAGCTACCTTAATATTATTCTTTTGTAGTAAGAAGATTAAATTTGCAAATTGATGTCAAAATCCAAAAACTACTTATGTTCCTACTCCAGCCAAAATCAGTTATAACTCAGGGTATCAATAGAATGTCACAATGACAATCATTTGCTCCTTTGAAGAATCATTGAGTTTTTATTATGTGCAGAACCCAAAACATTTAGCTTACCTTAACGTCTTTAACTGATTTGTTCCTTCCATCAACTCTGTACTGCCTGGAATCATCTGGATTTATTGTAGCACTTAAAGTTACAATACGCTCTTGTCCACTATTTCCATTGATGGCCAACTCAAGTACAACCTCGCAGGCTTCTTTAGTGTCTGTCGACTGGAGCTCCGAATTATAACGGACTCGAAGTGCAGATGTCTTGGTGCACAAAGCAAAAGATATTGCATCTGCAAGTAAGACCTTAGAAATCAGAAGAGAGTTCAAATATAGACGAAGCTTTTGGAAGCTCAAATATAGGTTGTCTATACAATTTTATCTAGTGCAATCCATAATAATTGAAGGAGAGCTACGGGAAGCTTAACAAATGGTTTTCTATGCGATTTCTTCTGTGGCAAACCATGATAACTAATAAATAGATAATGGAAGTTCAAATAATGGCTTTCGATGCAAGTTCTCTAAACCCAATCCAAGGTCATTAGAACCAAGCTTCAGGAAAATCAAATATTGGCTTTCTATGAAGTAGTTCTTCCAAAATCCAAAATAATTTAAAAGAGACTCGAGAATCTCAAACATCAGTTTTTCAACACGATTCCTTCTTCCACAATCGATTAATATTAGAGAGAGATTTCGGGAAACTAAAACATTGTTTTTCTTTGCAATTTCTTCTTTCGTAATCCTTAATACTTAACAGAGCGCGTCAGGAAGCTTAAACATTGATTTTCCCACACAATTTCTTCTTCTGCAAAACATAATAATTAAACACAGAGAGAGATTCAGGAAGTTCAAACTCCACTTCTCTACTCAATTGCTTCTTCTGCAATCCATAATAATTAAAAGGTAGCTTTAATAAGCTCCAACCTTTAGCTGACTACACAAATTTTCTTTCAAAATCCATAATGATTAAAACGGAGCTTCAGGAATCTTAAACATTCGTTTCCTAGGAAATTTCTTCTTGCAAAAATTCTTAACAATTATAAGAGTGATTCAAAAAGCTAAAACAATAGCTTTCTAGGCACTTGCTTCTTCTATGATCCATAATAATCAAAAGAGAGTTCAGTACACTTAAGCAATGGTTTGCTATGCAATTTCTTCTTCTGCAGCCCATGCTAAATTAAAAGAGAGCTTCACGAGGCTCACGTGTTGGTTTTCTATGCAATTTCTCCTGTCGCAATCAGTTTATAATTACAAGACAGCCTCTGGAAGCTCAGTGATTAAATTTCTACACAAAAAGCTGCAGGAAGCTCAAATACCTTTTTCCTAAGTAATTTCTTCTACCTCAAATATTTGTTTTCTATGCAATATATTATACCTCAAACATTTGTTTTCCATGTGATTTCTTCTACCACAATCCGTAATAATCAAAAGAAAGCTTCAGGAACTGCAAAAGATTGGTTTTCTATACAATTTCTTCTTCAACGATGCATTATAATTGCTTAGCTTTAGGTAATTAACACATTGTCTTAAAAGCATTTTCTTTCTGAAGCCCTCGTTAACTCTAGAAATAATTTAATAATTTTCTATCCTTAAAAAATATCTCAAATCTAAGTAAAAATGCGTCAAATCCATCCTTTTATTTTACCTAAAATGTTGGATTTTCCGCTTCCGTTGGCGCCTACAATGAGGTTAAAGCCTTTGATAAACGTGAACTTCTGCGGCTCTTCACCGAAGGATTTGAAGCCGCGTACGCTGTAATGGAAAATTTTGGCGCCAATTTATGCGAAGAAGAGTTTTATTTTCATAATGTGAAAATTTAAGCTTCGTTTCATTTGATCAATTCAAAAATTTAAGGCAAAATGTATGAACCTGATAGATTTAATGTAAGCGGCTGGTGAGGAAGATTGCTGTAGTATCACCATGGCTCCGACATGCAGAGATTTGACTGCATTTGTATGATATTTATTTATTTTCTAGTACATTTGAAGAGCGAGAGAAACTTGGACTTCTCTGAAGGAAAATTTAGATTAGTGACCACGGAATTTGAACCCTGCACCTCTCTTTGTTTATGAATAGCTATCCTTCGCAAATTAGAGCGATGTTGCAAAGTTGATGCCCTCCAATAAAATATTTTTATTGTAAAATCCATCACGAGTCTCTTTTAACAAAATTTGCATACCTAGTTGTAATGGGAAATTTGGTACCCATCTCATTTTCTATTTGGTTTCTTGATATGTCTTAATTTTCTCTATTTTCTCTATTTATTTATTTATTATACAAATTTATATCTTTGTGTTTTATATTTCATATATATGTATTAATTATATTTATACATATATACAATTTTTATATTGGTTTAATCTTTTTTATATTTAGAGTTATTTTCACGATTTTGAAGGTGATCTTATAATCGTAGACTTGATCATTTTGATTTAAAAAATTTAAACTTACATTTAGTCAACTTTTACTTATAAACTTCTCACCTAAGACTTTCTAAAACAAAACTAGATCTACATATTCATCTTAGGAGTAAATGTATGGATAAAGAGTGTTGTGCTCAATCTTTTACCTAAGTTTTCTAGGAGTTAACCTATAAAAATGCATCCCTTGCAACATAATGTCAATCTTTTTTAGGGTATTTTTAAATACTATCAATCTTCAAATATCAAAAAAGGCTAAAGATACATAGATGAATCTAACAAAGTGAAAAATAGAGTTATACAATTTACTAGATTAAATCAACAAGTGCGAGACATTTATGTCATCGTGGACTCAACCCTGCTCAGAGAAAAAATAATATTTTGATGTTGAGGCAAATACTAAACTACCCCATTATGTTTATGATCGTAAGACATCACAAATTCTAGAATATTCATTCTTTGGTCACTAACTTAAATATCTTGTTATATAATTATAATTAATCTAATTTATAAATATTCATTGTCATCATATTTAATTTAAATTGAATTGTACTTAATTTATTACATTACTTAATTAGCTTAGGTTTTGATTAGAGATAAAAAATGGATTTTGAAGGGGCCCAGAACCATTTACACAAAAAAGAAGTTGAACCAAAAGATACAATCAACTAGAACATATCAACCCAACCACAACAAAACAATAGCAAAAAGTCAGTAAAAAAGGAGGACCCCACCCAACATCATTACATATTCTTCAGGATATTAGTAGCCTCCACATCACACGCCGCATTCTTCAGGCCCTCATCACTAGCAGCATACAAATCTTTAGCAGTAGCACCTGCCTAAGCTTTGGTCTTGTTATGGGTCCTAGCCCCAGGCCCACCCGATTTAACTTCACTAATCAAAACATTACCCTTCTCACCATCCTTGTCACCAAGCACCTCCCCTTCCATCAGTGTGCCATCAGCACCAGTATCCTCAGCCTCCTTACCAATTTTGACACTATCCATAGGAGAAGTAACACTAACAGATTCAACATTGAACCTAGATTTATTCCCCTCCCTACCTTTATCCATATTAGCATATATCCTTTCAATGTGATTTTCCAATGTGAGGACTCTTCCTTCAAGATTCTGCTTCATTAGAAGCGTTTCCCCCATCATAATTTTCAAGGAATTCATCATATCATCAATCTGATCTTGAACAAGGGAATCATCCGCTTTGCTCATTACAGGTCACACACTTTCACATTTGTCATATTGAGTTCATGGAAAATCTATTTAAAAATCTTATTAAAAATAATGGAGCCCTCCTTGACAACTCCCAAAATATCAGCAATATTCTCTTTATCAATATTAAAAACATCCTTACCATCATCATCACCCTCATGCGAGGATCTAACCTTGTCCACACCCACAACAACACCCTTTCCCTTATTAGCAGCAATCGACGTCTTGATTTTATGAATGGACTCCACAATCTCTGCAGCAACCGCCTTCCTTTCATCTGCCTATCCGGGTCCACCACGGGAGAATTCTTAGCATCCTACCCCACCTCAGCTAGAACCCTTTTATCCTTCTGCAAATCCCTAACCCCACCCAAAGAAACCACAACATCCTGGTGACCAACAATTTTAAGTGGAGAATCCAACTCCAGCATTTTACTTGTAGACCTCACCACCTTCTTCTTACTACTTCCCATGATCAGCTCCATTTTTTCCAGAGCAGGGGGAGCCGAAGGCACCTCACTAGGTGTATCCTTCTTCTCCTTTCTGCTATGATTCAACATTTCATCAGCCAACTCCTCACTACAAGTGTCATAACCCTAATTTGGGCTTGGCTCCTCATTCTTAAACTTCCCCAGAGCAAGGGACAACTTATCCACATCCATGGTTGCTAGAGAGTCTGACACAAAATCGACATCATCCTTCGATGTTGAATCCTTTTACAGAATGAGCTTCCTCTTTTTCCTTTTTTTGCTGGCCAACTCCTCCTCAGAGACAGTCTCATAACCCTCCTCATGTTTTTTTTGTGCACCCTTAGGGGTGGAAAGTGGCTTAACCACTTCAAAAGCTTTGACATAGTCAAAAATTAGGAGGATCAACCCCACATGAAGAACAAGGTTCTTCGGGTTTCTCTTGTGATCCGTTTAATACCAACATCTAAAGAGGCCAAAAGGTAAAAGGGAAAGGAATCCTTTTCTTATGTCGAAAGTGGTTAAGTAAAACAAAGTGATAAGAATTTATAGCTAAATATCAACCTTCAAGGGAAATGAATTGCATAATCTCCTCTACCACATCCCCCCATAATGCCTTGATAGACTTCCTCTGATATCCCCCACTCCTCGTTGCATGAAGGTCTTGAGCTTCATCTCCTTTAAAGAAGATTTTCATGGCATTATGAGCTTCCTTTTTATCTCTAAAGAACTTCATACCTTCAGTAGAAAAACTAGTAATTTGAGCTATGAGGTCTTTGTAACATCAAACTCTGCACCTCCAAGTTTCAAAACCGTATTATTCCATTTTTTGGAAAATAGAGCAGTCGTTTGAGGGTTATCACCATGAAGCCTCTCAAGATAAGGCGTCAACCTCCCTTCTCAAGAATTTTCCAGACCTTCATTTTCTTCTTAACCACGTCACATGAGAATGGCTTCGTGCTATTTTTGTCTCCACCCATGGTTGTCGAACTAACAAAGTCGAGAACTTTCAAAACTTTAAAAATAATGAAGATACTTCTCAAGAAAACATTGCTAAGAATGCCCACAATCTGTGTGAGGAAGGAGATGTGGCAGAGGTGATTAATTATCCTTGTAATCCACTCCCTACAGATATCACCCTTAGTACCATCAAATCGGGCCAAATCCTGATTACTACTCCTCCATATTATAACCTTCCACGTGAAGAAAAATATGCACACCCAAAGCCTTAATAAATCATTAATTACCTTAGATTTGAGCATCATGATTAATAGTAGCAATAAATTCTATAAGTAAAGGATCATTCAACCCCCACTCCTTTGCGCCTCTAACTCCCATATTAGCAAAAATATCAACAAGACCATTTCCCTCTCTCAACATATGAGAGACATAATAATCATCAAAATATTTAAGGATCTCAATGGAGTCTCTAATCAGATTTTCAATAGTCCAAGAGGAGGTAGCACACTTTTTCAAATTGTTAATGATATTGAGAGAATCCCCCTGAAGCCAAAATTTCTTGAAGCCTTTATTTTGAGCCAATTTGAGTCCATGATAGGCAATAACACTTAATTAGCTTAGGTTAACCTTAAGGAAAGTATATTTTCTCTTACATTTTGGTGACCCTATATGATCTTGCACAACTTAGTTTACCCCTAGGTTTTTTATATCATTAATAGGGTTTTAGATTTACATTTTTTCTAATTTTGCCTCTTATTTTTATATCTAATCTCTATTTTTCATTTATTTACTTAATTGATACATCTCATGACCATAGAAATGACCCTAGGTGGGAAAACAAGTGGATCTAAGTGTATAATGGCTCTATAAAGGTAGCTACATAGATAAATGTGATCGATGTTTGGATAAGGCAGATGTATTAGGGTATGTACATTAAAGAATAAGGTGGATCTAAGTGCATGGGGATATGTTTGTATATGGATGGGTAAAAGGATAAGAGACTAATGAAAAATTCACATAAGATTGTGTCATTTCTCAACATGTACATGTATAGAAATTTCCTCAAATTTGGTACAAAACTAAATAGTAAATGTCATGGATATGTAAATTTCCTTTTTATATTTTATCCCTGCTCTAAAGTGCATGTTAATTATAAAATGGTCATGTATCTCAAAGTATATAACATTCATAAACATGCATATAAAGTAAATATTCAAACATCAAAGGACACAAAAAGAGGTCCATTTAAAATAACGGACCCTACAAGGTGTCATTGTGTAAGTGTGTCCTTCAATATGCTCTCTCCATGGGAACCTTAAAATTATAGATAAAATATGTAGTGACTAGATTTTTTTTAAAACTAAAAGTTATGTACAAATAGGAACTTGATGGCTATCTAGGAAATAGGAACAATGAGAAATGAGTAAAGTTAGGAAAACTTTATATGTTTGTATAATGATAATGGTGTGTTTGGTTTAGTGGTCATAGGATAACAAGACATATGGAGTGCAAGGCATATCATGTGATAATAATCCATTTGGCCATGATAATGAGTCTCTATATAGCACTTGTCACTACTTGTGATCCAAGTGTAGCCATGCACACAACTATAATATAACCCATTCACTCAATTTGTGCACTTACACTAAATGCATGCTTGGTAATTAAAGCACAACTTTATGCGATGTATTTTCATGTGCTACCTAGCACCCTATTTTCATACGTATTTGCACAACATTACTCGCCTACATAACTTGGCTTTGCATGTGGTAACACATACCTAAACTTAGATTCATCTAAATTTCGCCATATGCACATGACATCTATCAACATACTATTGAAGGCTTCTAGTTGATGGCCCTTTGTATTGATAGTTGTCATGTACAGGTTATAGATGAAGAAGTTCTCACTAGCAAGTTGTTGAGTACATAATACTATACAAATATTATTTCATGCAATACAATTGTATTGCAAATTCATCCACTCTTCTTGAATGTGAATTTATGTACTAGTATAAAATTTCTTACATGTACATATTCTAAATTTTTATAGGATATTATATTAATGTATAGATTTATCATGTAATCCCCATAGAGTTTAGATTACTGATAACAAAGATTATTTTTTTACATGTTTTCATGTCCATTCAAATGTGTTCATAACAGTAGTAGAAGGATCACACTTCTTTTTCAACATATAAACAATCTTGTAAACACTAAGAGAAAAAATAATGGTATACAAATGTATACCTATGGTTCCAAAAAAAGTGCAACTACTAAATGTGATTTGAGAAACATAACATGTAGAGTTTTTTGAACAATTCCACAACTTCATGACTAAACTTAGACGAGTACCAACACATCTTGGATATCCAACTACAACATGCCATCATAAATCTTTCAAGTTTCAATTGAACATTAACATTATATTTAAATCTAGGGTAAAATTGATGTCATCTAGAATTAGATGATTGGATTCACTGGCTCAAACCATATACTTCTTTGTCAAAAATTCAATGATGCTAACAATATTTAGTTTTTAGTGCTAAAAATATCAATCACAATACATCCCTAATCAAAAGAAACCAAGGCACAACATGATATGGATCATGTTCTTATCAACACTAGGAATGAATTTTTCAATATTCTACAAGATGAATACTATCATGTAGACATTAGGGTAAGTGTAAAAATATGGTGGACCAAAAATTGGGAACACCACTTTTTGATCCCATGCAAGATATAACGGAAGTGTTTTATAACTTGCTCACATTATAGCACACTCATATTATGGCTTGGTAGAGATTGAGCATAGGCTTGGTCATTAATAAGCCATTACACATTCACGTTAACATAAGCGTGGTATAATGTGCTCGTGTTTCTAAGAAGTAAAAACTACTCTCTCTTTCTCTTTCCATCTCTATCTCCCTCCTTGTATAGCTCACACTTTCCCTCTTCCTCATACTATATACATGAAATAAACATTTAAGTATAAGTGACATTTATAAAGGGATATTTATTTTCTTATACTTTCATTTAAATTTATATATGAAAATTTATTTTCTTATACTTTAATTTATATTTATACATGGATATTTATTTTCTTATAATTTAAGTTATGTTCCATGTATATAGTTTTAGGATGTTTGAGAATGGTTTTAGATCTCTAGAAGTTATAAATCAAATTCTAGGTTTTAGAAGATCTTACAATTTTTCAAACTTAGTCAAAATTCAATAATCAACACTTGATCCTATCATTTTGAATTTGTATAAGGGTAAATTTGTCACTATTTAAAATAATCATCAAGCCTATCCTAGATATCTCTATATATCTCTTCCTCACCCCTCTCCCTCTCCCTCTCTCTAACATATATCCCTCTAGATATCTCTCTACATCTATCCTTCTCTCTCTATCTCTTTCAATCTCTCCCTCTCACTCTATCTCACCATCTATATCCTCTATCTCCCTCTTTCTATATCTCTCTCTATCTCCTCCATATATCTCCCTCTCTCTATTCTTGCCTCCCTATCAATATATCTTTATCTCTTCCTTTACCTCTCTCTATCTCTATATCTATTTGTCTCTCTTCCCCCCCTCTATCTTCATCTCTATCTCTATCTTCCTCTCTCTCTTTGTATCTCTAGATATTTCTCCCTCTTTATATCCATCCATATTTCCCTCTCTCTTCCTCTCTCTCCCTCTCTTTATCTCTTCTTAGACCTTTATATCTATATCTCTATTTTCCTCTCTATCTCTCTCCCTTATCTCTATCTCCATATTTCTCCTTCTATCTCTCCTCTTTATATTTATCTGTGTATCTCTCCATCTCTCTTCACCCATATATCTCTCAATATCTTTATCTCTCCATCTCTCTTTACCCATATATCGAGCTCCCTATCTCTAGATATTTATCCTTCTATCTCTCCATTTCTCATTTTCTCCCTCTATATATATTTATCTCTTCCATCTCTCTCTATCCCTCTCTCATCCCACTCTCTCTCTTTATCACTCCCTCTCCCTCTCCCTCTCTCCATCTCCATATCTATTTTCCTCTCTATCTCTCTCCCTGTTAGTAATGGAGCCTCATTATCTTTTTTATTCAAAGTTTTTTGTTTTAGCTATTTTTGAATCTTAGTTCTTGATGGGGAGTATGGGGGGTGGCTTTTCGCTCCCACTTCTATCACCAGGGGAGAGAAACAAAGAGAGGAGAAGTAGATAGAGAGAGGTATAGATAAAGAGATAGGGATGGAAGGAGAGCTAGGTAGAGAGGGAGAGGGGAGAGGGAGATATATATATATATATATATATATAGAGAGAGAGAGAGATATATATATATATATCTATCTAAAGAGAGAGAGAGAGAGAGAGTGGGAGAGGGGAGAGGGAGAGATATAGAGATATATATAAGGAGATAATTAATGATGCTTTTGAATAGTTATGAAGTTACACTTAGATAATTTCAAGATGATAGGAGTTTTTTGATTATTGAAATTTTACTAAGATTGAAAATTATAAGATCTTCCAAAACCTAGAATACACATTATAACTCCTAGAGATTCAAAACCATTTTAAAACAATCTAAAACTATATACATGAAATATAACTTAAAGTATAAGAAAAAAAATGTTCATATAAAAATGTCACTTGTACTTAAATATGTATTTCATGTATATATTCTGAGGAATAGGGAAAGTGTGAGCTATATAAGGAAGTAGAGAGAGATGGGAAGAGAAAGAGCTATTTTTGCTTCTTAGAAACATGAGTATGTTATAGCACACTTGCGATATTATTTTATTTGTGTATTTCTAACCCTTTGTGTTGGATTTTTCTTGGGCATCCAAACCAAAGGGTTGGAATTACATGTCAATGCCCATTGATTTTCTTTTTACAAATTGTAAAGCAAATGACACAATATTAGTGTGTTCTCCATCAGGTTTACACATCTTTCAATGTCAAGTTAAAAATAACATATTAATGTTGAAGCTCTCTCTTAGCTTTCTAACCATACATAATATTTTTACATTTCAATTGTGTTAAGTTTTTGATATTTAATTTCTTATGTTTTTTTTTTTTGATAGGTAAACGCTTTTGACTGGAGTTTTGAACCAGTGAGGCCACAATTTGTGGAGGGCCTCATCCCCATGATTTGTCTGGTATTAACACCAGTCCTTTCTCCTTCTTCCTCTTCTCTATTCTCCCTCTTCACTGGTTCCTTCTGTCTTCTTTTTCTCCTCTACTTCCACTCCTCCTTTCTCCTTCTCTCTTCCTTATCTCCCCCCTCCTATCACCTTACTACCTCCTCCTGCAGCCTCCTCTCCCCCAACATCCTCTCACCTTCCTACCTCCTTCCTTCCGCAGCCTCCAACATCCTTCCTCCTTTCTTCTGTTACCCCTCCACCTGTTTCCTCGCCCTCCACCTTCTTCGGACACCCCTCCTCCCTGCTTCCTCTGATCTCCCTCCTCCTTCCGTCATCTCTTCACCCCGCATCCACACTGCGTTCCTCCTTCATGCTTCACTGGCTTTGCTCCTCGGTTCTTCCCTTCACACCATCTACCACTTCCCAGACTCCTTGGCGAGATTCGATATTTAATTTCTTATGTTAGTGTCTCCGTTTTTTGTTTAAAACTTACATATGGTATTTTTGATGTTCATTAAAGTTTAAAATAAATAAATAAATTATAAACTAGACTCTATTCTATACACAAAAATAATAATTTTTGAATAGTTTACAAAAAAATTAGGGGAACACACACTCATTTTTTTCCACTTTAAAATTAGTAAAAAATCATATATATATTATTACAAAATTAATAGAGTAACCAGGCATAAACTACATGGTGTTAGCTAATTTTTCATTAAAGAAATTTTTGAAATACTAAACAAGTTAGCATTTTAGGGGTACCACACCAGGCATTATGTTTTTTTTTTTATAAATATGAGAGCTTTGTGTGTTGTCTCTTTTTGAACCCCTTAATCTCCAACATTCTAAAAAAATAGTAGAACATAGATCTTTAAAGCAGTACGACTCTTGTTATTGTTGTGTATTCAAATTTTAAGTGTAACTATCTTCAATTTCTCATCCAAGATTAGTCTTTCCTAATTAAAAATAATAATAATAACAATCCACTTAAGACCCTCTTTTGGTCCCTTATTTCCTTGCACATACCCATTATGAGGATGAATAAGTGAAGTTTCAACAACTGCATTATTGTAGAGATCAAATTATGAGGACTTACACTAATGAGTTCCATGATTAATTTATGTACCTATTAAAGGAAATAAACAAATGTCTCAAGTCCTCAAATATATCAATAAATTTTTACATCTTATTCACACAAGATAAACTTCCTTAGATTGGATACTTAGGGCTAAGAATTCATAATGCATCCAAAATTGAGGTAAAAGTGAATATGAAGCAACAATTACAATCTCATGCAAAAGTAGACATATAAAAAAATCCATTCCTTCAACATAAAAGCTAAAATAAAACTTTCAACCATCATCACCAAACCCCATGTCTCCCATGACAACTATTTACAAGATACGGGCAAAGAGAAGTAGTTGCAAAGTTCACAATGTTGTAACCATCACCACTCCCACTCTCAAGATAAATCTAATTGTCATGAATAACAAACTCTAGTTGCATAGAAATTTGTAGATATTGTTGATGATGAAGAGACCAATTTAAGAAGCTTAGTACCTCAATAAAAACACCCCTACAAAGACTTCATGATAATGAGAATAATTTTTTCACATGAAGTGTTGGTTTAGGTACAAGTTTGTGAATGTTATCATAGATAGTAGTAGGTAAAAGAACACAATCATGTAAAACTTAGTGAAACACCTTGGACTCCACACTCATGCTCATCCAACTCCCTACTCTTTGGGATAGTTTCAACATGGAAAGGAGATGCAAGTAAGTGATTAATGTATGATTAATTATATGTTGTTAAACTTATGTACAACACAATCACTTGTAAAATTGCACCCTTAGAAGAGTGAAATATTTTTATTTTTAGGCCCTTTATCTATGATTGTGAAGGTACTTATTATTGGTGTAATATTTAATTCACCATGGATATGTTCTATCCTAAATGTGATATTGTACCTATTTACAAAGTTTACTTAGAATAATTAAGATATTTAATTATTCTCATCTAATTAGCTAATAATGACATGTGAATACATTGATGTGAGGTACACAAGTTCCACCACTGCCTTATCAATCCTTGATTGGTGATGGTTAGATTCTACCATTATTTAATCACGGTTACCTCCATCTTAGTTAGATTGAGTGAATTATTCTATTGATCGACATTGCAACTCTTGACTTCTTAGTTATACTAGAAGTTAATTAACCTCTTGATCGAGAGTGGTTGAGATTCAACTCATAGCTCTTGGACATGTCATATCCTTGATTCATGCATCCAAGAGGCTTGTATATTTTTATGTTATTCTTTGTAACTTGTCTCATATTATTGAATACAAAATAGCAATATTCTATTTATTTGGATTTGTGATTAGCTAATAGGTATTTGGTCTTGGATAGATTTGTTGTTCATGATAAATTTTAAAATGGTAGAAAAGCTATTGTGTCCTAAATTTAGTCTATTTATAGGATTAGAGATCATGGTTGCTCTTGATAATTTGAGTATTCTCTTCTCTTGCATTGAATTATGTTCTAAATAATTAGGAAGTTTTGATAGAAATATTAGTTTTAGGGGTATTTTATTTATGATTTTATTTTATAGATAGATTTGGGTAATATTTTATATAAATCTAAGCTTGTTATTGAGTTCAATTTTTTCAAGAAAGCTATATTTTCCTTTTGATGCATCAAATTGGACATTAGAAGCTAGATCTACAAGGGTTTTAAGTTGGAAGGTGCGGGTTATATTTGATAGGTATACAATCTCTTAGGGAATATTTGGTCAAGTCTAACCCTACCATTTCATTTATAACTCATAAACCCATAGTGGTGAGTGCACCAAATTGAGAGATAAAAAATAACCAAATCAATAATTTTAAATGAAATTTGATAACGTGATGTTGAAATAAACATAACATGCACACATTATATAACATGCTCATATTAGGCAATGCAAAGGAATTTTTATTCCATAAATCCATAAATAAATAAATTTAAAAACCAAATAGTTGTGGTTGGGAGGTACAAATTGATTGAAACCTAAGCATGTTTTGGACATTTGACAACATTTGTAAACCCTATCCCAATATTTTTCCAATTACACATCATAGAATAGATAAATAGTCAATATTTTAGCTTTTATCAAATCTTGTTTGTATTTTTATTAATTTTAATATTTCAGAATATATTTCTTTTTGTTTTCCAACTCCTCTAAACCTTAACAAAACATAATTTAAATGAATAATTTCCTTAAGAAAAATCGACATCACCTAAATATCCTCCAACACTTTGAAAAAACCCTTAAAAAATACAAGATGATTTATAAGGGAATTGAGAGCAAAAAATTCAATTACAAAATTAGTTTCAATATTGAAGGCATCCATTGCAAACCCTTATCATATATCACTTGCTTCATCCTTGAAAGCAATGATGAAGCAAGTTGACTAAGTGAAAAGTAAAATATATTAATTAAAAAATCAGAGGGATTTATGTTGCTAATTTTATGTGATAACATTATCTTAAGAAGAAGTGAAATAAAAAGAGATAATAATAGGTCAAATTCATGCTCTTTTTACTAGTCCTAAAACCAATGCACTATTGGTGTAACTTCAAAGAGATTTCTTATCCATTTGTGTAAACATGATGATCTACAATAAATAATTTTTGGGATAGGTGGTGGATGATCTTTCACCATCTTCATTGTAACAACCATGATGTGTTACCATATTTTTTGAGAAAAAATTACCAACCTCCTTGTAACAACCATGAGGTGCTGCTATATTTTTTGAGAAAAAATTACTGTGAGTTTTTTCTCTATGAAATTATTAAATATTTTGATATGAGCGAGTTTCAAGGTAGAGGTGGAGGATTTTCCCAAGATAGAGTGGGAGATTGTTGAGTAGAAAATCATCAACAAAGGACACTAGGAAATCTCTATACAACATGCAATTATGACATTGGTCATTAAGGAGACTATGTAAATGTAGACTCTTAATGTGATTGTTAGCCTCATAAACACCCTTATAAAACATGACATGTAAATTTCCTAGTCTCATGGTTCATCAAATGATCATGCAATAATACCATCCAATTCTAATGTTGCTAACTCCCACTTATGCTATGGTTGCTATTATTTATACTTAGGAGGAGATCATGATTCATAGGGTATATAGGGAACACCACTTACCATGAGAGAACTCATTGTTTTTGTAAATATATTGAGAGATTAAAGGGTGATTGAGTAATAGAAGATGGTGAATCAAATAATATAGTGACCACTAATGAGCTATTATGTGATTTTTTTGGTGATCACTTACACATATAACAACACGAATTTATAGAATATATATTTTACTTTTTCTACTATTTTTTTTAAAACATAAATTGATTCATAATCATGACATTGAATTAAAAATGTATATGTTCTAAACATATTTTAGAGTCTAATACCATAATTTCATATGACATCAACCATTCCACCTATAAGTTTTATGATCTCATCTATGTCAGAGGTAAAATTTTAATGTATTGCAATAAACTAGTAGTTAGTTTACATTTAGAATAATGTTGAACATTTTAATATATAATTTTTTGTTGAATAGGTGGGTTTTAAACTATCATACAATATGCCAGTTGGTAGTGCTAGTTGTGACATTAGATTTAGTGAGGTACATTGTAACATATTTTAAATTTGTATTCAATAAAATTTAATGTTATTGATGAAAGGAAGTTGGGTGAGCGGAAATAACTTCATACACTAATCTAATTAGGAGAGATTTACAAAAAAAAATATTTTTAACACCTTTAATAGTTGAAACTAGAGAAGCACATAGAGAATAATGTAAATAGAACAATAGCAATGCATAAAACAGTGACACCAAATATACCGTGGGGAAAACTCTTTCGAGTAAAAAACCCCACCCTCCAAAAGTATAATACTTTTCTATTATATCAAATAGGATTTACAACATATCACCAAGTACAAAGCTTCTTCAACAAGTGCTTCAACATGAACACTTGTTCTGGAGTAATATTGGCAACACTTCGTTACCTATGAAAAAACTATGCATTCTACAACCCAAGACACTCAATAAATAGAGTGATACAAGCTTCAAGAAGTATCTAGAAGGTGAAGGGCATTAAAATCCACATGGAACAATTTCCAACACCTTAGACATGTATTTGGACACATGTAACATATTCCCTTACACCCCCGACAAGTGTCAAACATGAAAATAGTATTCTTCCAAGCTTGGGCGCCTATATATGCTAAAAATAGGCTATGGAAGATGCCTTACACATCTTACAACTACCATAGAATTTTTCATAGCTGACAACACTTACAACTGTAAGAGAATCTATCATAACTGGCTAAAAATAGTTGATTCTCTTACATCCCATCATAACCCAACTTGGTGCCAACTTTCGCCCATGCATTCAAAGATGCCTTATGACGCGTCATAGAATCTGTCTTATGTCATAGATTCCAAAGTGGTACACCTATGTCTGCTTGGGATGATGATGTGTCATCCAGTCACCTCCAATAGGGATGCCACCAAGGCGATGGGTCCCAATTAGTGACATGACACCATAGGCATTTAAATAATACAAATAAGTACATTAAATTACAATAAATAAATCAATGTTAGGACTGTAAGGTTGAGATACCTTAATCCATACATTCTCCCACTTGTCGAAGACCTGCCAAGAGTCATATGGAATCAACTGCTCAGGGGCCAAGGCCCATGGAATCATAATACCGTTTGAACTTCTCTATGCTCACTAGTTTCGTTAATGCATCTGCAACATTCACCAAAGTGTCAAGCTTTTCCAAGTTCACCTTTCCATCTTCTACCATATCATGAACAAAGTGATATTGAATATCGATGTGCTTTGTTTTGGCATGGAAGGTACAATTCTTTTCTAGGAAAATCACACTTTGACTGTCACAAAAAAAAGTAATCTATCTTCAATCTAAACCAATATTAGAACACAATATCTTAAGCCAAATGGCTTCCTTATAGGCATGAGTGGCTTCCATATACTCCACCTCTGTCGTGGACAATGCGACTACAACCTATTGCTTACTCATCCAACTGATAGCACCACCAAACATAATAAACACATAACCACTGGTGGATCTTCTGCTATCAATGCCACCTACCCAATTTGAATCCACATATCCTCAAATGCTCACAAAATTCTAAAGCCTAGTAGGATAACCATGAAAACACAAGGCATACTCGAAAGTGCCTCATAGATATTTGAACACTCTCTTAGCCACATACCAATGCACTCATCCAGGATTAGCCATAAACCGGCTAAGGACTCCCACTGCTTGGGCAATCTCTGGTCTTGTACACACCATCACATACATCAGACTGCCAATTGCACTTGCATATGTTACTCTGGTCATGTCCTCCATCTCAATAGGATATTTTGGACAATCGTTCATAGAAAGATTTGTTCCCTACATCACAGGAATAACTAACTATCTACAATCTACCATGTTGAATCTCTCCAACACCAAGTTTACATACTTTCTCTAGCTTAACCAAAGCTTTCTATTAGCTCTGTTTCTCATGATTTCCATTCCCACAATGTACCTAGCTGCACCTAAGTCTTTCATCTCAAACTATGCTGACAATTGAGACTTCAAATCTGAAATCATACTTTTACCATTCCCAATAAACAACATATCATCTATGTATAGGACAATAATGAGAATGTGATCATTATCAGTTTTAAAGTATACACAATGATCAAATTTAGATATCTGAAATCCCAATGACAACATATAGGTATCAAAATTATGATACCACATTCTAGGAGACTATTTCAAACCATAAAGAGACTTCTTTAGTTTGCAAACCAAATTTTCTTTACCTTTCTCAACAAAATGCTCTAGCTGTGAAATGTAAATCTCTTCCTCCAAATCACCATGAAGGAACGTTGTCTTCACATCCATGTGTTCCACTTCTAAGTCATATGTAGTTGCAAGTGACAATATAAGTTGGATAGATGTCAGCTTTACTACAAGAGAGAATATCTCCCCATAATAAATTCCCTCCATTTGGGAAAACCCTTTAGCGACCAACCGTTCCTTATACTTCTCAATATTTCCATTAGGACCACACTTTTTCTTGAAAACCCATTTACAACCAATAGGTTTACGTCCAATAGGCAAAGGTACGAAATCCCAAGTCTTATTTTTCTTTAATGAAACCATCTCCTCATCCATGAATTGCATCTAGGAATCTGAATCATTCATACACAATGCCTCTCTATTAGTCTTAGGCTCATCTGTATTAGTAATCAAGGCAAATATGCAACTAGAATCCAATAATCAATAACCAAACCTTTCCAGTTTCCACCTAATTCGTGTAGAACTCCTAAAGGGTTGAGGTTGAGATTCTCCATCTTCTTCAAAACTTTTAGAGCTACTTGAACTCTCCTCATCATTAGGTCCAACAAGAATACTTCATTCTTCTTTCTTTGGAGTAGGTGGAATCTGAACCACCTCCTTTTGTTTCTCCTCTTTCTCTGGTTGTAGCTCAATAGAGGAAGGGTTCATCTCTCTGAAGATCACACTTATGCTATAGAGAACCTTCTGTGCTTCTAGATCCCAAAGCTTGTACCCTTTCACACCAACACCATAGCCAATAAAGATACACTTAACAACCTTGTTCTCCAACTTAGACCTCTTCTCAAATGGAACATGAGCATAAGCTTCACAAGAAAATACTCTAAGATGTCTCATCGAAGGCTTTTTACCAAACCACACCTCCATGGGTGTCTTACCAACAAGTGCTGATGTAGGAAATATATTGATCAAATAACATGCAGTGGCTACCACTTCAGCCCAAAACTTCTATTCAAGGCTAGCACCACTCAACATACTCTTAGACCTCTCCATCAATGTTTTGTTCATCCTCTCTACAACTCCATTTTTTTGTGGAGTGTAGAGAGTTTTCTTATGTCTCTCATTCTCGCGCTCTTTACAGAACTTGTCAAACTCTATGGAACAAAACCCACCACCATTATCAATTCTCAAACACTTAATTTTTTCCACTAGTCTAATTTTCTACCAAGGCCTTAAACTCCTTAAACTGACTAAAGGCTTCAACTTTACTTCTGAGAAAATAAACAAATATCCTACTGTAATCATTTATAAAAGAAATAAAATACACAGATTTTGATAACAAAGGAACATTCATAGGACCAAAAGCACCTGAATGTACATAGTACAAAACCCCAGAAGACTTATGAGAACTAGAGTAAAAAGAAACACGGTGTTGTTTTCCATATACACAATATTCACAAAAGTTGAAGTCAAGATTACAATTATCAAGGCCTTGAACAAGGCTCTTATTTTTTAGGGTTATAAGACCCTTCTCACCAATGTGACCAAGTCGTTGGTTCCATAACATTGTCTTCTCCACAGGAAGCTTTATTTCCATGGAATGAGAACCCTTAGGTACCCAAAATGCATGACCATTAGATGTAGCTGCAACATGCTTCTTCTCTACAAAATATGATAGTGAGGATGAAGAATCCAAAGGTCTCTTCTTTGGTACATCAAAAGAACTATTACACTGAACAGTGCATGCATCAAGCTGAAATAGAGTGCCAATACAAACTCCTTTAGCTAACACTATAGCTCCTCTTGTCATATTACATCCTCCACCAAATAAAACAACTTGCACTCCTAAATCATTTAGTTTACTTACAGAAAGTAGGTTTCATGAAACTTGGGATATGCAAGATACCATCAATTCTCTTCACTCTTCCATCAGGAAATCTGATTTTGACTCTTCCATGGCCAACAATCTTCAGATGAGAGTCATCACCCTGGTACACCTCTCCGCCATCAAACTCCTAATACTTCAAGAACCAATCTCTATGATAAGTCATGTGAAAGGATGCACCTAAATCTATCAACCATACATCATCTAATTGATGGGCTGCCAAGGCTACAATAAATGCTTCTCCATCATCTTGGGATGATTTCTCAGATTCAAAATCAGAGAAAGACTTGTTTTTCTTCTTCTCCTCCTTCTTGCAATATTTTTGAATGTGATCAACTTCACCACAATTCCAACATTTTTCCTTAGACTTCTTACGAGGAGACTTTGATCTCCCTGGAGACTTTGACTTAGATTTATTGTCTTTCTTTTTGCTTCTCTCTTTTGGTCTACCACATACTGCAAGGGCCTCCTTGGGCATCTCGAAAGACTTCCTTTGCATCTCTTTAGATAATAATAAGGCAACAACCTCATCCATCTTGAAGGTAGAAATAGTGCTTCCAATAGCCATTACCAGGAGATCCCAAGATTCCGATAATGAACACAAAAGGAGCATGCAATGGTCTTGTTCATCTATTTTATCTCCAATGAAACCCAATTATGCAACCAACATGTTAAAAGAGTTCAGGTGATCTGCAATGGATCCTCCATCTTCCATTTTTAGCGAATACATCTTCTTTCTCAAGAAAATCTTGTTTACCAAGGATTTAGCCCGGTAGACATCACCAAGCTTCTTCCACAAAGAAGTAGAAGTTTTCTCTTCATGGACATTCAGGAGAACGAAATGAACTAAACAGAGTCTAATAAGACCCTTGGATTTCCTATCCATGAGATCCCAATCCTCTTGTTGCATGCTTGAAGGTTTGGTTCTAGAAATTACAAGCCATAAGTCTCGGTCTACTAACATGTCTTCCATTTTGAGCTTCGACAACTCAAAATTACCACCATTAATTTTTTCCATCTCAATCCCCCTAGATGTGCTTGCCATCTCTTTCCTGCAACAAGGTAATGAAACACACACTTTTGCAAAATTCCCACTGAAACGGAGATTAGCTTAAAAAACCCTTCTACCCAACAAAGGAACCAAGGTTGGCCAGGCTTTGATACCAACTAAAAGGAAGCTGGTTGAGCGGAAATAGCTTCCTACACTAATCTAATCAAAAGAGAGTTACAAAATAAAATATTTTTAACACCTTTAACAGTTGCAACTAAAGAAACACATAGAGGATAATGGAAATAGAAAAATAGCAATGCATAAAACAGTGACACCAAATATACCATGGGGAAAACCCTTTCGGGTAAAAATCCAACCCTCCAAAATAACAATACTTTTCTATTATATCAAATAGGAGTTACAACATATCACCAAGTACAAATCTTCTTCAACAAGTGCTTCAACATTAACACCTATTTTGGAGTAATACTGGCAACACTTTGTTACTTGCAAACAAACTATGCATTCTACAACCCAAGGCACTCCATAAATAGTGTGATACAAGCTTCAAGAATCATATAGAAGGTGAGGGGCATCCAAATCCACATGGAAAAATTTCCAATGCCTTAGACATGCATTTGGACACATGTAACATATTCCCTTACATGCCCAACAAGTGTCAAACATGCAAATAGTCTTCTTCCAAGCTTGGGCACCTAGAATATGCTAAAAATAGGCTATGATAGATGCCTTACACATCTTACAGCTGTCATAAAATATTTCATAGCTGAAAACACTTACAACTGTAAGAGAATATATCATAATTGGCTAAAAATAGCTGATTCTCTTACATCCTGTCATAACCCAATTTGGGTGCCAACTTTCACCCATGCATTCAAATATGCCTTATGATGCGTCATAGAATTTGTCATATGTCATAGATTCCAAAGTGGGATGCCTATGTCCACTTGGGATGATGATGTGTCATCAAGTCACCTACTACAGGGATGCCACCCAACCGATGGGCCCCAATTAGTGACATGACATCATAGGCATTTAAATAATACAAATAAATACATTAAAAAACGTCAAATAAATCAATGTTAGGACTCTAAGTTTGAGACACCTTAATCCCAACAATTGACTATATGTACTAGATTATTTTAATTAAATTTATTATTGTTTGTTTAGTTGATGAGTTCAACTAGTACACCTCTTGGTATACAAGAAAAAGTTGGATGTTATTGTCAATGTTATACTTCATCCTAAATATCTCTAACATAATTATGTGTGTGAATGCATACATTTAATTATAAATATTTTGTCTCAATTGATATCATTATTTATTTGCAAATAATTGATTTATACTAATTCTATCATGCTATAAATTTATGCAAGCACTCCAATTTGAGGATAAGCCTCTCTTAATGATGTTGAAAATCACAAGAAAGAACAACTAAATTACTAGTATGTTGTAAGTGTGTTTATTATTTTGATGTCATTTTAAAATAATGTTTTTTAGTTATAGAGTTTGGCATAGTATCAAATTTTATATTTTATATATACATGTTGAGTTGTAATATAGCAAGGGGTGTGGGAAATCAAAATGACACAAGGCAATAATTGATTTAGGGGTTAAAGGTTCATTTTCTATTTAGGAAAAAATAGGTTGAATTTTTCAGTAATAGTCTTTGCTACATAGAAAAATAAATTTGGTATGCTTGTATTGCACATTCATTACAATTTGTATGGTTATATATTGGTAGCATTTTGTAGTTTGAGAGATAATTTTTTCCTCATGACATTGTAAGACATTTTGATGACTGTATGTATGCTTTCATGGACTTATCAAGGTCTATATATATTATTCATAGCTTAGATAGTTTTAATGGTTTTAATAAAACCTATTGTTGAGGGTGATCATGAATGGTTTAAATTTTATAAAATATTTATATATATGGATAATGAAAGTAATATTTGTTTGTTAATTTATTTATCGAGTCTTACATGTGAAATATCAATTTAGCTCTGTAGACATGGAAAATGTAGACATGGAAAATGTACAAATTTCGTTTTGGCACACTTGATCCCGATTACTAACAACATTCCTTCCTAAATCATATTCTCAACATTTCATCATAATTTTGTCTCTTAATCTAATGAATCATTATTCATCTGATCAGGTCTATCACCTCCTTTGATTAAATTAATCAATTTAATTTAATTAACCTTACATTTCTGTTTAATTAAATAAATCATTTTATTTGATTAAAATCCCTAAAGTCCTCTTATTAAATTAAATAAATTAAACCTTATTTGATTTAATCTAACATATTCCTTCTTGGTTAAATAAATCAAATCATTTATTTAATAAATCATTTCCTCTCAATTCTGATTTAAAATAATTCATCTATTTAAGTCAAAATGGTCAAATAATCTAATTCTTCATTAATTAATCAAAACCTTGATTAAGTTAATCCCTCTCACTAAAATCCTCTAGAGAATGCAACTTGCACAATAAATCAATTACTTTGATTTATTTAATTCTTTATTTTCCCTCACATGGCATCAAAAGGGAATATTCCCTCATTTGAATTCAAAAAGGCCAAGTGGACTTGGTCCTTCCAACAAGGCACTTAAGGCCTCTTACATGTCCTTGGCCTTGAGCCAAGTGACATTAACTTCATTTCCCTTCCCTCTTCAAACAAGTCATTTCACAAATTCAAATTCAAACTAAATGCATTTATTGGCACTTTGGCCAAAATGTGCACAACCATTAACCATTCACATCATGACATGTGGCATTCAACCATTGGATTGAAGGTTAGTCCCACATTGCTCAAATCTCTTTCATTCTTCCAAATTGGAATCTATAAAGTGGAGGCTTCTCTCCTCATTCATCATCCACAATTACATGCAAAGTTACTCTCTTCACATTGAGAGCTAATTTTTCCCATTTCACTCAACCATTCATCATCTTCAAGATTTGTAACAACGTTATGCTCAAATCTCTTGGGGAGATTTGACCATTTCTCAATCACTCACAATGCAACTTAGGAGTTGGGAAAGGGCCAATTTCAACATTCAATTGGCACCAATTCCCCCATGGGATCACTATTCTATTTGCTTAATTAGGATTAACACTCACTTATTTAAGTTTTGTTCTTCATCATTTCCTAGTCTAAGTTAAATAGATGGATTTTATGGGGAATCTCTCATGCTTGTTTGCATATTGAGCTAACAATTTGACATGTTTGTTTCTCTTGTGCATTTGCAAGTTTAGGGGTTCACAAGCTCTAATTTTATCTATGAATATTTTTTAATGTAAATGATGAATTCCTTATCCCACCATCTATATATCTCTTTATATTTCCCTCTTTCTCCCTCTATCACTCTCTCTCTCTCTCTCTCTCTCTCCATATTTTCCTCTCTCCCTCCCCCCTCTCTATCTCTATTTATCATTGTATCATCTCTATCTTTCATTCTATCCCTTTTCCTCTCTATCTCTATCTACTATGTTTATCTCTTACTCATATTTACTTGTGTGAGAAGTGGGATATCATAATAGCTTGATCAAATATTGCTTCTTTTTTCTTATTTTCCTCTCAAACTATTCCTATACATTTACATTAAATTTCTCTACTTTATTCCTCTTTGTCTCTCCCTTTCAAATTTCACTATATCTTATACATAAGTTGTATTTGATCATGTAAGGTGCTAGATATCTATATGCATTCTTTCAATGCATCGAGTGTGCTTTCTTTAGTATGAATTTCAATTTAAAGTTCTTTATGCAAATATTCAACTAAGGTAGTATAATTGACGAGATATTACTTAATATGGGTATGATCACTTGAAAAGAAACTTGATGTTTTTTAATCAATAATAAAATCACCAATCTATATGGCTACTCAACATGCATCAAAATTTTAAGAGAGATATTATTACAAAAATTACAATTTTTTTTAACAATATTAGAATTTGATCCTATTAATTGCATTTCCTCTTTCAAATAGTGAAGAAGACTTGGTGGAAAATTCAAGATGGATTGTCATTAGTGAAGGCATCTAAGGAACAATTCCCTCCTAAAAGAGTGCCAAAATTTTGGTGCCTATGGTTTGGTCCTATAAGGTATAGGATGAAAAATATGGCTCTTGGAACCCTTAGGTTGCATGTAAATGAGACATTTTGCAAGAATACTCTCATTGTTGATGCAATAAAATGGTTTGGAGTTGATAAAAGCTAAGATAGGTTATTATATATTGACATGACATCCACCTCTAGGTACAAATAGAATATTCTTGGGTGTCCTATATTATTAAAAATATTGTGTCAAATTTTGACACTTTTTTTTGTTAGGTCTCTTAAGAGACTTTGTTAGATCTGTGTAGCCCAAAATCATCACTATCATTAGATAATGAAATAAGGTCTCCATTGAACTTCTCCCACCCACCTTGATGTGTTAGCATTATCAACTTGGTCCCATGAGGTACAAAATAAAAAATATGACTCTTGACACTCTTATATTGAATATAAATAAGGCATTTACAAGAATACATTTGTTATTAGCATAGTCAAACAGTTTGGAGTTGATAGAAATTAAGGTCTAGGTTATTATAGACATATGTGACACCCACTTGTAGGTGCAAATAAAACATTCCTTAGTGCTGCAAAATCTGATAACTACTACTTATCTCTATTAAGTGACTTTGTTAGATTTGTTTAGCCTAAGAGAATCATTATTTTTGGGAAAAATGAGTTCTCCACTAGTATTCACCCACCCACAATAACATGTTGGCATTATAGTTTGGTCCTATGAGGTGTAAAACAAAATTATGACTCTTAAAACCCTTACACTAAATGTAAATGAGGTGTTTTAGAAGAATGTTTGTAATAATATGTTTGTTACTAAAACAATCAAATAGTTTTGAGTTAATAGAAAGTATATATGATTGTTATAGATGGACCTGAAATCCACCTATTTGTGTAAACAAAACACTCTAGGTGACACAAATTCTAAGAATTGTTGCATACAAATTTTGCACTTTTTTTTCGTTATGTCTCTTAAGAGGCTTTGTTGTATCTATGTAGCCCCAAAGAATTGGGATCCTTGGAAAATTTTTTCTCTATTAGTATTCACCTAGTGACCCTAACATGTTGGTACCATTAATTTAATTCCACAAGGTGCAAAAACTGACACTTGATACCCTTACATTAAATATAAACGAGAAATTTTGCAAGGATGGATTCATTTTTGGCATGCTAAAATCATTTGGAGTTGATAAAAACTAAGATAAGTTATTGTGGATAGACCTAACATCCACTTTTAGGTTCAAATGGAAGATTCTTAGGTGCAACAAATTTTGACAACCATTGCATCAAAATTTGATACTTTTTGCCCTTATGTCTCTTAAGAGACTTTTTTAGATCCATGTATCCCAAAAGGGTTGGGAACCTTAGGTAATGAACACGTCCTCCAATAGAATTCACCTATGCAACCCAATATTTTGGCATTTCTAATTTAGTTGCATGAGGCGTAGGACAAAAAATATGAATTTTGATGCTATTAGTTCAATACCATAAGGTGAAGGACAAAAAAAGACTTTTGGAATGCTTGCATTGAATGCAAATGAGTAATTTTGTAATGTTTCCTGACAAGGTCAAATGGTTTGGAGTTGGAAACAAAGATAGGTTTTTATAGTAGACCTAACATCTACCTATAGGTGCAAATGAAATATTCTTAGGTGTAGTTATTCCTAGAAATAATTCTCAAAAGGATGATAAAATAAGTGAGGAGATTGGTTCCATAGATATGGATTCTATGAGGGAATAAAACACTTTAAGGTTAAGGAAGGTATTTCATCATTGAAGACAAAGATGAAAATAATGAGAAGAGGGATAAATTCATTATTAAGGAGAACTGAGTCCCTTTTGAGATATATAGAATCTAAACAACTAGAACCACATAATAATAATTGAGAAGAAAATGATTCCTCTAAAGGATATGATACATTTAGGCTTGTGTTAGGTCTAAAGATGGATATCACTTGAGTAATTTTATGGCTAGGCACTTCACACCAAAGATGGATATGCAAAAATTTGATGGAAAGGATTCAAGCAATTGATTCTACCAAATGGAGCAATTATGTCCAAAAAGGTTACAATGGCATCCTTATACTTGGAACTTGACCAATTCATTTAGAATCATTGATTATGTGAAGAGAAGAAAAATAAGGGGTGTGTTGTTACACAATCTATTTTCCAAGAGGGACTCACTACACACTATGGTGATAATATTATGGATAGATACTTCAACCAACTTTCCAAAATTAATGAAAACATGCGTGTCTCGACCTTTCTCCTAATGTTATTGTTGGAGTATGGATAGACACTGAGAGGGGGGGGGGGGCGGGTGAATCAGTGTCTAAACCTTTTTAAACTCTGACCAAGACTTTTAATTTTGATACCCTTTCTATTGATAACAGAGCAGAGTAAACACTTTGAGACCATTCATGAAAAGGGGTAAATAAAGATATGACAAAATTAACTCAGTCCATTTGACAACTTATGCCAATATGATTTGAGTGAGATATCTTGCATTTGCCAGAACAATTATGACTGACATTGTTTAACAATCAAAGTATGATGACAATATAGGTGTGCAACTCATAACACTGTGTAAATGAAGACCAACATTATTTAAACACTTTAGGACCACCAGATTTCAATGCAGACTTAAAATATACTTAAAACAACTCTGCAATGGAATGACATATGATAAGAATGAAACAACTAAAATTTCTAGTACATCAAATGAATACATTTATGCTTTCTTTTGAATCAAAATTTTCAACAATGATAGAACACTTGTGGAAGACATTTTAATATAAACATTAGCAGAGATGAAGGAACTAACATTCAACAATGTTCAGAGTGATAAATCATGAAACCATCACTATCTTGAAGCAATATCACATCAAAGCAATGAGACCATAAGACAAAGAATTTTTCGAGTGGAAAACCCTCCCGGGGTAGAAAAACCACTCCTAAACTGCCTCACTGGCTTAACTTCAAAAACCAATGCTTACAATGCATTACTGGCAAAATTTAGAGCACCCAATCTAGGAGGACCGTTCCCTTATACATTTAGGAACACCCATTCCAAGGAGCACTAACCCCTTCTACATTTAGGAACACCCATTCCAAGGAGCACCAACCCCTTATACAAAATCAAAACAATAATAATATATCAGAGGATTTCTCTGTTTCAATTCTTTTACACTAAAAAATGCTTTACATTCCAATACCCCTAATATCCTAAAGGTTCTCTATTGAACCCTCAAAATACTAAACATATCAAAAATAAATCCCATCACTCTGCATTGTGTTTCAAATTTACTATTACAGAGTTATCACATATGTCTCTCAGGAATAGACAGTTCAAAAACAATGATCAATCACAGAAATATCTCACACTTACCAAATGTATATCTTTTCTCTTTTTAACCTTCAATAGAGGTTTTGATGAGACAAAAACCTTGATGATTATTTTGCAAGATTCCCAAAAATACAATGAAGTATGCACCATAGAAAATGATTTATTTTGACAATGTCGAAGAGATTTGAAAGAAAATGCATTTTAAGGAAATGACTCAAAACCCTTCAAAGGCCGTGAAAGGTGGAATCTGCACTAGTAATATCATCTGTTACCAAAATACAAAACATATGCATGAAGAATATCCCTTCCATGGATAGAACTATAATACCCTTATTCATCTATTCAAAAGAACCTCCAATAAAATTAATGACAGGTGAAGGAAAAAATTAGAGAGACAATTATATGCTTCACATAACCTTCTTTCAAGCTGAAACATGCAAAATAATATCACAACTAGGGTCTAAGAGAGATTTGTAACTGAACCTGATAACCAAGAATAATCAGCCCTTTCAGAATAATAATAATAATAGAGCAAAATAAAGAGCATCTTATTCTTTTGTAACTGAAGAGCAGATAGCCGTTTTTCTTTTTGAATTTTTTTCTTTTGTAACTGATACTAAATGCAATGACATGAGGAGCATAGCTATAGAAAAAGAAAATGGAGATGATAAATTTTCAACATATGCTACCAACCCTTTTAACTTTCCAGATTCGAGTAGAAGAACCAGTAGTTTCTTTCTATTCTGACATCAAACAAGTAAAGAAAATTACCTTATAATGCTACAAATCAATCAACGAAAATACCAGATGGTTTTGACAAGTGCCCAGCTGGAGAAACCAGTGAATCTCTTCCTCTTTTGAGCTCTCACCCAATGAGAAATGACAGACCAAGCAATAATGCATAACATAGCTCAGTCAGTGAGCTCAATTTTTTTGTCATTTTGGTTGCAGCAAGTAATTATCACAGCAGGAGTAGTTACACAATTTTCATGGCGGCAACTGAAGCAAGGGTTTCAACCCTTAAAACAATGAGAAGCACAAACAAAAATTCCCTAACTCCCTTTCATTCCAAGTCAATCGATGACTATATCAAAACACAATAACTTTTGAAGTTCGAAATGACTTGTCATAAGTGATAAAAAAACATTATAATGAATACAAATCCACTGTCAAGGATTTTACCATGGAGGCCGACAATATAATCACTTTGATAATTGCTCAAAAATGTCAATCCACATTATCAATTAATAACCATTATTCAATGACCAATGATCTCCAAAAATTGACAAGCATATATGATGGTTGTCAATACATATGACTTTAATCAAAATTATTTACCATTTCACTAAAGCCCGTTACCAATGCAAGATAGCCTTTTTAGAAATAATGCCCAAATCAACATTACCTTTAGATGTCGATTATGATGTCAAGTCTCGTGTAAAGGAGTCTCCTTTGAAAACCATATATATTGTTAAGAATCCAATGACACAAGTATAATGTCATTTTATATGTCAAGATAAAAAACATTAATATCATACCAAACCAATAAGCTAAGGAGTGCATAATCAACATACTCAATTACATTAAAATGTGATAGTCAAGACCAAACAATATGAAGTGCTTATGCTCCTGAACTTGTATGCTTTGTGAAAACATAAAAAGTGCCACTCAAATATCATTTGAAGACATCTTACATGAGATCAAGCTGAATATACCACAATCTGATCAAACTGAATCTATCCAAGATGATTTAACCAGATAACCCTATTTCCTATAGCATGATAACACTATCAGTCCAATTAAAACCATAAGCGCATCTGTAAATGAATAATGACTGAAATAGATAGCTGAACATGAATAGCTGATCTGAAATATAGATGAACATGGCACTGAAAATCCCGAATCACCATAATTAAGAATACCAAAAACAAAGCCTTTGAATGATTATCTGAGATACCAAAGAGAATGCCAACTGATTTTATCATCAAGTACAACCAAAGACAACTGAGAATTCAACAAAATCCCCCTTTTTCCTTGATGGAAAAAAACAAATTACTCTCCCCCTTTTTACGTCAATGACAAAGAAATACAATGCAACCATAATTGAGAAGCCAACAAAGAATTGTATGAACCAACTGCAAGTAAAACAATAAGAGTAGAAAAATGAAAATATATAAGAGAGATGGAAATGAGAACATATAGAAACAAGCTCCCCCTACAAAGAAGCTCCATACATAGATATATCAAAATTGGTATCATTACTCCTTTTCTCAAACAATAAGAGCACTATCAAATAATCCAAATGGGTCATTGAAAACACTTTCAATCCATTGCAAGAACACTAGAAATTCACCACCCTATTTGAAAACCATGCAGATGTGCAAAGAATCGAATTTGATCAATAACACACAATAACAAAACACATTCATGAAGATTAAAAACCAAAAGTATCATTAAAGCATAACTCTGTTCTTGTGTACTATCTCAATCATGAGAACAACTTCTTGATAGCATATGAAGAGAGCAAATTCTTCTTCTTTGATACCAAATAATATAAGGGAGATATCAAACTATTTCACCACTTACCTGCAAAAACATTCCTTAATATGGAGATTCATTCACTGCCTTCCAAACCGGATGATTACCTTTGTCAGCAATATCAAAAGGTTAAAGCATTTAGACCACAAAGCTTCAACAACTATCAATGATTGTCAATATTAGAGCCACAAAATATAACAAGTAGTAATGTCACATTGTCATATAAATACTCAATTAGATATTATTGTATTATAAAAAATGAAACCAAGGTCAAACCAAATGTCCTTATCACTACCAAACTGAATCATTAAACAACTGTTACCTTTTGATCCATGAATTTCTATTTTTATTGTTATAAACAAAAGTGTTGTCTTTGTCCAAGCTCAGTATAACACAGTCCATACAAAATTCATCACCAAACACACTTTCCACCATAAAAGAGTATGTTGTCATCAAAGCATCAAAAACCATTTATAGCATTGGCAGTTTTAGAGAATAATTACTATCATTGAATGGACTGTTTGTCCACCAATTTTGTGCACACATTATTTATGTTGTCTTTTAGTTCTTGGTTCATAGCAATACTCGTTATGAAAAAAATATTATGTGAGCCAAAATAAGCCATTACTCTTCCTTCAAATCACTGTCTAGTTCACTGTCGAAGCTAATTCATTATCACACTTGTTCCACTGATATACGACTTGTGTATTGATTCAATATTATGCAAGATAATATTCCTTTTTCATTACATCTCAAACAAATAGGTGAAGTTGGATGAAAGAGCTGTGTTGTGCACTAATGCAACTTAAAAAATAACTAGCAAAGCAAAGTATCACACAACTGCCTTCAATCAACTGATATTTCACTGTCACTATGGTTACCTATATACCACTTTCCATGCGCAAAGTTGTTTTCAAGTACACTGATAAAAAAGCAACAAATGTCACTTTCCTAACACGTAGTTATTTTCAAGCATTGAAATCTTAGGAAATATTTAGTTCACTGACTAGACACTTGATTCAACTGCAAAAGATTTGTCACCATTATGACTATATTCATCAAACTACTTGTTGTAGATTACAAAATTTTGTACAACTGTCAAACTCATACTTGCACCTTAAGAATTGAGCCATCAAAGAATCAAACTCACCAAAGGACTATCAATGTACTTCAAACTTGAATTCCTTAACAACCTGTAAAGCTGATCAGTTATACACAGTGTAATAATCATGATGATATCTGTTATATCCCAGGCTCTCATAAAATTCCAATATCATATGCAAACCATCATAATCAATACAATCAGAATAAACATAATGAAATATTGACATTTACAAACCTTTTCTTTACTTCTTATACCACCAATAGCAAATGCATGTTGTCATACCTCATTCTAGACTTCATAGGGGTAAAATATGTTACCATAATACACTCCCCCTGAGTCTTTTCTTCTTCTCAAGATCTGGATGGTATCACATGTGCAATTAGTACATAGGAGTTTTCACACATTCATCTTTATTGCTCTTCTTTTCATCTTGATTGCTCTTTCTTCTCCACACTAATGTAGACTTTTTCACTTGTTTGCTTAAAGTACTTGTCTTTCTATTAAATCTGCATTGTTGTACTTTATGCCCAATGTTATTACATCTGAAAAAATGACTTTGTGATTGTTCTAAGGAACAAAAGACTTCCTATAGAAATTTCCAGCATTATTCCCTACATTATTATCATTGTATTCATTCTACAATCTCTTCTTAAGTGACCAAAATTGTTACAGTTGTAACACATCACATTCTCATTTCTAGAGACATTAGAATGATTCTTATTTGACCATCTCATGCAATCAATTGCCTTATGACCATAGTTATTACAAACATAACAATATCCTTGAAAATAATGATTATACCTAAATGAATGGTCATGCCAAGGATGTGAAGATCTGAAGAAATTTCTCCTATCTCTGTAAATGCCATTAAATTGTCTTCTAGCATCAGTGTCATCCTTTGGTACAAAAATATGGTAAGCAAGATCAACCTTCATGCTTGGTGTTTTCTTAAATGTAAGCCTCTTTCCATCTACAGTAGCAAACACTGACTCATGTTTAGATTCTTCTGCAGAGCTTTGTCCAACCTCATATCCCACTCCTGTAGGATCTTTAGAATGCTTTTGTCTACCCAACATCTCATTCAATATATTAGTACTATTATCAAATTTCTGAATTTTACCTGATTGAACCTTGATAATTTCAAGCTCTTTTCTTAAAGCAACTACTTCTCCTTCAAGTTTTAGACAATCAATCTTTTTAACCTCCAAATTAGACCTTACAACATCTGCTATCCTCTTATATTCTTCAATTTCAATTTTCTGACTTATAATCATATCATCTTTAAGAGTTAGTTCTTTTAGCAAGGAATCACTATCTGAACTTTTCTTTAATGAAGCAACCTCATTTTCTAGTTTATTACATAATTCATCCTTGGGTAAGTGCACCAATCTATGACACAATTTCAGTGCCAAATTGCAAAAAAAACCCGTAATAGGCCATATTGCGCTCACCAAATTTGGCATTCGTGCTCTCCAAATGGCTTTACCATTTGGCATGTGCCAAATGGCTTGAATTTTGCAATGAGTGGAGAAATGTGAGTTCTCTTTCTTTTTGCAATGAATTTTGGAATGCATTTTTCTAAACTCTTTTATTTTTGCTTTCTCTTCCAGAGAAACTATATACATGAAATAAACATTGAAGTATAAGTTGACATTTACATATGGACATTTACTTTCTTATAATTTAAGTTATATTACATGTATATAGGCAGGATGCTTGAGAGTGGTTTCAGATCTTTAGGAATTATAATCCAAATTCTAGTTTTTGGAAGATCTTAAAAATTTCATACTTAGTCAAATTTCAGTAATTAGCAATTCAAATTTTAGTAATCAGGAGGTCAAATTTTATTAGTCAACAAGTTGTATCATCTTTCTCTCTCCTTCTATCTACTCTCTATCTCTCCACTCCCTCTCTCTCTCTCTTCCTTCCTCTCTCTCTCTCTCCTCTCTCTCTCACACACACCCCTCTATCTCCTCCCTACATCTGCCTCCCTCCCTCCCCTCTCTACTTCTCTCTATCTCTTCTCTCTCTACATCTCCTTCCCTCTCTACTTATCTTTATCTCCCCTCTCTCTCTCTTTACCTACCTCTCCCTCCATCACTTTGTATCTCATTTATGTCTCCCTCCCTACCTCTTTCCCTCTCTACTCTTTATCTCTCCTCTCCCTCCCTCTACCTACATCTCTCTCTCACTCTTTATCCCTCTCTTCCCCCACTTTCTCTCTAAATCTCTCCTCTCTATCTCATAATTCTCTCCCTCCCTCCCTCTCTCGACCTCACCCTCCCTCCCCTTATTTTTATCTCTCCTCCCAATCTCTCTCACTATTGTACCTGCCTCTCTCCCCCTCTTTCTCTCTCAATTGATCTTTTTCTCTATCTTACCATTCTCTCTCTCTCTCACTCAAACACACACCTCTATCTCCCTACCTCTCCCTCCCTCCCTCCCTTCCCTCTCTACTCTTTATCTTTCCTCTCTCTTTCCCTCTCTATACATACCTCTCCCTCTATCAATCTCTCTCTCCATCCCTCTCTATCTCACTTATGCCTCCTTCCCTACCTCTTTCCCTCTCTACTCTCTATCTCTCCTCTCCCTTCCTCTACCTACCTCTCTCTCTATCTCTCCATCCCTCTCTTTCTCTCTCACTCTCTCCTCTCTATCTCACCATTATCTCTATCCCTACCTATCACCCCCTCCTCTCTAAATCACCATTCCCTCTCTCCACTTTCCCTCCTTCCCTCTCACTCCCTCCTCTCTAAATCACCATTATCTCTATCCCACTTTCCCTCATTCCCTCTATATGTCTCACTTATCCCTTTCTACCTCTCCCTCCCTCCAACCTCCCTCTCTCTCTTTATCTCTATTTCTCATTCTCTCCTTACCTCTCTACTCTCTATCTCACCACTCTCTCCATCTCACTCTCCCTCCTTCCCTCTCTCCATCCTATCCATCCATCCCTCTCTCCTTCCCTCTCTACCTACCTCTCCATCCACTACATACCACTCTCTCCCTCACCCCTCTTTCTCTCTTACTCTCTCCTTCCCTCTCTACTCTCTATCTCTCCTCCCTTCCCTCTCTAATCTATTTCTCTCTCTCCCCCTTCCTCTCTCCCCTCATTTTCTCTCCTCTCACTCTCTCTCCCTCTCACACACACTCACCTCTATCTCCTCCTTTCCTCTCCCACCATCCCTCCACTCTCTACTTCTCTCTACATATCCTTCCCTCTCTATTTATCTTTATCTCTCCTCTCCCTCTCTTTACCCACCTCTCCCTCCATGACTCTATATCTCAATCGCCTCTCTCTCTTTTGAACACACACACACACACACCTCTATCTCCTCCCTACCTGTCCCTCCCTCCCCTCTCTACTTATCTCTATCTCTCCTCTCACTACATATCTTTCCCTCTCTACCTATATTTATCTCCCCTAGCCCTTTTTTTACCTACCTCTCCCTTCATCACTTTGTATCTCACCTATGTTTTCCTACCTACCTAGGGTTGAGGGATTAAGGGTCAAGGGTTGAGAATTGAGGGTTGAGGGTTTAATGTATAGGGTAGAGGGTTTAAGGGTTGAGGGTTGAGGGTTTAGGGTTGAGGGTTGAGGGTAGAGGGTAGAGGGTAGAGGGTAGAGGGTAGAGGGTAGAGGGTAGAGGGTAGAGGGTAGATGGTTAAAGGGTTGAGGGATTAGGGTAGAGAGTTTACTTGGGTTTAAGGGTTGAGGGTATAGGGTTGATGGTAGAGGGTATTGGGTTTAGGGTAGAGGGTATTGGGTTTAAGGGTTTAAGGGTTGAGGGTATAGGGTTGAGGGATTAGGGTAGAGAGGGAGGGAAGGATGGAGGGAGAGATGGAGGGAGAAGTGAGATGGAGAGAAGGAGAGAAGAGGAGAGAGGGATATAGATATATGAGGGTTGAAGATCCAATGTATAGGATAGAGAGTTGAGAATTGAGGGTATAGGATTGATGGTTTAGGGTATTGGGTTGAGTGTAGAAGCTAGAGGGTAGCGGGTAGAGGATAGAGGGTAGAGGGTAGAAGGTTTAAGGGTTTAGGGTTTAGGGTTTAGGGTTGAGGATTTAGGGTTGAGGGTAGAGGGTTTAGGGTATAGGTTTAAGGGTATATGGTTGAAGGATTAGGGTTGAGGGTCTAATGTATAAGGTAGAGGGTATAAGGGTTGAGGGTTTGGGGTTTAAGGGTTGAGGATTAAGGGATTAAGGGTTGAGGGTTGAGGGTTGAGAATTGAGGGTTAAGGGTCTAATGCATAGGGTAGATGGTAGAGGGTTGAGGGTCAAGAGTTTAAGGTTGAGGGTAGAGGGTTGAGGGTATAGGGTTGATGGATTAGGTTTAGGGTCCAACATATAGGGTACAAGGTATAGGGGTTGAGGTTTTAGGGTTAAGGGTTTAGGATTGAAGGTAGAGGGTTGAGGGTTGAGGGATTAGGGTAGAGAGTTTAATTGGGTTTAAGGGTTTAAGGGTTGACGGATTAGGGTTGAGGGTATTGGGTAGAGGGTTTAAGTGTTTAGGATTTAAGGGTTGAGGGTTTAGGGTATAGGGTTGAGTGTTTAAGGTTTTAAGGGTTGAGGGTAGAGGGTTGAGGGATTAGGGAAGAGAAGGTTGGATGGATGGAGGGAGAGATGGAGGGAGAAGTGAGATAGAGATAAGGAGAGAAGAGGACGGAGGGAAAAAGATAGATGAGGGTTGAGGATCCAATGTATAGGGTAGATGGTTGGGAATTGAGGGTATAGGGTTGAGGACCTATAGGGTTGATGGTTTAGGGTATTAGGTTGAGGGTATAGGGTTTAAGGGAGATGGGAGAGAGATAGATGGATTGAGTGAGTGAGTGAGAGACTTGAGAGAGGGAGAGGGGGTAGGATGGAGAGACTTGAAAGAGAGAGAGAGGGAGGGAG
>CM021104.1:522636251-522793793 GCA_007115665.2 Sequoiadendron giganteum | reverse complement strand
GAGAGAGGTAGGTAGAGAGAGTAAAGGGAGATATAGAGAAATGGAGAGGGAAGGAGAGATGGATGGAGAGGTAGGGATTGAGGGAGATATAAGGATTTAGAGAGAGGTGAGAGAGTGAAATAGAGAGAGAGAGAGGTAGGTAAGGAGAGGGAGGGGAGATAAAGGGAAGTAGAGAATGGAGGAGAGAGGGAAGAAGAGGTAGGGAGGGAGAGATAGGTGAGACAGAGAGAGAGGAGGGAGGGAGGGATATTTAAGGAGAGAGAGGTGAGATAGAGAGAAAGAAAGTAAAGAGGGAAGGGGGAGAGAGAGAGGTGATAGAGAGAAGTAGAGGCGTAATGAGGAAGGTAGAGAGATTGAGAGAGGGAAAGAGAGAGGGAGAGAAAAAGAGGTATATAGGGGTAGGTTAGATAGAGAGATGCAAAGTGAATTTTGGTGGAAGAGAGAAAGGAGGGGGGATATGTAAAGATGGATAGTTGAGATAGATAGAAGGAGAGAGATATAGGTAGAGAGAGGGAAAAGAGATATAAAGAGGGAGAGGGAGAGAGGAGAGATAGAAAGAGGGGAAGGGAGGGAGAGATAGAGAGAGTATAGAGGGAGGAGAGAGATAGAGAGAGAATTAGAGAGGGAAAGAAGGTGGAGATATTGAAAGAGAGGAGGCAAGGAGGGAGAGAGAAATAGGTATAGAGGGACAACTAGGTAGAGAGAAGTAGATATCAAAGGAGAGATATAGGGAGAGGTAGGGATGGAGAGAGAGGTGAGACAAAAATAGAGAGAGGTCTAGGTAGAGAGAGAGAGGAGGAGATAAAGAGAAGTATAGAGGGAAGGAGAGAGGGAGGAAGAGGTAGCGATGGAGAGAGAGAGGTGAGAGAGATAAGAGAGAGGATGGAGGGATAGGTAGGGAGAGAGGGGTGAGATAGAGAGAAAAAGAGTAGAGAGGGAAGGGGAAAGAGAGAAGTGAGAAAGGTGATAGAGATGTGTGATGGAGCTGAAAAGTAGAGAGATAAGGAGGAAGGTGGAGAGATTGAGAGGGAAGGAGGGGGGAGAGAGAAATATGTATAGAGGGATAGGTTAGATAGCGAGAAGTAGAGAGAAAAGGTGGGTGAAAGGAAGAGAGAGGGAGAGAGAGAGGGGGAGAAAGAGAGGTGAGATAGAGAGAAGTATAAAGGGAAGGAGAGAGAGGGGGAGATAGAGAAAATTAGAGAGGGAGGGAGGGAAGGAGAGAGAAGTGAGATAGAGAGAACTAGAGAGGGAAGGAGAGAGAGAATGACAAGATAGAGAGTAGAGAGGGAAGGAGAGAGAGGGAAGTAGAGAGTGAGAGAAAGAGGGGAGAGAGAGGGAGAGAGGGATAGGTAGGTATAGAGAGAGGTGATATAGAGAGTAGAGAGATATATAGAGATAAAAGGAGAGGGATGGGAGATAGAGAAATGTAGAGAGGGAAGGAGGGAGGGAGATAGATATTAGAGAGGGAAGGAGAGAGAGATGGACATGTAGAGACATGGTTCTTGATCTCAAGGAAGATATTGTTAGATAAAGGGATGGAGATAGTGAGAGAGAGAGGGGTCTAGAGAATAAGAGATGAAAATGAGTGAGATAGAGAGAGAAAGATGAAATTTGACCTCCTGAGTACTAAAATTTGACCTCCTGATTATTGAAATTTGACATGTTGATTACTAAAATTTGACTAAGTCTAAATTTTTTAAGATCTTCCAAAAACTAGAATTTGCATTATTACTCCTAGAGATTTGAAACCACTCTCAAACATCCTGCCTATATATACATGAAATATAACTTAAAGTATAAGAAAGTAAATATCCATATGTAAATGTCAACTTATACTTAAATTTTTATTTCATGTATATAGTTTCCCTAACAGAGAAAGCGAAAATCAAAGAGTTTACAAAAATGCATTCCAAAAGTCATGAATGACATTTGGCGCTCGCCAAATTTGGCACATGCCAAATGAAGTAGCCCATTTGGAAAGCGCCAAATTTGGCGTGTGCCAAATAATTTGCATTGGGAAATACCAACCCTATGGGTTGGATTTTGCATTGGGCATCTGACCCAAAGGTTTGGACAACCATTTCATGAAAATGACGTGATTTTTTGAAAGAATGCAAAATTTCTTCATATTTTCGTCTGTGCTCCCCGTCTCATTTGCACATCTTTTAATGAAAGTTTAAAAAAAAAATAGTGATAGCGTTAACCTCTCTCTTAGCTATCTAAATATATAATTATTTTTTCATTTTTGATTTAGTTAAGGTTTTGATCCATGACTTCGTTTTTGGTCAAAAACCAACATGTGCTAGGTTTATGATATATTTTTACTCGTTCATCGGAACATGAAAAAAATTACATTTTTTGAAACTAGACTCCATTCTACACATGATGAAAAAAATAAATCAATTTTTGATTAGTTTGCAAAAAAATTGGGTGGAAGCACGCTCAAATTTTAGCTTTTCAGATGTGTCCACTTTGAAAATTGATAAAATATTATATATTTATTAAAAAAATTATTCAAAAGAATGAGGATAAACTACATGGTGCTAGTTAATTTCTCACTGTTGGGATTTTTGAAATTCTAAAAAAAAGTTAATCAAAAAGGGGGGAGCCCTCAGGCACTATGCTATTTTTTTTTGATAAAAACAGGACCTATTTTGCCCCCCCCTTTTTTGAGACCCTTAATCTTCATTAATTTCAAAAAAAAATAGTAGCTTAGAAACTAGACTTAGAGTACTTCAACTTTTGTTCTTGCCGCATCTTGAAATTTTGAGCGTAACTATCTCCATTTTCTCATGCAAATCAGATTTTGTTGGTTTCAGAAAAAAAGTGGCATCTTAAGAGCCAAAATTGTGTCACAGATTGGTGCACTTACCCCCTTGTTTTTTAACTTTACTTCCAATCCCTTTTCAGTCCTTTTTCTATCAATCATTTGAGCTTTCAGAAATTCAATTATCTTTTATCCTCATTATGATTTTGTATTACAACTTTATTGACATCAACACTTTCTTGTAAGCATACCTTGAGATCCTGATTTTCTTGTTTAAGCATTTTAAGTTTGTCTAAGGCAACAAGCAGTTCTCCTTCCAGATCAACCTCATACTAATACTCATCATATTCATATTATTTTTCACTAAATTCTTATTTAAAGTCACTTACTAAGTGATCTTCTTCACCAACTATAGGATCATTTTTAGTGTCAACTGGTAGGGATTTGACGAAGGTTGGTTTATCAAATTTTTTCTTGACACTAGGGGCTTTCTTTTGACCTTTGATTCTCTTGCACTTACCCATGAAAAATACTCCACAAACAGGAAACCCTAAGTTGGTTAGACTTATGTACGGGTATGGCTCTGATATCAATTGTTGGAGTATGGACAGACACCGAGGGGGGGGGGGGGGGGAATCAGTGTCTAAACCTTTTTAAACTTCGACCAAGACTTTTAATTTTGATACCCTTTCTATTAACAATAGAGAAAAGTAAACACTTTGAGAACATTCATGAAAAGGGGTAAATAAAGATATGACAACATTAACTCAGTCCATTTGACAACTTATGCCAATATGATTTGAGTGAGATATCTTGCATTTTCCAAAACAATTGTGACTGACATTGTTTAACAATCAAAGTATGATGATAGTACAAGTGTGCGACTCATAAGACTATGTAAATGAAGAAAAAGATTATTTAAACACTTTAGGACCACCAGATTTCAATGCAGAATTATAAGATACTTAAAACAACTCTGCAATGGAATGACATATGATAAGCATGAAACAACTAAGAATTTTAGTACATCAAATGAATATATTTATGCTTTCTTTTGAATCAAAATTTTCAACAATGACAGAACACTTGTGCAAGACATTTTAATATAAACATTAGCAGAGATGAAGGAACTAACATTCAACAATGTTCAGATTGATAACTCATGAAACCATCACTATCTCAAGAAGCAATATCACATCAAAGCAATGAGACCATAAGACAAAGAATTTTCTGAGTGGAAAACCCTCCTAGGATAGAAAAACCACTCCTAAACTGCCTCACTGGCTTAACTTCAAAAAACACTTCATACAATGCCTTATTGGCAAACTTTAGGGCACCAACCCCTTATACATTTAGGAACACCCATTCCAAGGAGCACCAAACCCTTCTACATTAATGAACACCCATTCCAAGGAGCACCAACCCCTTATACAAAATCAGAACAATAATAATATATCAGATTATTTCTCTGTTTCAATTCTTTTACACTAAAAAATGCTTTACATTCCAATACCCCTAATATTCTAAAGGTTCTCTATTTAACCTTCAAAATACTAGACATATCAAAAAGAAATCCCATCACTCTACATTGTGTTTTAGATTTACTATTATAGAGTTATCACATATGTCTCTTAGGAATAGACAGTTCAAAAACAGTGATCAATCACAGAAATATCTCACGCTTACCAAATATATATCTTTTCTGTTTTTAACCTTCAATAGAGGTTTTGATGAGACAAAAATTCTGATGGTTATTTTGCAAGATTCCCAAAAATACAATGAAGTATGCACCATAGAAAATGATTTCTTCTGACAATGTTGAAGAGATTTGAAAGAAAATGCATTTTAAGGAAACGACTCAAAACCCTTCAAAGGCATTGAAAGGTAGAATCCGGACCAGTAATATCATCTTTTACTAGAATACAAAACATATGCACCAAGAATATCCCTTCCATGGATAAAACAATAATACCCTTATTCATCTATTCAAAAGAACCTCCAATAAAATTAATGACAGGTGGAGGAAAAAATTAGAGAGATAATTATATGCTTCACATAACCTTCTTTCAAGCTGAAACATGCAAAATAATATCACAACTAGGGTCTGAGAGAGATTTGTAACCGAACCCCATAACCAAGAATAATCATCCCTTTCAGAATAATAATAATAGAGCAGAATAAAGAGCATCTTATTCTTTTGTAACTGAAGAGCAGATAGCCCTTTTTATATTTTTCTTTTTGTATGTTTTTCTTTTGTAACTGATATTGAATGCAATGACATGAGGAGCATAGCTATAGAAAAATGAATGGAGATGATAAATTTTCAACATATGCTACCAACCCTTTTAACTTTCCAGATTCGAGTAGAAGAGCCATTAGTTTATTTCTATTCTGACATTAAACAAGTAAAGAAAATTACCTTATAATGCTGTAAATCAATCAACGAAAATACCAGATGGTTTTGAAAAGTGCCCAACTAGATAAACCAATGAATATCTTCCTCTTTTGAGCCCTCACCCAATGAGAAATGACAGACCAAGCAATAATGCATAACATAGCTCAGTCAGTGAGCTCAAAAATTCTATCATTTTGGTTGCAGCAAGTAATTATCACAGCAGGAGTAGTTACACATTTTTCATGGCGGCGACTGAAGCAAGGGTTTCAACCCTTAAAACAATGAGAATCACAAATGAAAATCCCCTATTTCCCTTTCATTCCAAGTCAATTGATGACTATATCAAAACACAATAACTTTTGAAGTCCGAAATGACTTAAGTCATAAGTGATAAAAAAACATTATAATGAATACAAATTTGTTGTCAAGTATTTTACCATGGAGGCCGACAATATAATCACTTTGATAATTGCTCAAATTTTTTGATCCACATTATCAATTAATAACCATTATTCAATAACCAATGATCTCCAAAAACTGACAAGCATATATGATGGCTGTCGATACATATGACTTTAATCAAAGTCATTTACCATTTCAGTAAAGCCCGTTACCAATGCAAGATAGCCTTTTTAGAAATAATGCCCAAATCAAAATTACCTTTAGATGTCCATTATGATGTCAAGGCTCGTGTAAATGAGTCTCCTTTGAAAACCGTATATATTGTTAAGAATCCAATGACACAAGTATAATGTCATTTTATATGTCAAGATAAAAAACATTAATTTCATACCAAACCAATAAGCTAAGGAGTGCATAATCAACATACTCAATCACATTAAAATGTGATAGTCAAGACCAAAAAATATGAAGTGCTTATGCTCCTGAACCTGTATGCTTTGTGCAAACATAAAAAGTGCCACTCAAATATCATGTGAAGACATCTTACATGAGATCAAGCTGAATATACCACAATCTGATCAAACTGAATCTATCCAAGATGATTTAACTAGATAACCCTGTATCTTGTAGCATGATAACACTATCAGTCAAATTAAAACCATAAGTGCATCTATAAATGATTAATGACTCAAATAGATAGCTGAACATGAATATCTGATCTGAAATATAGATGAACATGGCACTGAAAATCTTGAATCACCATAAACAAGAATACCAAAAATAAAGACTCTGAATGATTATCTGAGATACCAAAGAGAATGCCAACTGATTTTTTCATCAAGGACAACCAAACACAACTGAGAAGTCAACAGTTACATATATAAGGAATGCACTTTTTAGACTATGAAACATAAAAAATTAATTTTTGGGCTATAGACTTTATTTTTGGGTAAAATGAAATTGTTGTATAATTTGACATCACTTCCAATGATGATTATTGCTAAACATTTTTTTTCTCAAAAATTAAAAAAAGGGGGGCACAATGGCCTCCTAGATCAAAATTCATGGCCTCCAACCTGCATTAGAAATATAAAAACATATAGGACATAGAAAGAGTTGTAAGAGGGAGTAACACTTTTTGACTAAATTATGATGTGTGTTATAACAAATCAAAAGGTTGAATGGAGATAATGAAGTCAAAATAGAACACCTGAGTTGGTAATTGGATTATGACATACTTATGATAGGTGGAAGGAATATATTATTTTTAGCATGTGAACTCATCTTGGGATTTGGGTGTTAATTTTTAAACTAGGAATTTGGGTGCCATATTTTTGGTTGGTTTTATAATTACCATTTTATGGTTTTGTTTATAACTTATCTTATTTATTGGGTGCTTGAGATGAAGGTTTATATAGTTGATTTTGGGACATTATTATATTATTAGAATTCCTCTAGAGTTGTACGTTGGTGATACTCTTGTAAGGGCATGTCCCTAAGATTTTATTCTAATCTTTGTTGCTAATAATACAATTGGTTCATGATTTAGGTCTAAAGGGTTTTCCCGACATACACTTGTGTTATGGTATAATTTTATCTATGTTTTATATGTGTTTCTCCTTTATTTAAAAATATTTTTTAAAAATTTGCATAATAATCTCCTCTAAGATTAGTTTAGGAAGAATTTATGCATACTTTGCTTCATTTTAGGTGCAATGACTATCATTATTAGAATGGTGGTATAATACTTCTTTCTATATTTCCTCCAAAATATTGACACTGGATGGGCACCGACCACTATCAATCAAATATTCATTATAGTCACACCCAAAGATTTGAACAATTGAAGAGGTATTTTATAGTCTCAAGGAGAAATTTACAATGGTATAAAATAAAATTAAGCAACATTCTTATCAGCAATGTAGTGGAAGGAACTTTGAAATGGGAGATATGCCTTTATATGTAATTACAACCATATAATAAAACACTATTAAAAAAACAAGAATATAAAAAGCTTGTACCCAATTATTATGGTCCTTATATAAGGTTTTGTAGAGGTTTGGTAGTATAGCATATAATTTAAAGTTACCAATTTATAAACAAAATACATCTAATTTTCCATGTTTCATTCTTGAAGAGGGTTATCAAATGAAGAGTTGCAATATAGGTTGAGTGACTATAGATTGACGAAGAGGGAAAAATAAATTTTGATCTTGAGGAAATTATTCAAAAATACACTAAGAGGATGAAGATGAGGGAAATAACTAAGTACTTGATCAAATTCAAGAACTCTCTAGTCAAAGATGCTACATGGGAAAATAAGATTTTTTTTGCAAAAGCATCCACAATTTATTAGTGTAGAGGACAATGATTCTCTAAAGAGGGGGGCATGCTACACCCTTATTATTATAATATTCATAGGGTTATGAGTAGTTATATTGTACCTACCTTAACTCTTAATTAAGTTACATGATCAATAATATAGTCTAATAGAGGTGGTTAAGTCAATATGTGGTGACATTAAAGGAATAACTATGGATAATATTGGAGCTAGTGGTTAGTTTATGATCATCATATTGTGAATTATCAGTGGACTTTACAAAAATGAGAGTGGGATTATTTAAGAATTTTCAACTTATTCTCATGTTCTAATAGAAGGAAGAAAACATGAATCAATAAATGGGATATTAGTATGTATGATTGCCCAAACAATAATGAGGAAATAAAAAACATAAAAAAAGAAAATTATTTGAAATAAATCTAACTATATCAAAGAGTTTAATAAGCCCACATGAGATCATGAGGAAAAGTATTACATAGGGGCAAGGAGTTAAATGGAAAGGAAAAATGTTGATCGCACAATTAAGGGCTAGTTCACACCATCTTAGATACAAGATAAACAGGTGTACAATACATAAGGAGGATTGAAAAATAAGAACACACGTATTTTATAACAAGGGATTGATGGAGATGGAATGCCGCCACATGGAATGTTTAGATTGTAATGACATTTGAATTGAGGATAAACTTTAAGAGTAAATAATGTAAATTCCTTATTTTAAGAGATGATGCTCATTTTTTTTGATAAAAATCTATAGTAGAATATTTGACATTAAAACAAGCTTAAAAACTACTTAAGACTTTCATGGTACCCTTATTTTCTTGGGTAGAGATTGCATGCTATTTCATTCTTTCTACTATTGGTCCCTTCTGTATTTTATTCATTTCAACTAGTGAATATCATATTTTTAATAATTATCATCAAAGTGTGATATTATTTATAATACAAAGGAACATAGTGCACAAAACATTATCTCTCTATTTTAAAACTTAACGAGCATATAATTTAGAATACTACTTAATTAGATGTACATGTAAATTAACTAGGTACAAACATAACATACACACTTTATTTTATCAATTTAATCATTCAAGTAAAGTAACAATATATGTGCATGTCACATTTAACATCACATAATTTATTCATAGACCATAATTAGAGATGTGCCAATTATTTAATTATGCATTCTTCAACATATATGTACTTATTTTATTTTATTTCTAGTATAACATATAATAATAATAATATATTTACATAATGTAGAACTTCATATTTCATTCACAAATGTCAACATATACTCACGATATGCACAATGTTTCCTTAATAGTATTCCCTTGAGTCATAATTTATAAGATCATAATAGATTCTAATTGCTTTCCTTAATCAATAAGTATAGTATTTTCCAATTCCATAAGTTATTTTGGTGTATCCATCTCCATATAAAAAAATGTCTTTCTTAAGAGCATCAACAATTCATCTTTTTATCTTAATACTTTCACATGGAGGATGCCAAATTAGATGAGTGTTTGTCACCCAACTTGTATGACATCACGAAGTATATCAAGTTCCATCCCAATGCTCCAGCCAAACCCTAATCTAAGAGGATAATTCATGTGTTGCAAAGCATACAAGCATCATAGGATTTTTTAAAACTCATATCACATAAACCATTTGCATCCAAAATACACCATGTATACATGTACACAACTCAACATGTGACACACATAATGATGCCTCCATGAATTTCCATGTTGGGGGAGGGAGACACAATTATCCAAGTCACTCCTTTCACCCTAATGAGGAAATTTTGATATACATGAAACAATATTTTCACACACACATGGGAACTCATATTAGTAGCTATTCATGTGCCTCATGCACCAAATACTACATTATTGTGAATCCATGCAATGCACTTATATTTTTTCCTTCCACCATTACATATACACTCAATATGTTCACTCTTTCATCCACACATAATAAAATAGGCACCCATCTTCTTTCACGCTTAGAAGAATCATAATATTCTGCCTATTTCCTTTCACTTAAAAAATCTACACTCAAAATTATAATTTACAAAGAATGTTCCCTTAATTACTTTTAGTTCTATATAAAGCACTCAAAACCATTGACTCCTTTCACTTGTGCAAGGGACAAAATTGCTTCACTTATTTTCAATCACCTATAAAAGACACTTAGAGATTTTTGTATTTGCGTTAATATACACAAGAAACTCATAACCCTCAACACCTTTCACAAATAGGCATAATCAACATAATTAGCTTACCTTTTTGTATTTGTGTTAATCTACACAAGAAACTCATAACCCTCAACACCTTTCACAAATAGGCATAATCAACATAATTAGCTTACCTTTTTGTATTTGCGTTAATCTACACAAGAAACTCATAATCCTCAAAACCTTTCACAAATAGCATAATCAACATAATTAACTTACCATAATCAACATAATTAACTTACCAAAATATAGTAGAATGAATAAGCATAATCAACACAATCAGCTTACCCAAATATGTAAATTCTAATCCCAAAATATATAAATTCTATATATCCCTCTAATTACAACACAAAATCACAATATAAGATCTAATTATCTCTTCAATATCAAGACAAAATCACAACAAATATTCAAGATCTAATTACCTTACTGATAACAATATAATATTAAACGTAAACTAGCAGCAATATATCACTCCATGGGTTCTTGAACGAATTTTATATTTCAGCCCAATTTTCATACAAGTGAGGCATACATGCCACTTAAATGGTATCAGTTTCTAGGATTACATGCAAACGTAAAAAATATCTAACGATTTAATTAATTTTCACTGGATATGGACTAGCTTAGTTATCTTATATCTAAATAACGTCGAGAGATTTTTTATTTTTAAGAAAACTTAGATATTTTATCAAGAAAACAAAAAGTTCCACAAAAATGAGAAATCATTATTTGTGAATACAATCAAGAAAACAACTTTCGGTGTAAACTAACAAGGATCACCAGGAAACTGAGTTAGGAGATACAATGATTTTCGGTGTTAATTTTTCCACAGTTTATCTTCCCATCTCCAATATCTATGTATTTGACTGTGCTTGATGCAATTTTTGGTTTTCCTTGACAAATATCAAACAGAGGGTATCATTCTCTTGTAAATTTTGGTTGGCTTTCAAATTCATCCATTAGCGATGTGTAAGCCGCAAAGTCTGAAATAAACCCAGTCTCCTTTTTGCGAAGTCCATTGATAAAAGTATTATAATGGATCACACCAGCCACCGTTCCACTATGCTGCATCTCCCTGCCACCGTTCGTAACAATGCCTTCTCTTGCACTGCCTCTCTAGTCTTCTGTGCCTGTTCTTTCACCTCCTCCATAGCGGCATACAAAACCAACACCACCACCAACACACATTTCACCAACCTGTCAAACCTCTCCATGACAGCTTAAAACTATAAAATATTTCTCTTTTTTCTGTTCTTTTCTCCCCCAAGTTCTTTTACAACCAATACTATTAAAGGAAGTTCGTGCTAATAGACGATCGACAACACAAACAAGAAAACTCTTTCATTAACAAAAAAATAATTTGCAGAGTTTTATTTCGATTAAATTTTGGTAGTATGATTTGCAACGCGCCTAAACCCTAAAATATAATCAAAATCTGTCAACAAACTTGCCTTTGAGTACCATTGATCGCAATGACCGGGCTCTGCAACACCATGTACTATTGCCACTTGCATCTAAGAACAACCTCCCCAATTCCATTAATATCAATAACATTCAGGGGAACAATTGTAAGAATTTGAAAAACAAAAAAACAAAGCAGAGCAGAATACAAGAGAGCGATTGCAAGAGTTAGATAATAAATAAATAAAGCAAAGTCAAGAATAGACATTTACATGGTGATTCTCCTGCAAATGCTTAACAAATGAGCATTGTTGTACGTTGTTGTGACTGCGAGGGTCCCTTAGATCGGCTTCAATCATGCCTGTTTTGAAGTTTCATCTCCAAGCGATTGCTTGGAAACAAGAAAAATGACCATTTCTCCTGGGTTTATACAACAACTATGTAGAGACAATTAAAGACACGTCTATACCATGTTTGTACAGTGGCGTGATGTGATACGTGAATCCATGTTGGAGGGACATCACACCAAATTCATCGATCAAACCTCTTTGAGTGCCTCGCATTTCGTTAGCCCACCGCCCTCCACTACTTGATTTTCCATTAAACATTCAAAAGTTAATATATTTTAAAGCAGTTATTTTTTACGTAAATTACATTTATTTATTTCATTTTGACACCCTCTTTATCTTTCACATCATGCAATAGTTTGCAACTTCAAACAACATTCAAAATTCATTCTTTTGAGGGTTTTGAGTGTTTGGGAAGGTGTATGAGTTCTGCTAGGGTTTTCTTGTGTCTGCGATCATTATTGGCCCCTTTTGTGTCATACTGTGCTTTTTGTGCAGGACTTTCCTTTTATCTTGTGTGTACGACTGCATTTACTATGGTTTTTTCATTTTACTATGCTTTCAACCGGCTCTAACCCAATAGTTCTTACTGGTGTTTGTGGTTCGACGAATCTGCTCAATGGCTCCTCCTCCGAACAAATGACCTCAAAAATTTGTTTCGAAAGTGTTTCACGAGGTAAGTCTTTTGACTCCCCAACTGATGTGGTTTTACCATTGTCTGAATCTAATTCTCTTTGTAAATGGCTTCAACAACATACCCTTATTGGGTACATTGTGGGGAAGACTCCACCTGAAAGTGTGCTTAAATAATGGGTCCACAAGGCCTAGGTCCCTCATGGGGTCCACCTTGATATGGTCCAAAATTTAACCAAGGGTTTTTTCTTTTTTATTTTACGGAGGTCAACCATGTTTAGGCAATCCTGAATCATGGTCCCTGGTATGTCAAGTCTTTTCTATTGGTTTTCTAGTCGTTGACCCAAGACTTCACTGTCTCGAATGACACCAAGTTGCGAGTCCCAGTCTGGATTGAGTTTCCAGGGCTACCCCTTCCTTGTGTGCCTTTTTTGAGTCATTGCATCCTCTCTGGGGAATGTCATTCGTATTGAGTCAGATAAGTTTTTCTAGGCTCGACCCGAGAAATGGGTCTATGTGGAAGTAGACCTCTCACAAGATTTGAAAGACTCTATTGACATTCAAATAAGAGATTTCCCACATACCCAAAAGGTTACTTATTTTAATCTGTCAAACACGTGTTATAGATGCCAGTCCGCAGACCACAAGATCAAGGACTACCCTTTGGTAGTGCCTCATACTCTTCCACCACAGGAATCTAAAAAGCCCCATCAGGTGGATAATTCTGCTACCAAACTTGATGAGAAATGGACCATGGTTACAAACTGTAAACACAAGTCCAATGGCTCTGGGATGGTCTCCAAAGTCCTTGAGCCTGCTAAAGATGTTTCAAACCCTTTGGCAAAGAGGAAAGAAGCTTCGATCAAAGCTGACAATATTTTGGAACGACCCAGGCCGAAGGCTACACCTCAACCTGCTATCGTTATGATGGCACAACTGAAAGTTGCTCCTCCCGTGACACAATCCCAACTGCGGTCTAACAGTCCTTCTCCACCATTAGAAGAAGGAGAATATATACAAGAGAAACATATACTTTCTTCTCCGAATATTCAAATTAGGTTAGTTACGCTAGAATTTTTGTAGAATCACTTCTCTACTTTGGATGAGGAGGAGCCAAAATTTGATGATATGGAGGAGTTTCACTCATGAATTTACTCTCATGGAATGTTAGAGGTATAAAAGACCTCCTAGGAAGTATTCTGTTAGGGATACTTTGTAGAAGTATACTGGTATTGAAATGCTTTGTCTCCAAGAAGTTAAAACTTCTGGTTTTTTGTTTGCTTCGGCTTGTTGTTCTATTTGGCCAACCAGTCATATGTATTGTATTGCTCATGATGCTGGACATGGTGGAGCTGTCACCCTTTTGGCCCCATAGTGGCATGCTTGTGTGGTTGACCATGGGTCTGACCCCACACATTGACTCATCTAGATCCTTCTCAATATTGATAATCATTCTTTTGGAATTATTAATTATGTTTATGCCTCTAATGATGTTGTGGAATGATCTTTGCTTCGGCGTTAGATTGTTGACTCATTGCCAGTTGCTGCTTGGTTGTTGTGTGAGAATTTCAATATGGTTGAGATGGCATATGACCAAGAAGGCACTCTGATATTTATATGGCAATTGATGAACGAGAGGCGTGGTTTTACATGCATAATAAATTGGGGCTCTTTGATCCTAATATTGGTTGCCACCATTCTCATTCTCTTTGGCACACTTGGTGTAAATACAGAGCTATCTCTGACAATATATTTAAGTGCCTTGATCATACCATGATCTCAGCTCAATCTTTCTTCTCTTTTGACAACTCTTCACTCTCGGTTAAGCCGTTAGTGGATGTGACTTAGTCATATCATTTCCCCATTTCTTTTCACATTGGATGGGAGACAAGACAACCTCGGGCCTACAAAATGTAGTTCTTTTTTAACACGTCTCTACTTTGTAATTAGCCCACATTGGCCAACATTTAGAGAGTTCGCGCATTTATGGGTGCCAGCTGGCCATTTTTTATCGGCTATCTTATGAGGCTACCACAGTTGACCTACGCTCAGCTACCGAGGCTTTGGTGGCCAGCCCTTTCTCCCCATCATTTCAAGTTAGTGTGGTGGAATTAAGACACAAAAAACAAGTTACAGACAATTATTTTTTCATAGGTGCACAAATCAAAGCCAGATTGCATTGGTTAAAGATTGGCAACTATACTTTCAAGGAGTTTTTTTCTAGCCCTGCGTGCCAAGCACTCTTCTCTTAGCATCAAAAAAATTAAAGAGGGATCCCAATTGCTCTCTGAGCTACCTGACATTCTCTAGGAATTTGTTCAAAATTATGAATAAATTTTCACTGCTCACGAATACATGCCAGAGCGACAACAAGCGCTTTAGGATTGTCTTGTTGTTGCGCCAAATAGGCTATCTTTAGCCCATAAAATTTTTTGTGAGAAATTTCTCACAGTTGAAGACTTGAAGGAAGTAGTTCAGTCCATGGCTGATGACAAGGCCCTTGGGATTGATGGTTTCCCTTGTGAGTTTTACAAGGCCCTTTGGGACTGTGTTGGATACAATTTGCATTAGGTCTATCTTGAGGCTTTTCATTCCAAATTTTTGGGTAGTATAATTAACAAAGGAAATATTAAATTCATACCTAAGCTTGGAGATCCTAAGGATATTTATAACTGGCGGCCTATCAAGCTCCTCAATGTCTCTTATAAAATAATGACCAAAGCGTTGGCTTTGTAAATCCATCATCTTTTGCCTCAGATTATGCGCTCGAAACAAACTAGTTTTATCAAGTCCAAATTTATTAAAGATAATATCATTGTTGTGTGGGAAGGTAGGGAGTGGGCTAAACATTTGGACCAGAAAGCTATTTTTCTCAAGATAGACTTTGCTAAAGCCTATGACTGCATTGAGTGGCCCTTCATTCTGGCCATGTTGAAAGCCTTGAGGTTTGGGCCTAACTTTATTCAGGCTGTCCAAATGCTTTTTTTAGATGCCTCTGCTTGTATCTCCATTAATGACCACTAGTCTCTTGCTTTTGGTCTTTTCCGCTCCATTCAGCAAGGATTCCTACTTGCTCCCTCTCTTTATGTGCTTTCTATCGATGGATTTGGCTATTTGTTGGTCAATGCAGTCTCTCAATGGTGTGTCAAAGGAATCACTCTGCCTAACTCCCAGGCTCAACTTGTGAATGGCCATTTTGCTGATGACTCCTTCCTCACCCTTCTGGAGGAAGAAAACAATATTAAGGCGACCCTTAATTGTCTCAAAATTTTTTGTCTTGTGTCTGGCTCCGCCATTCAGTGGCATAAAAATTTATGCTACAGGTAGTCTATTCTTCCCACTCCTCTTTGGTTCCAACGATGCGGTTGGATATGGATTGGGCCAAGGGAAATCTTTTAGTTTTTGGGCATTCCCTTCGCCTTCTAGGCTTCTCTAGCTGAGTTGTGGCAAGTTGCTCTCTCTAGGATTGAGCAAAAGCTAGCCTATTGGATAACCAAGCCTCTCTTTGTGGCAGGAAAATTCCAAGTGTGCTCAAAGATTTTGGTGGCTACTCATATTTATTACTCCTCTTATTGGGCCCCTTCAAAATTTGCCTATGCTAGGGTTGAAAAGTTGCTTCGAGACTTTCTTTGGGCCTCTGCGGAGTCCCATAGAGGGTTTCACCATGTTTCCTGAGAGTTTTGCTACCTTCCCAGAATCTTTGGAGGGCTTGGTCTGCTCTCCACTCAACGACAAGGGACTGCCTTATGTGTGAAATGGATAATTAGAGCCCTTACTGGAGATGAAGCCTGGAAAATTATCCTCAAGCATTGCATTCAATTCGGCTTTCCTATTCATAGACCTACTTGGAAGCGGATTGAATTTTAAACCCTTATGGTCATGAAGGAACTAGTCCAAATCGTGGGCACTTTTGTGGCCAAGATCATTTGGAAATCCTAAGAGGTGGTTAAGCCTTGGATCCACTGGGCTAGAGCTAGTTTTTGTGATGGGCTTTTTCTCAATCAACATAATTTTTGGTGGTCGCCTCTTTTTTCTAGTAATGGTCAACCCTTTTTCAAGTCACCTTGGATTAAGGCTAAGGTTCCACAAGAAAGACATTCAAACCTTGCAACATTTGTTTCACAAGCCCACAATGCACATTATACCATGGGAAGATTTTTGCGTGCTTTACGAACTTCAAAACCAAGACTGTGATACTTATGATGGTTCAGTGAATGCTATTCCTATAGATAGTCTTCATAAGGTGGGAATTTGTGGGTCTAAGCCCTAGTGGAAGGACTGGAAGTGGTACCCAAACACCCCTTTTAGGAATTACAAGCCTAGGCTTTGTTATATGTGGCAATCACCACATTTTCCAATGATTGACAGTCTTAACTAGAGATGGCTTCTCCAATCCTCTGCTCATGTCTGGCAAAAAATTCTTTGCCATTTGATCTACAAGTGTTGAGCGGAAACTTTCCCACTTTGCTTGGTGTATTCTTTTCCAAGGCTTGCCTGTGGGGTCTCAACTTGTTCACTTGGGGGTCCAAGACCCTCAATGCCTTTTTTTTGGGCAAGCTGAGTCTTTTAAGCATATCTTTTGGTTTTGTACCTGAGCTCAACTATTTTGGACTTGGATTCATGACTTCTTTCGGTCTTTCAGACCGAAGCCCTTCTCTTGGCATATGGTTTTGTTGGGAGACTCACCCAGGCTTCCTGCTAAGTATACCCAACTTTGGCACACTTTTAGAGTGGAAATCCTCTTCAGTATTTGGAAAGATTGAAATTTTTGCATATTTGATAAAACCCAAATGGATAAAAATGTTTCTTTGTATTTTAAAGTTATTATTTACTCTAATGTGCTCTTGTAGATTCAAGTTCAAGCGAACAATGTTGCACTCGAGGTGGCTCACCTTTAGGTTCTTTTGGACCATTGGGGCAATGCCCCATGCACTGTGGCTCACGTGCCCACTTTGCTTACCCCTTCCCATGACCGGTCGCCCTCTCGAGGCTGACAATGAAGTGGCTCTGCTCGCCCTCGCTCTCAACCTCCTCTTTGATGTGGTTCCCTCCTTCCTCGGTGGTCTTGTTCTCCTCCTCCATGAGCTGGCCAGGGGTGGACCTTTGGAGGAGTGGTGGGGAGCAGTGGTGGCGGTTCTGGGTGGCCCTATAATGATACTCCTGCTTCTGGCTCTAGTTGGCTAGACTTTGCTAAATGTTTGTCATGTTTGGAACTTGCAATCTCGCCTAGGCGTGAGGATAAAGAAGATAAAGATAAAGGTGTTGATGATGGTTGGGGTCCTCCTCTTGACATCAATACAGACCCCATTGATGTATAGGGGAAAACTTGGATGATAGAGACCCTCCCGACTCTACTGGTACTACTTTGGCCGCTTAGTGGCCTTTGTTTTGTGTTTGTGAAGTTGGACTTCTGGGCTAGGCTCATGTGACTGTTGGTTTTTGGTTTTCTAGGCGCTACGCATGTGACTCTTTGGGTCTGCCTTCTTACCACCCACCCTCTTTTTGTGGATATGTATTTTAATCTTTACTATTAATATAGATTAGTGCCTATTCATAAAAAAAAAACCATTCCCTTGAAATTAGTTCCTTTGAATAACCCTTTATTCTTTATGAATTTATCTTGAATTTTTAACCTAGCATCATCCTTCAATTATTCTTACTATCATGTATAAATAGGAACTTGCTAAAACTGTGTCTAGAACCTTAAGTGACCATCAAGTATGCATTCAATTGTGCCTATCATTGAATATCTTTTATTCTTTCATTAACATTGATTAATACTTTAAATCCTATCTAACTTCACTCTTCCTCTTCCTATTACAACAAAAATTGTTTTCTTCTCTTATATTGGGTTTTCAAACCCGACGATGCATTTAATTTTAACATTCCTTTCCTATCATTTTCTAATATGACCATACCCTTTGACTCCCCTACTTGAAACATTGAATTTTATCTATGTCACTTTAACATGAAACCCATTATTATATATTGAAATGTCTTTTTAATTTTAAGTAATATATATATTTTATTTGATTTTAACATCATATTCAGATACATCCAATAAATGTTGGAATACTACTGGAAGGTTTTCATTGTTGATGTTGTTTGGCAACATGAGTATGAGGTGCATATATTGTATGATCCAGTGTTTTCATTGATATCAACATTGTTATGATCATTTAGTATGAATTGGAAACATTCCTGAAGACATTTGGATAGAACATGTTGATCTGGAAAACATGGTTATACAGGTATTTGGGTAAGTGCCCCTTTTGATAGTGAGGTTCAAAGCATCAATTTTTGGGTCTGCACTCCACCATAAATGAAGATATTAATATGCAATTCTAACTATAGTTTTGAGTTCATCAGATGCATCTACATTCAAGATTTGGTGACATTTTGCGAAGTATTCTAAAAGATATGAATGAGTTCAACCTTGTATTTTGCAGTCATTCCTTGAATAGTGTATTAGTGTGGGAGATTTTGCATTTCTTCGTGGATAATTATTTTGTTCCGCGATGAAGATTATAATCTATTAGATGTTGACTAAGTGGGAATTCAAGATCGAGTTTTGAAGTCACATGTATGGTGAATTGTATGTACATATGAAGGTTTTGTGTTTATGTCTTATTTTTGGGCTGCCCTAACACATTTGATGTTTTATAGAGGACAAGCAAGTAATTTTATCTAATGTGGGATCTATATTAGGTCCATCCCTACCTGTCTTAAGGTGAATTAAATTTTGAATTATGGAATGAGATGTGGATATAATGTTTTGAGGAAGACATGTTTAATTTTGTGTGTTACTTCTAATTAGGCCGACCTAATTGAAGTTACACTTGATATGGATAATATAGGAGATTAACTTCGTAGTTTTTGGGGTATGTGTGTGAGTAGTGAATAGTTATGATGATGAAGAAGGATTAGAGAGATCAGGTTATGTGTGAGTATTATGATACATATGACATGTATGGTGCTTCACCTACATCTGTGTGATGCGAATATATAAATTAGAGTTGATAAGATTGTGAGTAGATCAAAATATTATTTTAGTTCAGTGAGAAGATCATTTTGTACTTCATTGGAACTGCAATCCAACATATGGTAGATGCTATTGTATCAGTTCAAATAAGCTATGTAGTCACCCCTTCTTTCTATCTTTCTTACCTTCCATGGAAAATGAGTTCACTTGGACAGTGAGTCCACCTGACAGTGAACCTTTATGTAATATACTATATACAAATATAATATATTGTGAGCTAACCCTCATCATTTTTTTCCCTTTTGGATTTTTCACATAAAAAATAGTAGTGTTCATGTGTTAGGTGATCTTGTGGATATCTTCATGCTTTCATTCATTTTTTAGTTATATTTATTCTGATAATTGGATGGCTTATGTTTAATTAGTTTAAAGGAATATTGATTCACCCCCCCTCTTAGTATTCTGAGTGTTCAACAATTGGTATTAAAACTTGGATCCCTAGAAGGAGCTTGACCACTTTGGGAAGATATTGGAGTTTGAACATATGGCTGATAGAAAGTATCTTATTCCTCCACAAGAGATTCCTACTATTGAATACACAAAAGAAGACCGCATGTTAGACAAAGAAGGAGAACTCAAAGTTTCTCTTGAAGACCTTGACAAGATTGAAGTTGAAATAGAGATCTGAAGGAAAATATTAAAGAGGCAAATGAATCCATTAGAAAATTGAGAGAACAGATCAAGAAATTTAGAGAAAGGCATAAGGAAGTTAATGAACAATTGAAACAAGCAAATGAGAACATCACTAGATTGAAAGTGCAAGTGGAAGAAAAGAAAAAAATTGAGGAATGTCTAAGTACAGTGGAAAAAAATAAAATATAATGAATGCATGAGGCTTGAGAAAGAGATGATAAATATCATATCAGCTTTGGAGAAGGAAATAAATTATGAAGATATATTTAAGACAAGATATACAATGCTTGATGACTTAATTGCAGGACAAAAATAATCTAAAGATAAAGGTGGTTTGGGACTTGAAAAAGGAGAAATCTCAAAAGCAAAGCAGAATACAAAAAAGACTAAAGACAAGAAGAACAATGACATGATTTAGAATCAAGGAAACAATGATAGAAGACCTCCTATCAGACAAGAAAATTCTCAAAGGTACTTATCTTTCAATGGTATTTGTTATTCTTGCAATTTAAAGTTGGACATAAAATAAAGGAATACAAAAGTAGATTGAATTAGAATGTTTCATCCTTTACTAGTCAATGCTTTACATGCAAAATATTTGGACATAGAGCAAGTGAATGTAAAAGTCAAATGATGAATGCATATAACAATGGTAGAATAATTCAATCCTTCAAAGGTTACTGCTATACATGCTATGGATTTAGACACAAGGCTAACCAATGCAGATGTAGAATGAATGGAAGGAAAAATGTTCAAAGGAATATTATATGCAACAATTACATAAGGATTGATAACAAATCATTCTATAAAGAGATTCTTCTTCTACAAAAAATCATAGGTGAATATGGAGGTTCTTGCACTGTGAAGATGCTACAAACTCTCAACAGGAAGAGGCTGGATGGTTGAGGCGGCTCTGGAAACTTACGAAGTTTAGTTGGGTCACCTCTTCAAAATAGATTCTATGGTGGTTATCTCTATAGTGAATAAAATCATAGGAGAGTGGAGGCTTAAGGGAGATCATATCCATAATGGCCTTATGCTAGGTTATGTGATCTCTAATGTTTTCATCTCTATGCGTAAAAGGAGTTTGGGAAAGAAAATTGTGCAACATGTAATGGATCAACATGTTGAGGCAGCTCTCAAAACCATCAAAGCCCTAGAGAAATGGCTTGAGAAAGGGATTGTCTGTGATATTATCAAAGCGAAGATGGTCCATAAGTGCAAAGAAGTTATGGATGTAGTGGTCACCTTCAAGGATGCTTTAGCCACAAGGAACATTCAACATTTCTTGGACCATGTCATTGAAAACAAGCTTGCTTTACACCAATTTTAGATTGCTTGGCTGCAGAGCTTGGTGTTGGCATCATTGCTCTATTGGAAGCCTGGGATATTTCTTTTTGAATTTGTTTTGTAGGGTATCCTTTGGCATTGGTTTTTCTGACATAATGTTTGTTGTAGGGGATAACATTGCTACTTGGATGGTTTTCCTTTTGTAATAGGCTCTATGGATGATAATTTTTACCCTTTTCATTTATCTATCAATGAATGAGTGCCACTCTCACTGGTGGAAATTTTCCTAAAAAAATGATTGCAGAAGGACATGACATATAACTAAATTTTGCAGAAAATTAAGGAAGGCTGATGCAATAAAGAAATACAAACCAGTAAAAAAGATTGATCCGGATGAAGTGAAGAAGGAAATGGAAAAGATATGGAGAAAGAAAGAATAGACTAAGGATAAGGGAGAATTTGTACAACTCTCTAGAGTCGATGTTTCATCTAGTAACTAAGCCTAGAGCTATGGCTTACAGGGAGCTTTAATGAATGACTTATGACCCCTGCCAGAAAAGAGGTGCTTGAGATATAACATGAAGATATGCGATGAAGAAAGAAATGTTTAATATGAGGAAGACAATATACTTATTTAATTTTAATTTTGGATTCAATTGGGTAATAATTTTTGCAACATATTACCCAATAAAATCCAAAAATCAAATTAAATAAGGACTATGGATTGTGGAAACTTGATATTGTTAATTAAGAAAATATACTAATGTTGCAATTTGGAGAGCTTGGAAAGTTGAATATGCATACATAATTTAGGGTTATCAACTTTTTATCTAAAGCATTTATTGATGAAATGGGTCAAATCAGAGAGTTACAAGTGTGATTGAAAAGGAAAATTCATCTAATTGAATGTATTCAAAGAAGAGAGGAGAAGCAAGGAGTGAGTTTGAAGGGTCTACAACATCTTCAAGTTGTAGAATTCAAAAACCCTACTTGTTTGAAGAGAAAAAAGGTATTTAACAATCCCTACACATTCTAATTTCTTGGAATTATCAATAGAAGGCAATTTGAATGCAATGGCGATACAGGAAATTATAGATATTTGTCAGAGATTGCAACCTAAATTTAAGAGATATTCTACATTTAAGCTATAAAAATTGATCCCCTAGGTGCATTTTTTCATATACCTCTTGGGGCTGTACCCACTGAAGATATTAGGGCTTATATTCATGGGAATATGGAAGATCACACCTATGAAAAATTGTTCCATCTATGAGTAGATGAGTTGGTTGGAGAAGATTACACTTTGAAACTAGAATATAATATCTTGATAGAGAAGAAACTAGATCTGTGGCACTAGTTTCCAAAATTTAGCAATGAAGAGAAGTGTATTAGAATGACATTAAGAAGAATACATGATCAATTCATGTGGATTGATGGTCCCCACATGATTACCAAATAAGTGATTAGAGAAATCACTGGCTTATGGCCCACTAGACCAATTCCAGTCCAAAAATTTGCTAAGAACAAAGACATAGGGGAGAGAGGCCCAAAGTAGGGCGGGTCGACTTTGGACGTCCACATGGACCAAAAAAAATTAATTTTTTTTCCCGCCACGTCACCTTGCCACATGTGCATCGGGCCCATTTTTTTTATTATAAAAAATCGATCACCTCGTCACCTGTCAAGCACCATTTACATAGACGTGTCCAAAATAGGCCCATTTTCCCTCCGCATCCTTCATCGGAAAACACATCTACATACACTGGATAAGACAATCGTGTGTCCGGAAACCTCGCCACCTTGAATGAACACTTCAAAGAATTAAACACTTGCCGCCTCCTTCATTTCCTCCACTAACCGGCTTTCCTTACGCGTCCCTTCACATTTACTTAGTCTGTCAGGCGCGTTAACTAGAGATCAAGGTTCATTCAATACTCCACATTCTCGCATATCCCTCTCAATCTCATTCCTTTTGTTTTTCAAAAATTCTTGGCTATTAATTTATTTTGGCATCAAAATTGGTTTGGCTATGTTGGACTCAAGGTAACACTAAGAGGGGGGGGGGGGGTGAATCAGTGTTATGTAAATCTTAGCTTTATTAATCTGATATTAAAACCATTTGAACATTAAACCAAAGGAATGATGCAAACACATAAAGTAATCATCCAAAATACCATAACACAAGGATTTTTGCATGGAAACCCTATTAGGGGAAAAACCATGGTGGAGGTTAATACATAATTTGAGTATTCAAATAAAAGTCTTACAAAAGAGAATGCACTTGCATTCAGGCACACTACCTAGAGCTCATTGCTCAAAGGGAAGGCTCACTGCCTTACAAAAGTTTAGATTAAAACCATATGAAGGTTGAACTAAGAAATTAGCATCTACTTATGCCAGGTTACAGTTTCGGTTAAGCTCATAGATTAGATTCTGGACCCTCTATTAGATTCTACACTTTGCTTTGCTCTGCTCTGCCCTTTTCTGCTCTTCGCATCATGAATTCATGTACAAATGAATTAACACTATTTCCCTTCTGAATTTCACACCACACACTATTATACTTCATATTCCATTCATTCGCTACATCAAAGTGCTAAAAATGATCTATATCCGCTATCAAGGATTTGATCATTCATATGTCGGCTTCATAAGTGCTTTTCAATTGTCAGCTAGATCCTTAATTAATTCTTTATGCACACCACCCATAGTCATCCTAAACATAGTAGGGACCCAAATAAACATATCCAAACAAAAAAACATTTAATTAATTACTCCTTATACATCCAGTTTCTAGCCTCACTCAGCCCATAGTGTTGTCTTCAAATATGATGGTATTCTGCCATGCACTTTTTTTGCAAAAAAATTCATTGCGAACTTTTGTCTTTGAGAAAGATAGCCTTAAATGAAATGTGAGGAGGGTTTAACTGGTTTTCTTTTCATATACATCTTCTGATATTCATTGCACCTCTGCATTGTGCTTTTCATATTTTCTTCCTTATACGAAATATGAAATGGGTTTGACTGGTTTAAAATGGTTTTTCATTACTATTAGAATTGTTCGACGAAATATGGAAAGGGTTTGACTGGTTTTCAGTCATGCACTTTTATTCATGTGTTCGTCATTGCACAAACTTTAAATATGCAATTTTCTTTTTACATTTGTTTGTTATTCCAAAATATAAAAATGGATACAATATATTTGCTTGTTACTAGAAAATATTCATACGGTTTTAATGTTTTTCATTTTGAGGGTTTCTGTCATGCACTTGCATTCATGTCTTCATCACTGTATATAATTTAACTCTGCAATTTTCTTATAATATTCTCATGTTATTCTGAAATATGAAAATGGTATGACTCATTTTCATTTCAAAGATATTCTGGCATGTTTATGTATTATTCTGTTATTCCATGCACAATAGTTATGTCTATGAAATGATTTTTTTGTTTCATTGTTACTACCAAACATGGAAAGGGTTTCACAAATTCAAAATTATAGGGTTTTATACCATGCACTTGTATTCCTCTCTTTGACAATGCACAAAATTTAACTCTACAATTTGCCTTTAATATTTATTTGTTATTCCCAAATATGAAAATGGATTGACTTGTTTTCATTCCAAGTTAATCTACCATGCAAATATATTATTCCGTTCTTATATATGTATTTATCTTTCCATACATATATATACATATCGTGCATGAAAGAACATAATAATACATAGACATATTTCCATATATATACTTGTTTTCATTTCGAAGATATTCTGCCATACAATTATATTATTTTGTATTGTGTAGGGAAGAAAAAAATAATACATAGAAATATTTCCATACATATACAAATATATGTATATATATTCGAATAAATATATATATAAATATATGTATATATATTAAAATAAAAATATATATATATATTTATTTATATAAATATATATAGTATATAAATATAAATATATATAGTATATAACTATATATAGTATATAACTATATATAGTATATAAATATATATAAATATATATTCGAATATGTGTATATTTGTAATTGTTTATGTGATTGTTACTACAAAATTTATTTTATATATTTATGTTCGGCTCTCCATGATTCATTGTTCGACTCTGCACTGAAGAAAGCTCCCTTTGTTTTTCAGTTGAGGTTTTCTACCTCACTACGCTTGTACCATTGTATTTCATTTTGACAATGTTTAACCAATGTTTGTTCATGTATGACTAAAAATATCTTCTCTAAGACATTTCAATTCAAATAATAAAACTGAAGAAACTGTCATCATGCATATTGTTACACAATTTTCACCTACAGGCTCAAATTAGGAAGAACACTTTTGCTAAGCAATGTTTATTATAAATTTTGATCATGCATTTTATGCCATAGTATGAAAACTTTACTTTGATTCCATTCATGAATAAGTATTGAAATTTTATGAAGAAAAGAGAAGTAAACTGATACATCATTAAATAGATTTTTTGAAAAATGTAATCTTTATTCATCAAGGTATTCAAATTGCTTCGCACAAGCAGTGAAAATAGCTAAGAAAAGTAAATTCAATGCTTGAATTTATAACATGAATACATGTGTGAACAAGAAAAATAAGGCATAAGAGTCATAGGGGCCAGTCATTGCCTGAATGATTGGCGGTGCTGCTATTGTTTGCGTGTTTCTGCTACCTTGCTGCTCCCTCTTTCTATTCTCCAACTGCAAGAACCTATTATCACACAAAAATAAGTTAGATCCAAAGGATCTAAGAAATAACCGACCTATCATCCTTACACCCACACACACATTCACATTATCCAAATTCAAACATTATTTTATTTTCATAACTAGTTTGTTTCATGTGCAGATACAAGGGATGAACGTTGCTAAGTTTTAGGTATCAATATGAGTGGGGTAGAATGTGGCTCTCATGAGGATTGAGCCCAACTCATTAAAGGGTTTTTTGCTTGTTCTATTTACATAATATTTTGAAAGAGACCATAATATTGCATTTTACAGAATATCCGAAATATGGTGTCAAATAACTCAAAAATGGAATGCAACCATGATTATTTTACAACAAGGTATGCTGAGTTACATATTTCTTTTCATAGAAATTTAATTCAGAATATTCATTGGTGCAAGCTACAAATTTTTAGCATTTCAGTGATATATAAGATAGAAAATCCAGGAATGCATTATTCATAGAGTGGCAATATAGGGTATTTGCCATATGCATAGGTTTTCAAGTGTTTTGTAGGTCACCATTCATATATTGCATTGAAAGTTGGAGTGATAAATTAGAGAAAGTGCATAATCATAAGAGTATGAACAGTCAATAGCAAAATGAAAGAGGCTATTCAGAATATCAGAAAAATGCATGAAATTTAAAGAAAGAGGAACTTGTTTTCTGCAATACGTACAAACCCACTTGGGGTTTTTGAATTTCGAGCCCAAAATGGTTATAAACAAAGGTCGGCCTTTGGTGAAATGGTGTTTCTCATGCCTGCAATAAGGGATAAAAGCTCGAACAACATATATGGTGGTGGATAATATCATTTTAATCACTCACAATCTTCATGAAATGAGTTTCTTTTAATTTTTAGCCTTTATTAAATGCAGATCAAAATCAAAATGGAGCAAGAATATCAGAGAAATGCAAGGCGTGACTAGAGAGCTTAATAGCTTTTCTTTAAAATGGAGATTCCAAGATTTGAAAACAATAAACACTCAACATGTGTTTTTTCTCAAAAGATCTTTCAAAAAATATGTATTCAATAGTGAAGAACAAGGTTCTCAAATGGCGGCCTGGAGTTTTGTTTTCTTTTTCAAAATTCAAATGCATCATTTTAATAGAGGTTCAAACTTTCAGATATTTTCAACTTTCAAAAATATATCATAAATGCATGAGACAACCAGGCCGTGCAACTAAAAGCTTTCAAAAGCTTGCAAAATGTAAGAAAAATGTTTCAGTTTTGAGCAAAACCAGACTCACCTTCTATTTCTCATTGAAAATATTCTGAAAAATGTTTCAAAATGGCACGCAAGAGTAGGAGTCTTCATCTCTCATGGCATCCAAGACGGGAAAAACACAAACACGAAGTCACCAAAGAACGAAAGATCATCAAAAAAGTGAAGCCGTACCCATAAGCTTCATAAAGTTCTCAAAAGTAAAGAGAAGTCAACCAGATTCGATAAAAAAAAGAGCCAGACCTACCATGCTCAAAGCTCTCAAAATTCTTTGTTTCTAATGGCGTCCAAGACACAAATTTCATCTACAAGACACAAAGATTTCCAATGGCGTGGCTAGGGCTCTCAAGTGGCGACGCCCTATCAACAACAATTATAAAATGCAAATGAAAGTCCTTTCTTTTAGGGTTAATACCCTAGGGTTTGATGGAGAAGGCTTTTAGCCTTAGGTTTAAAAAAAAAAAAACTTCATTCATTTCTCTATATGAGTCGTGCCTTTCCTTTTATTCTTTAGGTTTTATTAAGTAAAGTCACATAAAGCCTTATTTGGCTTTATTTTAGCTTTTGTTTTGCATTCATTTTTTTTTACAAATATTTTTTATCTGAGTGATTGATATTAATCAGTTAGATATAAAATATATCTAAAATGTAAAACTTGAGTGTTGACTTTATTTAACTGATTTGCATTCTATTCAGAATTGTAATATTTATTCAAAGTGATGAGTTATAAATCATTTTTGAATAAATAATATCATAAAATGCAAAAGCTAAAATCCTTTGACATATTCTTCAAGTAATGATCTGGAGGGTCTTAATTGCTCTTCAGAGCATCTTGGAGATGTTGTTTTCAGTTGCCAACATGAGGAGGGTATCTAGGGATGTTAGAGAAGATTCAGGGTTCGGTTTTGACTTCTCCCAAGTAGTTGAGATGTCTTTATGGTTAGTTGGAGTGTTTTTTTGGGTTGTTTTGTTGGGTCATAGGGTGGTTAATGGCTCAGAGAGAATTTTTCCATGTTTATGGTTTCTTTTGGAGAGTGGAGTGTGCTATTTTGGAGGCTATTTTCCTGGATCCAACCCTTGGAGGTTGTGAGCTGTACTTATGAGTTTTGAAGCTCATTTTTCAGTTAGTTCTTCTACATTTTGTATGGCAGACACTTTTGGAGCTCCAATACCAGTGTTTTTTCTCTTTTTGCAGTTGTAACTCATGATGTTTTGATGAGATCCTTATAGTCTTTTTGATAATTCAAGAGCTTTTGGGTCCTACTTTGAAGTTCACTTTTGTATGCTTTTGTTTTCAATTTGATGTTTCATGCTGAGATTTCTATTAATCCTACATGTTATGTCTTGGAATTGTGTCTTAAGTGAATATTTTGCAGCTGAATAGGTTGTAGATTGTGAAAATTTATCTAGTTCAAGCCTAGTTAGTTGTGAAGATTTTATCTTTTCCTGCTAATTCAAAGCTTTGAAACTGGTTTATTAGCTATCTATGAAACATGTTTATGTAGTTGCTCAACTGCCAAAGTTGTGTTTTAGTATGCTAAGTTTTATCAACTTCACTGCTATGTGTTGTTAAGTCAAGATATCATCATAATTTTGGTGTATCACCTTGGAAATTTCGATTACCCAATTGTTTTATTGTTCAGTTTCCTTTCTATCTTTTTCTTTTTCAAAATTTTCAAGTTTTAAAGTGCTTTGAGGTGATTATCCAAATAGGATTTGGCCTAGAACCCAGAGGTTTCACTTCATTCCAAGCGTCTCATATAAAAGTGAATCCCATGTTTTACCAAAATTACTGAGCTTGTCAAGTTCAGAATTGGGTGCAAATTTTGGTAACTAACACATATATTGAATACAAACAAACTGTTCATGCACATTAAAGATAATTGCATTACAAAGTATCATCAATTGCATTAAAAACTGTTCCTAAAAACCAAGCATTGAATTGTAAACTTTGAAGATGCATATTAAATAAAAGAAAACTATATATTTATATATACATATATATACAAGTGCATGGTTGAAAACCCTATAATTGTGAGCCAGTGAATCCCATTCCATGTTTAACCATTTCATGGTAGAAAACCCTGTAATAACATGATATAATAAGGTTATTGTTTTAGGGAAGTGCTACCTGCAAAAATTGGAGACAAGTGTAGAGAAAGAGGGGTCTGATGTAGAAAAGCGCATAGAATGCTGTTGGAGAAAACTAATTCCTGAATGAGTTGAACCTAAAAAAAAATGAATTCAGATTGGGTTTTACGTCCAGGGTAAAACATATGATTCTATTCATGTTTTTTGTTTAGGTTCGACTCGTTCAATCTGGTTTATTGCACAAGAGGGAATGTGGTGTTGAGCAAGAAATAGATGTATATGATTACTGCATTTCCCCACCCTAAATGACCAGTTTAGAGCAGTAATCGCTTGCCGCCTATTTCGTTATCTCCACTGGGCAACTTGCCTTACGCATCCCTCCACACTTACTCAGACTGTCAAGCGCATAAATCAGAGATCAAGGTTCATTCAATGCTCCAAATTCTCTCACATCTCGCTCATTATCATTCCTTTTGTTTGCAAACATTCTGGAGTATTCATTTGGTTACACACCCATACATGTTTATCTCTCCAGGACTCGTTGTTTAGATCTGCATGCTTCATTGTTCGACTCTGCACTCTTGAAAATTCCCTTTCTCTTTAAGGTGATCTTTTTTACTTCACTAGGCCTCTACTAGTGCCTATATATATTAAAATACACAAACACATATATATGAATACATACATACATAAATATATAATGTGTATGTATGTATGTGTATGTATTCATATAAATATGTATATATATATAATATGTGTGTATGTATGTATGTATGTATTTATATATATATATGTATCTATATAAATATACATACATATATATGTATATATATAAATATACATACATATATATATACATACATACATACATACATACATATATATATATATATAATGTGTGTGTGTGTGTATGTATGTATGTATGTATATGTTTTCATATATATAGATATACATTGTTGTGTATATATACATTCATTCATACATACACACATACATGCATACATGCATATATAAATATATATAAATTCCAATCTATTGTATGATATGCATATGTTTTCCATGAATCTATAAATATATGGGGTTTCACAATGATGTTGATCACATTGGGTTTTTCATTTAAATTTTGTAAGTCATATATTGCAAATATGGTGTATGCGATGTCAACGTTTCTCACAATAAACTATAACTCAATATCTGGGGTTTCAACTTACATTATTTATGAATGTCAAGACATTTTAGTTCAATTTCATGGTTTTTTTTTTTAAATTCTAAATGACAAGAAATATATTAGTTCTATGCACTATCAATGTTTGTCACCCATCACCCTGTAACTCGGTATTTGGGGTTTCATCTTGAACTGTTTATGGATGTTATTGCATTTTAGTTCCATAGATTGTGATTGTTACACCCTATCATGTTGGTATATATGTATAACACATGTACAAATGTTCAATTTGATTGTTCAATTACTTTCTTCAATTCAATGGTTCAATTTGATTGTTCAATTTGGTCGATCAATTGGATCATTCAATTTGGTCGATCAATTGGATTGTTCAATTTGGTTGATCAATTGGATTGTTCAATTACATTTTTAAAAGTTATTGTTCTATTGGATTGTTCTATTTTCAATTGATCAATTGGAATGTTCAATTTTATTGTTTAATTGCATTGTTCAATCAAAATGTTCAATTTCATTGTTTAGTTGCAATGTTCAATTTGATTGTTCATTTCAATTTTTCAATTTGAATTTCATATATGTCATATATATTCGTTAGCAATTATTCATTTCATTCTTCTAGACATGTTGGTATATTCGACTAACACTTGTTAATTTATGTCTTGTTCAATCTTCTTCGATGGTGTGTAATTTCAATTCATTATTGGCTTCATGGTGGTGAATTGCATGTCAAAGGTAAACATAAAAGGATACTATACATTCTTATTGTAAGTTAAACACTTTCCTTACTACACTATTCTTATTAATGACTATTTTCATATATGTTTGCAGGATTCAGTTGGAGAAATTCACCATACCATTGGCCATAACCAATTCATAAAGGTGAGGTTTTTAACCTCACTAAAGCTACACCATTGTCTCATGTCACTCCTTTTTCTTTCTTCTTTTCACTAATTTGTTTTGTTATGGTTATATTGTGTTACTTAAGGTGAATGTTATTATTTATTTTGTTGCTGAGTTTGAACAAAATATTTAAAGTGTTTATTTGATTGTCCATAGATCGAAGGTTCTCTTCCATTCCAAGTGCATTGACAATGTGCTCCATGATGTTTATGGCGTCTAGGGTGTTTATGAACACTTCCATTACTTATGTTCATGAAAACACTCAATTTTTCAAGGAAATATATGATTCCCTTCTTGCATCACTACGACTCTAATGGTTTTAATCTTTTCATTTAATTTCTATCTATACATACACTACAAATTTCAATCTATATATCAATGTATGCATGTATAATTCTATATATTTGTGTATATATATATGAAAATGGAATATATATATGCATATATATGTAGATACATATACATACACACACACACACACACACACATATATAGATACATATATGTATATATATATATATATATATATATGTGTATATATATATATATGTGTAGATACATATATGTATATAGCTATATATATGTTTAGATACATATATATACATGTAGATAAAAATTAAAAAATATGTACACTTTCATGTATATGTAGATACATATATACACATGTAGATACACATTGATATATATGTAGATATATATATATATACATTGTTCAATTGGAATGTAGATACATATACATACATGTGGATACACATTGATATATATATATATATATATATACATAGTTAAATTTGATTGTTCAATTGCATTGTACATATATACATGTAGATACACTTTGATATATATGTACATACATATTGACATATACATACATGTGCATTCATATGGACATAGATATATGTATACATATATATTGACATAGACACACATCTAAATAAACATGCACATAGATACATATGTACATACTTATGCACATACATATATATCTACATATGTATGCACATATAAGCACTACATATATCCTTGAAATGAAAATGAGTCAAACCATTTTCATATTTGGGGATAACAAACAAACGGTATAACCAAAATGCAGATTTAAAGTTTGTGCAATGATGAACATAATAATAGGGGATAGCTAGAATCATATAGATCAAACAGGTCACATCCATCTCTACCATTCACAAAACAAGAGTGAACTGTAATGTACCGAAACAAATAAACTTGAGAAAAGACATACATACATGTTATCTTTTGCAGAGGTATAGCCTACAAGAAAATCTCAATTGAGCTACCGATATACAAAAGGATAGATTACATCAAGTATTTCGTTATGAAGTGCTGTGGATTTTAGACATGTCTAGTAGACCTTTTTAATGACTATATGAAATGTATTCACATGAAATTTCAAATGTTAAATTATCAACGTACATTATATTGTATGAAATGTTGTATAAGATTATCAACATTGAATATTTTTTCACAATTGTAGAATAGATATTATAAACATAGTAATTGTTGTAAACAAAATTACAACAGTTTATCTGCATAGAATAGATTTTCACAAATGTAGAATAGATATTATAAACATAGCAATTGTGGTAAACAAAATTGAAATAAAATATCTGCATACAATATATTTTACGAAATGTAGATTATAAGACAACCATAAAAAAAGGTATTGACATAGTTGTCAATGGACCCAACACTAGAGCGCCTTAATATACAATTGTAAAATAATTTTCACCAACAAAGTCAACCAGGGAACTCGTATCACATTAATAAATAGATTTCATTCAAAATAATAAACAGATTTAGTTCACATTTATAAACAAATGCAACACAATGAAAATGGAATCCCTAACTACAACCCAAAAAAAAGCCAAGATATAAGTCATTGTTTCAGTTGATCCCTCCCAAACTTAGTTGAATGCTCCAAGGAATGAATCAGGAGATGCGTTCTTGTCACCTGATACTAAATTTAGACTTGCCATAAATTGATTTGCATTTGCATTTGTCACCTGCATGCAACTTACATTTGAAGGCATTAGTGGTGAAGAAGTCTGGCCAACTAGAAATTGAGTGCAACTAACTTGAGATGAGTTGGGACTGAAACACATATTGCCTGTAGAAAATAGAGGGATTTTATTATTGGTTGTATCTCAAAAGTAATTGTGGTTATCAGAAAAGGGAGTTGCAGGACTGCTTAAGTGTCTATCTCACATCAATTCTCTATGGGAAACCTTAATCTCCCTTTCCTTCTTCTCTTATTCTTTTTGTATCCTCTCTTGCTCCTTCTTCTGCTCTTTTTCCTTTCTTTGCAACTGTTTCAGCTGCTCTCTTTCCTTGTGCTCAATTTCATTTTCAATTTTCTTTTGTTCCTTCTACTCCAAGGCCAAAATATGTGCTACCTTTTTATCCTCCACTTGTTGCCTCTTTAATTCTTCCAGTTCTATTTTTCTTCGTTCCTGCTCCATTATGAGAGTCGTGTAACTATCAATAGTCAACAACTAAGATGAACGACTCACTCGAAGAGCACCACTAATAGAATTTCTCATTATTCCATTCACTCTATGACTTGGCAGCTTAAGGAAGTTAATGATCCGAGAATGATTTTCAGTTTGAATTGTTTCATTGACTTGGGAGTCAGTAAAATCCACCTGGTCTGGTGTACCTTGACTTTTGTTACTGCAATCTACATAATAGCGCACTATTTCTTTTGGAGGCGTGAGTGTTGGAGATGGGAATGTGAAATCCTCCTTGTCTTCTTGTGTGGGCTGGTTTTCCATGTCCTCAAGTTGTTTCTTTTCACCTTCATGCACTTGACTATCTGTTGGAGTCTGCAATGTTTGTGAAATTTCATCTATTGAAACATCAAGTCTTGAAAGACTAAGGATCTTCTGCACTACACAAGAATCATCGATGTCAACAATGTCATACGTCTCATTGGGATGCATGTCACCCATGAGTGCATTAGAATAAAGGGGCCATATCCCCATCCTTTTAAAGACAACTTTTATGTTAGCTAGAGTCAAAGCTCTTCTTAGTGCCTTGCTACCTAACTTCATTAATTCTACCCTTCTGATATCAATATTGGGGAATCTAGTGAGAAAATCTACTCATTCTGATTTGAAATATTGCTTGAATGGTGCAAATAGACTAACATCCAAAGGCTATAGTGCATGAGAAGTATGATCAAGCAGTGTAAGGAGGTTAATGCCTAACCTCCTTTCCCTTTGGATAGTTGACAATGCCACATGACTTCTATGGCTGTCAAAAATCAACAGGTTCCTATTAGTAGGTGAGCCACCCCTAGGAACCAACACACATAAATGTTCTAGCTACTCATAGAAAATATCCTTCGTCATCCAAGCATGTGTTTGGGTTGCCATAGTTGCGTGCGGTTCATAGTTCATAATATAATTCTCTATCTCTGTATTTCCCTTGAACAGATAGAAACTAGGTATGGTTTGGCCAAATGCATTAACACAACATAGAATTGTTATCCATTCTCTACTTTTTGGAATGATGTAGGAGACATTCTTGCTGCCTCGTCATGCCAAAAACCTCATAGCTCCATTTCTGCTAGCTTGAATGCCCGTTTCATCACAGTTCCAAATTTTGTCAAGACTATATGGGGTACTTTCATAAGCTGCTGCCAAAATTCTATAAAATTCAGCTACTATCTTTTTCAAGACCTTCAACTATGTGCAAGGTCAATTTTGGATGGCGCCTCTTGAATCTAGTCCACCATAATTTTCCAAGCAGCCCCTCCGTTAAAGGGTTGGATCTAGTCTGGCATATCTAAGCAACCTCTTGCTTGAGATTCATAATCTCAAGCCCATGGCCAATATCTTCCATATCTGTGCACCACTTCACAATTAGACCTTCCTCCTCTTTTGTTAGGATTGTTGGTGGACCCTTCTTTGAAGTAGTGCTCAGGCTGCCTAACCGATTGTTAAGTGTTGTGGCAGGGATTTTCCACTTCTTCACAACACCTCTCATCGACATACCATTTTTTTCAGCATCCTCCAGTGCTCTGTCCATGTCCTTTGATGACCATTCCCTTTTCTTTGATGCTCTTTCCCACTGGATTGGTGGTGCAACAACCTCTTAGACAACCTCAATAGGTTCTAGATTCATGTTTACTTCTGCAATTGGTTGTTGCACATTGGGGACTGTTATAGTGTCTTTCCTTGTATGAGATGACGTCTTTGCAATCTTTATTTTAGTTTTTGACCTCAATTTACCTTTAGATTGCACCTGCAAATGTTAAAAAATATGTTTGGAGCAGTTAAAAAATAAATGTGAACACTATTGAAGTCACAATGATGCATGAACAATTTTCATTTATTTAATATGCATCTTGACATTTTAAAATTTAACGCTTTGGTTTTTATGAACAATTTGTAATGCAATTGTCCATAGTTTGTAATGAAATTGTCTTTATTGTGCATGATCAGTATGTTTTTATTAATGTCTTTATTTTTCTTGTTTTTTATGAACAGTTTGTAATGCAATTAGATTTATTGTGCATGTTGACATTTTGTTCAATTTTATTATTTGAATTGAAATTACTTAGAGAATATTTGTTTAGTGAGACATGAACAAAAATTGGTTAAACATTGTCAAAAGGAAATACAATGGTATATGCATAGTGAGTTAGAAAACCTCAACTAAAAGAGAAATGGAGCTTTCTTGAGTGCACAACCGAACAATGAAACGTGGAGAGCTAAGTATAAATATATAAAACAAATTTTGTAGTAACAATCACATAAATAATTACATATATATACATATATGAATACATATATATACATATATGAATGTATGTATGTATGTATATATGTATATATATATGTATGTATGTATGTATATATATATGTATATATATACATATATTTGTATATGCATGGAAATATGTCTGCATTATTCTATTCTTCCATGCACAATATATATATATATCTATGCGTTATTATGTTCGTCCATGCACAATATATCTATAGGAAGATAATAATATAATTGCATGATAGAATATCTTTGAAATGAAATAAAGTGAATCCATTTTAATATTTAGGAATAACAAACAAATATTAAAGGAAAATTGCAGAGTTAGTTTGTGCATTGTCAAAGACACAAATGCAAGTGTATGGCAGAAAACCTTGTAATTGTGAACCCCAAAAACCATAATTTTTTTTGTTAGTAACAATGAAATAAAAATTATATTTGGCAGACAAAACTATTGTGAATGGAAGAAAAAATTAATATGATTTCATGGCATAATATCTTCCAAATGAAAACCAGTCATACCATATATATGTATGGAAATATATAAGTATGAAAATATGTCTTCGTATTACTCTGTTCTTCCATGCACAATATGTATATGTATGGAAAGAAAAATACATATATAAGAACAAAATAATATAATTGCATGGTAGAATAACTTTGGAATGAAGACAAGTGAATCCATTTTCATATTTGGGAATAACAAACAAATATTAAAGGCAAATTGCATAGTTAAAGTTTGTGCATTGTCAAGGAGAAAACCCTATAATTTTGAACCAGTGAAACCCTTTCCATGTTTGGTAGTAACAATGAAATGAAAAAATCATTTTGTAGACATAAGTATTGTGCATGGAAGAACAAAATAATACATAAACATGCCAGAATATCTTCAAAATGAAAACCAGTCATACCATTTTCATATTTCAGAATAACATGAATATTTTAAGCAAATTGCAGACATGAAGTCTGTGCAATGAGGAAGACACGAATGCAAGTGCATGGCAGAAACCCTCAAAATGATAAACATTAAAGCCCTATGAATATTTCTTAGTAACAAGCAAATATATTTTATCCATTTCCGTATTTTGGAATAACAAACAAATGTAAAAAAATAAATTATAGAGTTAAAGTTTGTGCAATGACGAACACATGAATACAAGTGCATGGATAAAAACCAGTCAAACCCTTTCCATATTTCGTCGAACAATTATAATAGTAATGAAAGACCATTTAAACTAGTAAAACCCATTTCATATCTTGTATAAGGAAGATAATATGAAAAGCACAATGCAGAGTAAATGTTGTGCAATGAATAAAACAAGATTAGGAATAATATAATATATAGAAATACACAATGCAGTGTTAACGTCATGCATGGACGAGTATAGAGGAAAGGAAAACTAGTGAAACCCTGAACTTGAATTGAAATGACTTGACATTCATATAAAGTGTAAGTTAAAACCCCAAATATTGAGTTACAGGTCAATGTGACAAAAAATGACATCCCATACAACATATTTGCATTCACAGGAAACCAAAAGTTGTAGTAGTATAATACCCATAGCTTGTCAGGATGGAGGTGTTGTTGCCTTTAGAATTTCTTCATATTTCTGAACCAAATTGTATAACTGATAATGAAAGTGGGACATGCTAAATAGAAATTGCAAGAGATTGAGTAATGCATTTTTGAATTTGAAAATATCCTTTTATGTCCAATGCTAGTTTGGTGTGGAGTCTTTAATTCTCATCCTTTTAATTTCAAATTTGAAATCTTCATCAGATGCCTTCAATTACCGAGTTTGTATGTATTAATGGTGCGTATTCGTTGTTTTCTTGACATGAGATTTTGGTGGCTTTAACACCATTGTTTTGGTGGTTGTAGGTGGGGAAAATAGGAGGAGGAACTAGTAGTAGAGAGGTTTGATTTGGTAGATGGGACACATATGAATGATTGCTACCTGTCTGAGTGTTGTGTTGGTGGGAAAGTGGGATGGGGGTTCGGCTGGATTGGATTTGGTGATGGGACATTCTTGGTTCTCTGTTCTACTCTTGGCATCCCAAGTGTCCAAAAGTTGGTTGTGATGTAATGCAAGTGGTGACATTATAGGGGAGCTTGGGTTATACTAATTTTATATTTTGGGCTTTTATTTTAAAGTGAGGGGCTAGTAACAAGCAATATGGCTAGTATGTTTGTCATGTCAGTTGTGCTTCGAATATTCTTTGACACATGTAAGATTGTGAATATCTATTTGTGTATGGGACAAATATTCTCCGATTATAATACAATTTTGATTGTACAATGATACGTGTACCTTTGTTGACTTTGTGGGTGAAAAATAATTTATATTTACCTATTATTTAGCTCTACAATGGGGCCCACATGGGACTACTTCCGTCCCTAGTATAGGATCCCACCCTACTTTGGGCCCCTCTCCCCTAATGTTTCAAATAGGTACTACAATTAATCCTATTATAAATCCAACAATTTAATACACATCTATGATGATTGCACATATGATTTATGAAGATAATTTGGTCTCGACCACAATTCATGTGGCCATGGATATGATTGAGAAAAATGGTGAATATGACCTTTGTGATTTGCTTTGGAAACAATTGATGGAGAACCCAAATTAAATCAAGAAGAAAAATCATGTATTCAAGTATGGTACATTGATAATATGTTTGGTTTTCTACTTTATGAAGAAAGTTCTGATAGTTGGAAAGGTTGATTGGTCAAATGAAAAAATTTTTGCTCATCAAGTAAGAGATTATATAAGAAATTTGAGAGACATGGATGCTCAGGGTGATGCCTTTACAACATCCTTTGTAATGTTTTAAAGGAGAATGAATATGAGATAGAGAATTCTGAGAGATGTGGTAAGGAAATACATGAATGACATTACATTTTAGGTTTCCACTAATTATTGCATAATGGAAGCAGTTAAACCTAGAACTGTTTGGGTCCTAGAGCTTGGCTATGAAATGACAAAATATGAAGCTATTGGTTGTGCTAAAGTGTTGTTGAATAGTCCTAAGGATCCTACCAGACCAAGATTTGGAAATTTTAGAGAGAAGACAATGGAAATTTATCAAAAAATCAAGAAATTATAAAAAAAGAGACAAATTGATGCTGAGGTAGAATCATGGACGAAAGAGTTTGGTATTATAAAAGATAAAGATAGGGAAAATATAGAAAAAACTAGAGCTTACATGAGTATAGAAAAATCCTATGGTAGCTCTAGGAGATCAACTATTACATCTAGTAAGAAGAGGAGATGCATAGGTGGTCCTTAGGTAGTCCATGCTATTAGGGTAGAAGAGAAGAAAACCAAAAGGAGAGTTAAGAAGAAATCCATGAGGAGAAAGGGAGCTAGTATCACTGAAGAATATATAGATAATGATCAACATGAGTATGAGATTAGTGAAGTTGTGAAGACATGGAAAGAGATAATGGAGAACTTCAAGGGATATGTCTCTAGACTAAGAGAACAAGTTGAAACAAAAATTGAAGCATGGATTGCAGAAAAGAAATTATTGGACATCACTGAGAAGTGTGCATCTACACATGATAAAATGGAAGAGAGTTTAAGGGATGTTCATACATGTGAAGAGGAAGCAAGGAACCTATTTTTGTATTGTATGAAGTGGTCGGATGTTACACATGTTGGATGTTGTGGTTGTGTTGCTGATATGTGGTTGTCATTGACATCAACACTATTAGCATTAATGTCTGTAAGATTGTATATGTCGAGGATATTGAGAAAATTATAGTAAAATATGTTGCAAGTTGTCTGTGAAGTAGTGAAGATTAGTATGATGGAAAGTTCTGTATATTGATGGTGAGAAGTTGCAGATTAAAGGGTTTGTTTTTAGGTGTATCTAGTTTATCCACCAAAAGTTTCAGAGGTTCGCATGAAGATTTGAGCAAGTTATGAGTTTATGTGTTCCGACAGTTATTCTATTATAGTAGTTGGTGTTTTTGGAAGAAGATAATGTGATTCTGGTAATTTGAGTTCTTGCGAATGCTCCTATGGTGTTTGTGGATGTTTCTAGATCATGCTCTATCTATTTTAGATGCATGCATTGATTGTTGTACTCACGATCGGTGACTTTATCTTGCGTGTTCATGTTTTTTATGTTTATGGTCGACAGAGTGATTGTAGTGTGTTGTGGATCTTCGAGGAATAATTTTTGAAGGTGTTTTGTGCTCAAGGATATTATTTTGGGTCTTCACTATGTTGTGTCTGACCTTAATAGATTCACATTAATAATCTTTATTGTTTTGGGCTGACAGTTTATATTCATCTTATTATTTTGTTGAAGCCGACATGAAGCGATGTAATTCCTTGTTGCAAATATATATAAGGGATTGTTTCTTCATTTCAATGTGAGCGAACAAGTGTGTGTATGAATAATGTTCTAAATCATTTGAAGGTAGAGCAAAGTGTGAAGAAGAGTGAATAAGAGTGAAGAAGAGTGAAGAAGAGTTTGAAGTGTTCATGTGCTTAATCAGAACTATAATCAGGCATTAGTAGATGCTACTTTCTCAGTTCAAAATCTAGATGGTTGTAATACAAATGTTTCTATAATCTTCCTTTGTATTTGAGAAGTGAGCTCTATGTAGTGTGCTTGAATGCATGTGCATTCCCCATTTATTCTTCTTATACTTTTAACAGGGTATAAAATTGTGGACTGACCTCCATCGTGATTTTTCTCCTAACATGGTTTCCACATAAAAATCTTGGTGTTATGTGTGTTTTTGATGTGTTATTGATTTATGCTTTCATGGTTATTAATCAGATCTGAGGATAGGGGTTAATAAATTTAAAAAGTTTGAGATTCTGTGACAACTGATTCTCCCCCCCTCTTAGTTATCTGCCCTTGTTTTGCAAATAATTGGTATTAGATCAGGTTCCTTGGAAGAAGTTTAATATCTTGAGATGATCTGGGATGACTACATATAAGAAGGATAGTCTGAGATTTGATGGAACACATTATTCTTTATGGAAGACTCAAATGGAGTGTCATCTGAGATGCATTGGTGAATCACTCTGGAGCATTACAAGTAATAAGTATGTTATTCCTCAAAATGATCCTACTACTACTACTAAGATTAGGGATGCTTAATACAATATCAGGGCTAAGGAAGAATTAGTGAGTGCTTTGACTAATTCTAAGATGATGAATTTCATGGATCTAAAGATTGCTTATGAGATCTAGAAAAAGTTGGAAACTTTGTATGAAGGTGATGCTAATGTGAAGATTTCTAGGCTACAAAGACTGAAAGGGAAATATGAAATGTTGAGAATGGGCGATGATGAGAATATTACTACTTTCATGCAAAGAGTGAATGAAATTGTGTGTGGTATCAGATGTGCTAGTGGATAGTTGGAAGAATCAAAGATTATTGCTAAAGTGCTTAGATCCTTTGCTGTTGCATACAAAGTCAAAGCTACAACTATTGATGAGCTCCGAACTATGACAAATGTAACCAGAGATATGTTGATTGGTAAATTTACTGCTTTTGATTTGAGTGAAGTTGATGATGCCCTTCCTAAGATAGAATCTGCATTCAAAGCTACTACCTTCGAAAGAGATAAGAAAAGATATGATCTAGGTGAAAGTTCTTCTAGAAAGGTATTCAAGTATGAGGAAGAAATGAGACAAATTGAAGAAGAAAAAAGAGAATTGAATGAGCTTGAAGCACTTATTTTCGAAAGAGAAGCTAGAGGACAAGGTAAGTATAAAGGAAAGTTTCCTATTAAATATTTTTCTTGCAATAAGATATCTCATTTTGCATCAAGGTGTTCAGAAAAAGTTCCTAAGTCAAGAACTAACAAGCCTAAATTTCAAAGGAAGTGTTATTATGCTATTGATGAAGGTGTGACAAACGATGAACCTGATATAGGAAATGTAAGTGAAGATGAGTTTGTGTTTATTTCTATCAAGGAAATAATCCTATGTCTATTGAATCTGCTAGTTGTACAAATGTGGAGAAATCCCTAGCTGCTCGAGTTGAAGCGAAAGATGAATGGGTAATTGATAGTGGATGTTATCATCACATGATAGGTGATAAAAGAAAATTTATGAGCTTGGAAAAGTATGATGGTGGTGTTGTAAGATTTGGTAATAACAATGGTGGTATAATCCATGGTAGAGGATGTATTTCTCTTGATGGTAAGCATAATACTGATGATGTCCTATACATTGAAGGTTTGAAGCATAATATTTTAAGTGTTAGAAAAATGGTTGATAAGTGATACAATCTTCAATTCAAGGATGAAAAGTGTAGAATGTTGAGAAGTTACAAAAATGTGATTACTTCAGGTACAAAAACAAAAGGTAACATCTTTCACCTGAATGCTACTAGTAAAAGTTGTCTGATTTCTGAAGTTGATGAAAGTTGGTTGTGGCATAGGAGAATGTGTTATGTAAACTTTGAAAATATTGTTAAGATAAGTTCTACTTAGGAAGTGACCGATCTTCCTAAGTTGGTAAAGCCTACTAATGCCATATGCAAGGAATTTCAGTTAGGAAAGAAAACTAGAATTTCATTTCAGAGCAAACAACATTATTCAAATGAATTGTTGGAGCTTGTGCATATTGATTCGTGTGGTCCTTCTAGAGTCAAAATTTTACAAGGTTATAGGTATTTCATGTTTCTTATTGATGATTATTCTAGGATGATATGGGTTACTTTCTTAAGGGAGAAATTTGAAGCTCTAGAGAAGTTCAAGATCTTTAAGGCTATGGTTGAGACAAAGACATGTCTGAAGATTAAGTGTCTGAGATCAAATAGAGGTGGTGAATTGACTTCCCATGAGTTTAATTATTTTTGTGAAGTGCATGGGATAAAGAGACAATTATCTTCACTGTGGACCCCTCAAAAAAATGGAGTTGTGGAAAGGAAGAACATGACAGTTCAAGATGTTGCTAGGACTATGATGTTGGCAGGAAATGTTCCTTATATTTATTGGAGAGAATTTGTGAGTACTATTGTTTATATCCTCAACCAGGTAGAAGTCAAAGGTGATACCAGTAAGACCCCTTTTGAGCTATGGTCTGGTCATAAGCCTACTATTAGATATTTCAAAATCTTTGGGAGTAAATGTTATATCGGAAGAGATGAAGATATAGGAAATTTTGATGCTAGGTGTGATGAAGGAATATTTCTTGGTTATTCTACTAAGTGTAAGGCCTACCGGTGCTACAATAAGAGATTGCGGAAAATGGTTGAAAGGAAAAATGTTAAGGTTGATGAAGACATTGCTAGACCATATAGAACCTATGGATATGATTTTGATGATCAGAATGGCAATACAATAAAAGGTTAGACTTCAAATCAAGTTCAGATCGTTCTGGTGAATCAAGAAGATCAAGAGAAAGGAGAAACTAGTGAAAGTATAGAAGAGAGATCACAAGAGCCTGAAGTTTAAGAACATCCTAAGACTCCAAGGTTTGTGAGATTAAATCATTCAAAAAATTAGATTATAGGTGACAAGAACAAAGGTGTCCAGACTAGGAGAAGAATTGTAGAATAATACTGTTTGATTTCAAAGACTGAGCCTAATAGTGTCAATGAAGCATGCAAAGATGAACATTGGATTGAAGCAATGAGAGAAGAACTACAAAAAAATGAGAAGAATAATACATGTATTATTTTTCCTAGACCTAAGGACAAAAATGTAATTGGAACTAAATGGGTCTTTCGGAATAAACTGAATGAGCAAGGTGAAGTTATCAGAAACAAAGCAAGACTGGTCTGTAAAGGATATTCTCATATGGAAGGAATTGAATTTGAAGAAAAAATTTCCCCTATTGCTAGGATTGAAGCTGTGAGATTGTTTATTGCTTATGCTACTTATAAAAACTACAAAGTTTTATTAGATGGATGACAAGTCAGTATTTCTAAATGGTGAATTGGAAGAAGAGGTGTATGTTGAGAAACCTGATAGATTTGAATTGATTGATCAGAAAGATATGGTTTTTCGGTTGAAGAAATAATTGTATGGACTCAAGCAAGCACCTAGAGCTTGGTATGCCAGATTGGAAAAGTATTTGTTGAAGCTAGGATTTAAAAAAGGTACTGCTGACAGTAATCTATATTTCAAGATTAATGATGATAAAGATTTTATTGTGGAAGTCTTTGTTGATGATATCATTTTTGGAGGAGATGATGGTTTGTGCATGAAGTTTGCTGATGAGATGCAAAATGAGTTTGAGATGTCAATGATTGGAGAGATGAAATTATTTTTGGGATTTCAAATTACTTAGTTAGATAAAGGGATCTTTATATCTCAATCCAAGTATGTGAAAGAATTGCTAAATAAGTTTGGTATGGAAGATTCAAAGCCAGTCAGTACACCCATGATGACCAGATGTAAGATGACAAAAAATGATGATTCTCTGAAGGAAAATCAGACTAGATACAGATCAATGATTGGTGGATTGCTTTATTTGACTCAAACTAGACCTGATATCATGAATGTTGTATGTATTGTTACAAGATTTTAAGCTGATCCAAAGGAATCTCATGTGACTGCTGTGAAGAGAATTTTCAGATACTTGAAAGGAACAATTGATTTTGGCCTATGGCATCCTAAAGATGATGATCTTACTTTGAGTGCCTTTACTGATGCTGATTGGGTAGGAGATGTGAATGACAAGAAAAGTAATAGTGGTGGCACATTTTTCCTGGGAAAGAAGCTAATTTCATGGTTAAGTAAAAAGAAGAATGCCATTTCTTTGTCTATTACAGAGGTAGAATATATTGTTGCTTCTAACAATTGTACTCAAGTATTGTGGATGAAGCAGATGTTGAAAGATATCAGAGTTATGTATGATGATCCTATTTCTATATTCTTTGATAATTCAAGTGTAATTAACATTTCTAAGAATCCGGTGTTGCATTCAATGACCAAGCATATATCTATCAAGTTTTACTTTTTGAGAGAGAAGGTGAGTGAAAAGGAAGTCAGATTGGAGTATGTGCCTACTAAGGAAAAAATTGAAGACATCTTTACCAAGCTGTTACCTAAGGGTACTTTTGAGTATCTAAGAGGGAAGTTAGGGGTGATTACCCCTTCTAATCAGAACTAAGATGCATTATCTTGCATCAGTCCATGCATTTCATAGTCATATCTTGATCCAAATTGATGTTGTGGTGGCTGCTACTCAGGGGGAGTAGTCAGATGATTCATGAATGTGGTTCAAAGCTTGTGTGTACCTTTGTCATTGATGTCAAAGGGGGAGAAGACCAATGTGAAAAATTGGGAATTATTTGAGGAGAAGAAGTCATGAGAAAAGAGTCAAAACCTAAGGGGGAGTAAGTGCTGAAGTTAGTTGCATTGATGGTGTTTTTCATATCATGTGTTGCCATAAATGCCAAAGGGGGAGATTTTTGGATTTTGTGGTTGTGTTACTGATACGCAGTTGTCATTGATGTCAAAAATATTAACGTGAATGTATTTAAGATTGTATATGTCAAGGATATTGAGAAAATTGTAATAAAATATGTTGTAGGTTGTCTGTGAAGCAGTGAAGATCAGTATGATGGAAATTTTTGTATGTTGATGGTGAGAAGTTGCAGATTAAAGGGTTTGTTTTTAGGTGTATCTAGTTTATCCATCAAAATTTTTAGAGGTTCGCATGAAGATTTGAGCAAGTTATGAGTTTTTGTGTTTCGACAGTTATTTTGTTACTATAGCTGGTGTTCCTAGAAGAAGATAATGTGATTTTGGTAATTTGAGTTGTTGCGAATGCTCCTATGGTGTTTATGGATGTTTCTAGATTATCCTCTATCTATGTTGCATGCCCGCATTGATCTTTGTGATCGTGATCGGTGATATTCTCTTGCGTGTTCATGTTTTTCATGTTCATGGCCGACAAGGTGATTGTAGCGTGTTGTGGATCTTCGAGGAATAATTTTTGAAGGTGTTTTGTGTTCAAGGATATTATTTTTGGGTCTTCACTATGTTGTGGCCGACCTTGGTAGATTCAAATTAATAATATTTATTGTTTTGGGTCGACAATTTGTATTCATCTTATTATTTTATTGAAGCTGACATGAAACGATGCAATTCCGTGTTGCAAATATATATAAGTGACTATTTCTTCATTTGAATGTGAGTGAACAAGTGTGCATGCATGAATAATGTTATAAATATTTCAAAGGAAGAGAAGAGTGAAGAAGAGTGAAAAAGAGTGAAGAATAGTGAAGAAGTGTTCATGCACTTAACCAGAAGTGTAATAAGGCATTAGTAGATGCTGCTTTCTTAGTTCAAAATCTGGATGGTTGTAATCGAAATGTTTTCTGTAAGATAGCACATCTTCCTTTGTATTTGAGCAGTGAGATCTAGGCAGTGTGCTTGAATGCATGTGCATTCCCCATTTATTATTCTTATACTTTTAACAAGGTATAAACTTATGGGTTTACCTCCACCGTGGTTTTTCCCCTAACAGGGTTTCCACATAAAAATCTTGGTGTTATTTATATTTTTGATGTGTTGTTGATTTATGCTTTCATGGTTATTAATCAGATCTAAGAATAGGAATCAATAAATTTAATTTTTTGAGATTCTGTGTTAATTGATTCACCCCCCCTCTTAGTTGTCTGCCCTTGTGTTTCCAACAATACAAATCATAAAAGATGCTATGAATACTATAGTGTAGAAAAATGTCACCCTTTTTCACACTTAATTATTTGGGAATGATTAATATTAAAATGGACCTAATGTTGCCTTGATATAGTGTTGTAATGTGTTCTACACATTCACATTGGATTTAGGGCCCCTTTTAAGCTAAATTCACTTAATTTTTCCTTAATTTAATATTGTAAAGTGTATTTATTTACACTTTCACATTGATTTTTGGGCCCTCTTTCATTTATGAACTTCATATCATCATTAATAGGCCCCTAAGACCCTATATTATTCATGTAAAAAAAGAAAAGTGAGACTGATACACCACTTGTGGCATATGCGTCCTAGTACAACACATTTTCTAGAATTTAGTGAATTCAAATCAAGCACTATGAGATTCTAGTTTTGGCATAGAAACCTTAGTCTTGGACTAAAATTCCCAGCCTGCCGTATGAGCCCCAGTGTGCCTTAAAGTCCACATTTTCATATTTTTCAGATCTTATTCCAAGCAAATTTAGGTTTCTAGGTGCACTTTTTTGACTTCTCAGTTCCTTGTTCTATTTTTCATACATTTCTAGGTCATTTAATGAAGTTTTATATATCATTAGGTTTTGATATTAGGATTTTCACATTACTTGTCTTTCCAAGCCCTATATTAGTGGTGAACCCTCTTTTAGTCATTAATTAGACCCTAGGGCACCCTATTGCAGATCTCTTTCCTTCACTTCATCCTCGTACTGAGATATCTAGGGTTTCCTTGAATGAAAAGAGAAGAAAATTGGTTGTTCTATGTCCTAAATGATAGAGTGAATATTTTTAATCTTTCATTTTGGTGAAGCTACATTTAGAACACCTTATTTTCTAATTTGGAGTGCATCATAATCCCAGATCTAGCCGTCATTAACTTTGCATTAGGTTTTGCATTAGTTAATTTGCATCTAGGTTTTCTAAATCTTGCAGTAGTGAAAATGCATATAGGTTGCATTTTTGTCTCTTGCATCACTGAAATTGACTTAAAATATACATTTGAAATTAACCTAGACATCATCCAAACCATAAACCATAAAATTTACATAGAAATTTCTAAAAATGGTGCAAAAACCCTAATCTAGGACTCATACACTCCTCTGGGCGATTTAGTCCCATTACAGGTTTTTCTTCCTACTTTCTGGGAATTTTGTGTGGTGTATTTTTTAGCATTTGACCCCTGCAAAAACCTTGACTAGGACTCATATTCCCCTCTAGGCGAATTAATCCCAAATCTGACCTGGAACTACTTTTTACAACATTGAAAACCTTGTTTTTGCACTTCTATTTGTTGTCATTAGTTATCTGTTTCGGTTGGTTGAATTTCTGTTACATTCATTTCATTAGATCTAGCTTAATTTGGTCCAAGTATGGTATTGCTTAATTTCAAATTTACATTTACAACATTTCATCTTCAGATTGTTTCATAGTGTAATCAACAAATTACCTTGTTTCAGATCTGAAAATTATATTTACACATTTCACTTTAGGTCATGCATTGCACTTTACTTGAAGAATTGTATACTTTAGACAACTTAATTTTTGAGGATATCATGTTTTATTTTAAGAGATGCGGTTTTGATATTGTTAAAAATTGATTACATAAATACAAAATCCCCTCTTATGAGTTCAATTTAGAGTACAACAATGTGGTCATTAAGAAACATTTTAGTCATCCTTCTACTTTTTTCATAGTTATGAGAACATCTTAGAGAAATCAGATCAAACCATTGACACAATACTTAATATTACATTGGCTATCTCAAACCCTATTATCTCTCCCATTGGTGAGGATGATATGATACAAGAAGATATAAGCATAGACAATCATGAAAACCATAATTGTTCTTCTCCCGATACCTCTCCTACTAGTGATGAAGGTATATTGATGAAAGAAGATACACTCATTGAGAATCATGAGAGTCTTGATTGTCTCTCTCCTCCTCCCCCTTGGGAAGATATTACGGCACAAGACGATGAGATCATTGACACTACTTTACCTAGTCTCCATTCATCTCCCAACATTTCCCCTACTTGTGAGAATGCTTTAGTGAAAGATGATACAATCGTGAATGATCATGAAAATTACATTTGTAAGGAGGACATGTGGATTGAAAATGATCACATTATCTATCTCCTTCCTAATGTCCCTAAAATTTGGAAAGACCTATTCGAACAAAAGCGTCGAATCATTCGTAAGCATGAAAATCATCGTAGTCCTTCTCTTGATGCCTCCCCTATTTGTGATAAAGCTATTTTACAAAATCTAATGATAGAATGTGATGAATCTTTTGTTTTACCCTCTCCTAAAATATTTCCTACTACAGTTGAAGTTATGGAACAAGAGAATGAGACCCTAGAGAACTAGAATGAAATCATGGACAATCATGATGATCACATTTGTTCTTCTCCTAGTATCTCTATTATTGCTAACGAAGATACTTTGATGTTAGAAAATACAATCGATGAAAGTCATGAAAATATTAGTTGCATCTCTTCCTCTAGGGAAAATGTTATTAAACAAGAGAATAACATCATCGATAAACAAGAAAATCCAACCATTGATAACTCCCTTGTGATGAAGTCATTTTAGAAGAACCAACCTTTGAATGTCATGAACATCTAGTTTGTAGTTCTCTTAAAAACTCTCCTCCTAAGGAGGATATCATGGAGGAAGAAACCAATAAAATTTATAATAGGGATATAGTTTCCTTAGATGATGACAAGATGAAGTAACATTAGACTCTCCTTCACTAAGGGATGTTAATATTATTCAACCTCAACTCTTCCTTTACCAGCCTTCACAAAAAAATCCAAATCATAACAAACCTGAACTTAACCTTTACCCACTTAAGAATAATATTTCATAGCAAACAAGTTATAATACCATTGATCATACATATAAGACAAGAAAAAATCCACAACCATGACAAACACCTTCAATATCCCTCCCATTTCCCAACCCTATCTTACCAGGTACCCCTCATTTGCCTCCATAAAGTGGAAAGGAGTATGATCTTGTTGAACAACTTAAGAACAATCCTGGTAAGATATCATTATGGGACCTTATTCAAGCCTCCCCTCATTACGATAACATGATTCAAAGTGATTTACAACACTTTCTATCCCTTCTAATGTGCAACTGAATGACATAGTAGCCATGATTCGAGAAATGAATGCTAACACTGTTTTCCACAAAAGTCAGCTCCCTCCTTTGGAAGTGCAAAAAAATGATGCTTTCATGATAATAGGAAAGGAAAGGAAAGGTCCTTTTATAGTCCATGATACTAGGCGGTTTGTTTTTGGGTCTACAGATGGCTTACAGTATATGGGACTCCTCGTACTCCCAATATGAGGGAGGCACCTAACTCATGCTCCACAATACGAGGTGTACATACCTTACCCCCTGCAAGATTTGAACTTTTGACCTATCTTTCAAGAGTACAAGTTCTCCACCATTAGGCCAACTCAGGTGTACACAGATACAATAGAACAGGGCCATAAAGAAAAATATTTTTGACAATGGATCTACTCTTAATGTGTGTAGTGTAAAAATTTTGGATAGGCTTGGTGTGGATAAATAAAAAATTCAACCTGATTCTTTATGTATTCATGGATTCAACAATGTAGGAAAATGACCGCTTGGTGTGATCAATTTGCCTATTATAGCTGGAAAGGATACATTAGAAACACCAATCCATGTTATGCCTCATGATCTTTCATATAATATTATTTTAGGAAGACCATGGATTCATGTAATGAATGGGGTTCCTTCTACTCTTCATCGTATAATGAAGTATGTTTAAAAAAACAAAGTATACATACTTGAAGCTGATCTTGAACCAAACAATTGTTTAAACATTGAGAAAATGAGGAAAACCCTTTGAAAACATTGACACCAACTACACAAGTAGAACCCATGGAGGAGAAAGAAAAATAAACATATTGAGGAAGTCACAAAGATATTAGAAGATGATTTGGGTTCCTTATATTTCACATCATTCATGGGTGAATACAAGATCATAGATAAAGACTCTAGAAATGGAAAAGAAAAAGTGGTAATGTCAACAAAAATTTGGAACATCGTTCGAAAGAATCCACCTCAATCACCTTAGAAAATGAAGCAAATTATACAATTTTTTTTAATGAATCTGATTATGAACAACCACCGGATTCAAAAAAAATGAAAAGGCTTTATGGAAGAGGTTATGAACTTATAAAACAACTTGGATACAATGGAAAAGGATGTGGTTCTAGAGAACAAGGTATTTGTGTCCCTATAGAGCCTAACATGAAAGAAAAGACTAGCGGTCTTGGTCATTGTCCTTTGAAAGAAATAAGCAAGCCTTCACTTAATATCAAAACTATTACAAAATATTCTTCTAAGCCAAATTTAACATTAGTGCATCCTGAACTGATAGACACTACTGGTCTTGGTTTTTTTCCTTTCAAGTAAATGAAAGAAACAAAGAAATCCTTGCTTAATATCAATGTCATCAGGAAAAACACTAATGATTCAAATTCATTAGATTTTACACATTCCTTTAAAGAAGAGTAAAAAATGTTAGAAACCAAGACCATACATGCAAACCTAAACACCTTCCACAAAAGAGAAAAACAATGAAAAAGCAGAGCTTTGCATGAAATGTGCAAATTGATAATATTTAGAATTCAATGATTACAATGAAATGATTTGCTTTATAAAAGAAAAGTATGCAACCCTAATGTTGACCTAAAAAAAAATCAACTAAATAAAGCTTACTTATTAATTAAGTAAACTAATTCTTACCTAAGCAAAACCTAAGTAAATTTATGCAAGTGTAATTAAATATTAATTACACTAACACCCCCCCATAAGTGCAACTTAGGGAGACTAAATAAGCATGCACCTAAAACTAAGATGAATGCAAGAAAGCATGAATGGGTCTCGAAAATAAGGCTTGATCAGGTACCCATGTACAAATGCAATAATGAGGTAGAGAAGGAAAACCCAGTGTGACTAACCCTCCCTACAATGAGATGATTGTTGCAAAGAAGCACTAGAAGAACACTGTGGAGTAACACTGGAACCACAATCCGAAAAGAAAGGAAAGATACTTTTGTCTATAGGAAACCATATCAGAATCATAATAATGCAACAATAGACCCGATGCTACGAAACACTCGAAAACACCAAATAGGAACAACCCTAGAATCCATAAAGCAACAATAGATGATATGATGATGACATAATCTGGAAGCAGTGAATCTCGATGCCGATGCCAAACTGAGACTAAAAAGGTTTCCATGGGAACAAGTACCATAAAGACTCATGAACATTAACCACAAATTTAGTGGCCCTCAAAATGAGATGGATCCGAAATGAATCTGATATGTGTCAAGCTAAGAAAAAAAAGTGGCCAAAAGAAACTAAGAAACCATATTACAACCCATGCAAGTTGTCATCAAAACAAGATGAAGATCAAAGTGCATGCACGCTCTAATCAGATTATTATGCAAGAAACCCCCTTGATGGAACTTTATATCAATTCATTTATTACAATACCCAATGATTGAAAAAGGAGATAATGCCTAAACATGCATAAACATAAAACAATAATAGACCTTAGATCTATGTAGAGGACTGGACCAACTTTCCAATGCCGTAAGAATGGTGAAAAAAGGATCACCGAGTCAAAAGATATGCCCTTCGGAGTGAAAAAAAAACATCTGAGTTCAAAGACCTACAACATAAAACTAGAACATAATCAGGAAAAATAACCAGCATCAGTAGAATGGTCTCAGAACCAGCTTTCCAATGATATCTTGTTTGTGAAAAGTTGACTTCGTACGCAAAAGTTATGCCCGATTTGGTGAAAGTGCTCCAGAATGGCCAATTTGGCCTACAGGCAGCCCAGTGGGCTAAAACAAATTCGGCCCTTGGTCTTGTGCATGACCAGGGGCTGGTATATAGGGGGCTGGGGTGGAGCCCCTGGTCACCCATGTGGTCACCCATATCACCATCTAAAGATTCTTGTGTAAGTATGACATCTTGTAATAAGTAGTAAGAGATATCTTTGTCACAAGAATAAAACACCATCTTTTACTTTTGATCAAGAGAGTATCTTGTCGAGACTCCTCCAAGATCATTTGATTTCCATCCCTCCAAGAACACGAAAGAAATTCTAGTTTCTTTTGTGCATGGTATAGATTTTAGGGTCATTCTACTAATGAATATAAGGCATTAAGTGATAAAATTCAACATCTTAAGGAGTATGGTGCTCTTCCTTATGTGGGGGCACTTAATTCCTCTAATTTATACTAATTTTCACTCTAGCATGTTTCTCATCATTCATATAAGCCCATCCTTATTGTACACTAAGTGTGGGAAAGAGGTTAATTAGCCTTGTCCTCATATGTCGCTTGTCATTATCTCTTTTGGCTAGTGAACTAACTTTCATGTACATATAAGATCAAGCTTGGGATGTGGATGACATGCCTTAAGTTTTCTTGCATGTGACATACTGAGTTTTGGGGGCAACCCCTTATCCATGATGTAGTTTCATTCGAGAACGTATGAATTGGCATGGTTCTTCTCGAATAACCTCTAATGTCTTCTTCTACTTTAAATCAATTTCTCACAACAATGGTGTTAGAAACCACTTTAAAGTGGAGGCATACATCGACACTCGTGTTTCATTGTACAATTTTCTTTTTTCTTGCAATGTGTGCTTTTCTTGGTGGTGTCATTGGTCTTGATTTCCTTCGAGAGCATGACATTTCTTTGAATTATTCTCTCTTGGAGACATTAGGCACAATGTTCCCTAAGTAGAGACCTTACATGAACTAAGAAAAATCCCCTTGAATGAACCTTACACTATTTCACATTTAGAACAATTGTTATATGGCCACCTTGAATATATCACTTTCCTTACCTATGGAGCCATCTCGTTTGTTCATGAGTTTCAAGAATACAAATCTTTTCTTGCCTCATGAAGCTCAAAGTTCATTATTATGTGGTGCCTTATTAAATTTATTAGGAGGTATAGCTTTGGTTTGGTTGAATGGGAAGCCGAACATAGGCTTGACTTTCCCATAGCCACTTGCTTGTGTGTGTGAATGCATTTTGACAATGTGCATATGTGTCTTACCTCTTTGGATACTCACCCAATAGATAGGTTGAAGTTTTGTTGCCTCAGAGTGAGTGTGTATTTTTGGAAAAATAGCTTAGATCTAATCCAAATTGCATTGGAAAAATGGTTGATTCTTGATCTGCCCCTTGTTATTCTTACTTTGTTTCTATTTTTCTTTCTTTAGATCTTTGACATTGTATGTTTGTGTATGTTGGTGCTACATATTGTATACCTTGTGTGTGTCCTTGTGTGCTTATGTTGGTTTGAGGATAGGATCTTGGATCGTAGGGGCTTGAACACCTCCTTGATCTTTTCCATCCTAGACCATCCACATTGGTACACGGGGACCCCTCTTAAATGTCTATTTTAGTGTGAGTTTGAAGCAAGTTCCTCCACTCACTAAAGTGGGGGCTAAATATAGTGTAGAAAAATTTCACCCTTTTTCACACTTAATTTGGGAATGATTAACATTAAAAAGTACCTAATGTCACCTTGATCTAGTGTTGTAATGTGTTTTACACATTCACATTGGATTTAGGGCCCCTTTTAAGCTAAATTGACCAAATTTTGCCTTAATTTAATGTTGTAAAGTGTATTTATCTACACTTTCATATTGAATTGTGGGCCCTTTTACATTTATTACCTTCATATCATCATTAATATACCCCTAAGAGCCTATATTATTCATCCCAAGGCTTATTTCAACCAAAATCTTGACAAGATCAATAAATAAACTTAGTTTTCCAACTCCCTGACATTTCATCCACTTGAAAATGCCTAGTTGGACCCATACGCCACCTTGGGAATATGAGTCCTATCCAGATGGGACCTATATGCCACAAGTGGCATATGAGTCCCATTTGGCCCCTTTTTTAGGGTTTTGAGTGGGAAATTATGGTTTTGAACTCAAATTTCATGTATGTTGGCTCTTGAGATCTAATAAATGATAAGTTGGATGGATTGCCTATAGAAACAAGGATTCAAATAATTATTTCACTAAGCATTCATGATATCAACATAAGCTATCAAGAGTTAAGCATTATAAGACTTCACAAGAGTATCAAGAGAGTTTACAAGAGCATTTCTAAGGCATTCAAGGGAATATTTCTTCATCATTTGTTGTAGCAATTCAATATCAATTATCATGTTAAGGTCATCAAGCATCAAGCATGTTATTGAGATAGTATTGTGATGTAGTATTGGGGATCCATTTGCAAGAATTGTTTCATATCCAATTCAATATCAAGATCTACATTCCACATGGATACTTCATGATAGGTTGTTGATGTAGATCTGAAGACATCATTCAAGGAATCATTGTTCATGTTTCATATTTCCTGTTTCATGTTCATATTTTATTGTTTCATTACAAGTTTTAATTACCTAAATGGTGTTTGACCTAGGCAAACCCCTATCTCCTAACAATCAACAAGTTTTTCCCTCTTTACATGTGTGATTGTAGATCTAGGTGTCTTGGGGCTTGAAGATCCTTTTAAGACAAAGTTACAAGGTTGAGAGAAGTTTTCAAGTTGTCACAAGGTTTCCATCTTCACGGAAAATCACCTATAGGTCTGAATTCAGAGTTTCAGATCTGAAAACGAAGTGTGGAAGGAAGACAAGAGATAGGAGAGGAGATTCAATTCTTGACCCTTCGAAAGAGAAAAGTGAGACTGATACACCAATTGTGGTGTATGAGTCCCAGTACAACACATTTTCCAAATTTTAGTGAATTCAGATCAAGCACTGCGAGACTCTAGTTTTAGCACAAAAAACTTAGTTTAGGACTAAAACACCTAGCCTGGCGTATGAGTCCTAGTGTGCCCTAAATTCAACACTTTCATAATTTTAAATCTTATTCCAAGCACATTCAGGTTTCCACGTGCACTTTTCTGACTTCTCGGTTCTGTGTTCTATTTTGCATGCATTTCTAGGTCATTTAGTTAAGTTTTATATATCATTAGGTTTTGATGTTAGGATTTGCATATTACTTGTTTTTCTAAGCCCTAGCTTGGTGGTGAAGCCCCCTTAAGTCCTTAATCAAACCCTAGGACACCCTATTGCAAATCTCTTTCCTTCACTTCATCCTTGTATTGAGATCTCTAGGGTTTCCTTGAATGAAAAGAGAAGAAAACTGGTTGTTCTATATCCTAAAAGATAGAGTGACTATTTTCCATCTTTCAAATATAATTGAGACAAAAATAGGCTATGCATCAAATACTTATGACACAGTAAAAGATAGAGACAATTAGACCTAGAATTCTCTAGTAACCTTACATGAAGAATGTTGGAGTTGAGAAGATACAACACCACAGAAGCCCAAAAAATCTTCAAAACAAGAATAGGAAGTAGCAGGTGTGGAGCTATGATACCATGTAGGAGTTGAGAAAATACAACACCACAAACCTCGAAGATCACCTACATGCAAATAACCTATCACAAAAGAAGAGATGGAGACAAACAAGCAAGACTTCTTTGAAAACTGAAAATGTATATATTAGAGAGAATGAGAGAATGAATTGATATGAAATACAATGGGATCAATCCTTATAAAAAGGAGATCATGCAAACACTAATAAAACCCTAATAGGAAAAACCCTAATAGAAGCCCTAATAGGAAAACATTTAATAATTAATATAATTATTAAATGTCACATTATGCAAACTAACGTGAAATCTTAAGAAGGGAATAAAGGTAACTTAATCAACATAATTAAGTTAAGACCTTTACTCTAACACCCCCCCTTAAGATGAGCAATAGTGCAGCTACAAACAAATGCAAGAAAGCAAAGGTAACTACAATGCAAGAAGGCAACATGAGTCCCGACAACTAGGCCAGATTAGGTACCCAAATACAACCAAATCTCTGTAAAATGGAGAAATAAAGAAAACCTCATGGGAAAAAGCTCTACTCCGAAAAGAGAAGAAGAAAGCCAAGAAGAAGAACATCACTGAAGTAGAAGAAGCTGCAAACAACTGTCGAAAGATGATTGCTATGGTGCTGAAGAACCTCTGCTGAAGATAGGATGATCAGGATCAAAAGGACAACAATCTGTATGAGTGCCCCATATGACACTACTCGAATCAGATGGAAAACAAAGGCAAACACTTGGAATGAAGATACAAATGGCACAAGAACCAATAGTCTGAAACACTGATCAACTAAGAATAAAAGATTCCTTCCAAGGTGAAACCAAGGAAGAATTAGCACGAACAATATAATAACCCCCCCATAATGCTGAACTGGGAGAGCCTGACAGATCCACTGAAATGATGTGAAATACCTTGTAGTGCATGAAGAAGAAGATATAACATTTGAAAGTGCACAAGAAAGCACCTGCAATTGGAAAAGTGGTGTGCAAAACAAAGCACACATGCATGAGGCTGGAATCATATGATCCACTGTCATCGTGGAGGGACACTCACCAGACAAAGATGTGATGGCAAAACAAAGGAAAACTACACAACCCCTCATGGCACTTTATAATAACAGTGCGAGTACAAAATATGGCACAACCTCATGTGCAAAAATCCCAAAAGATGCATGTACAATAGTGTGGCACTTTATCTCAGTGCATTTACATAAAAGATAGCTTACAAATGATGCTCAAAATGTCCTCAAAGGACAAAATGTTGGAAATACATGAAGAACAGCCAAGAACAAAGCATTACATGCGAACAAAAAGTTTCTAAGAGCAAATATGTCTAGGTAATCCACCAAAGTGTGAAAACACAAATAACTGAATTAAATATACCTGGAGTGAAATCTAGAAAAATAGCATGGATGAAACTAAAGAGCTCTGAAATACAGTTCCAACACCGCTGAGATTGCGAAAAACGGAGAAACTGATCAAAAGTTATGAGCTTGAGACTGAAAATAGCCCCTTTGTCTTCAATTAGTTGTAGAATGCACCAATGGAAAAAAGATGTGATGAGACCCACACCACTAGAAAGATGAGAAAACCAGCTTTCCGATGATATCTCGTTTTCCAAAAAATGATATCGTATGCCCAAGTTATAGCCTCTGGAATAAATCAGCTCCAAAGAAGGAAAAAACCAGTGCTGGGTTAAATTTGACGGTCATACGGCCGTCGCAACAAAAACACTAGGTTAAATTTGACGGCCAAACGATCGTCACTGTAAAAGTGCGATTGGGCTATTATAGAGAAAAAATGTTTTTTATATAAAAAAGACAATAAAAAAGAACATTTGATTTTAAAAAAAAAATCATAAAAAAAGCAGTATAATGCAAAATTTTTTAAAAAAAATTTGGGTGGGGGAGGCACATGGGCCCACCCCCACCGCAGCCCATGTGAGCACGGGTTCCCTACGCAGGTACTAGCCTATGCAGGTTTGTGCAGGTACGGACCTACGCAGGTATCGTAAGCACTTCGGCCTAGGCAAGCCGTAAAAAGGCTTAAAATTTCTTTTTTTCTTTGATTTTTTTTAATAAAAAAAATCAAAACAAAAATTCCAGTTACAATGTATTTTTTTTGCATAAATTTTTTGATGAAATTTATTTATTTTTCGAAAAATAGGCGGAAAAGAAAATTTTACCAGGCAGGGGGACGACCGTACTAGCAAAATTTTTTTGCTTCAGATTTTGATTTTGTCCAAAATGGACGAATGAATAGTCGATTTAGGGGTTTTGGACTACTGTGGACGCAATGGCGATGTTCGTTTGAGCTGAAAATGCTTCAAAAATGCAGGTGTTCCCTAGATCAAGAAAACAAACCCAAACCCTTGAAGCTCCAAAAATCTTCAAAACAAGAACAGGAAGCAGCAGGTGTGGAGCTCTGATACCATGTAGGAGTTGAGAAAATACAACACCACAAACCCCAAAGATCACCTGCATGCAAATAACCTGTCACAAAAGAAGAGATGGAGACAAACAAGCAAGGGTTCTCTGAAAACTGAAAATGTATATATCAGAGAGAATGAGAGAATGAATTGATATGAAATACAATGGGATCAATCCTTATAAAAAGGAGATCATGCAAACCCTAATAAAACCCTAATAGGAAAAACCCTAATAGAAGCCCTAATAGGATAACATTTAATAATTAATATAATTATTAAATGTCACATTATGAAAACTAACGTGAAATCTTAAGAAGGGAATAAAGGTAACTTAATAAACATAATTAAGTTAAGACCTTTACTCTAACAAAGAATACTTTACCCTACAAAGCCAGAAGGAAGAACAAATTAGGAAATTTGAGAAGCTAAGGGACTTGGTGAAAATAAAGCATGTACCTATCTCAAGTGCCCTTTCTAGCACACATAACATTTTAGAGACAAATCTTACTCCCTATACTCCAGAAGAAGGAAAAGAGATCTTAGTTAAGCTTGAGATACAACACCAGATACTTGCAATTGTAAAGAAACAATGAGAAAAAGGTAGATCCACTTGGCAAGTCATCCTACAGAAGCTTCAAGGGTCAACATCTTTAGTGTGAAATTTTTTCATTGTTATGCATTTTTCAAAATTTTAGATTCTTTTTGCATATATGCTAAAGGTTTAGAAGTTTTTGGTTAACTCCCAGAGGGGGATTCAACACACTCACCTATTTACTTTCTTCACATATATATCTAAGGGGGAGTATACAAATTTTTATATACCGGCTCACCCTTTTCCATTGATGTCAAATGGGAAGAGATACTTGAAAAGATTTTGGAGAGATACTTGAGATCAAAAAATTTGGAGAGTTGGGGAGAGATACTGGAAAATACTTGGAGAGATATTGAGAAACACTTTTTGGAGAGATATGTGTAAGGGGGAGAGACAATTTTGAAAATGTTTTTGATATGCATGTTGCCATCAATGAAAAAGGGGGAGATTGTTTGAATACTTTTGGAAGGTTGTCATTGTTGATGTTTCCTGGTAACATGAGCATGAGGTGCATATATTGTATGATCCAACTTATTTTAATTTATTTCAACATTGTTATGATCATTTTAGCATGAATTGGAAAGATTCATCAAGATATTTGGATATAACAAGTTGATCTAGAAAATATGGTTATACAAGAATTTGGCTAAGTGTTCCTTCTAAGAGTATTCAGGTTCAGTGCGTTAGTTTTTGGGTCTACACTCCACTAAAAGTGGAAATATTACTATGCAATTCTAACTATAGTTTTGAGATCATCAGATGCATCTACATTCAAGATTTGGTGATATTTTGTGAAGTATTCAAAAAAATATGAATGATAGTGTTCAAACTTGTATTTTGTAGTCATTCCTTATGCAGTGTATAAGTGTGGGAGATTTCACATTTCTTTGTGGATAATTATTTTGTTTTGTGATGAAGAGGATAAGATATTATATGTTAGTTGAGTGGGAATTTCAAAGGAAGATCGAGTTTTGAAGTTACACGTATGACGAATTGCATGTACATATGAAGGTTTTTTGTTTAGGTCTTATTTTGTGGCCGACCTAACACATTTGATGTTTTGTGGAGGAAAAACAAGTAACTTTATTTTATGTGGGATCTATATTAGGTCCATTTCTACCTATCTTAAGGTGAATTTAATTTTGAATTATGGTGCGAGATGTGGATATAATGTTTTGAGGATGAAATGTTTAATTTTGTGTGTTACTTATAATTAGGCCATCCTAATTGAAGTTACACTTGATATGGATATATATAGGAGATTAACTTTAGATTTTTTGGGGTATGAGTGTGTGTGTGGTGAATAGTTAAGTTGATGAGGAAGTATTAGAGAGATCAGGTTGTGTGTGAGTATTGTGAGACATATGACATGTATGGTGCTTCACGTACATGTGTGTGATGTGAATATATAAATTAGAGTTGAGCATATTGTGAGAAGAGAAGAATATTGTTTCAAATTAGTGTGAAGATCATTTTGTACTTCATTGGAACTGTAATCCAACATATGAAATATGCTATTGTATTAGTTCAAATAGGTTGTGTAGCCACCCCTTCTTTCTTTCTTTCCTTCTATGGGTAGTGAGTTCACTTGGATAGTGTGTCAAATTGGCAATGAGCCTTTCTGTAATATAATATATTCGGATATAATATATTGTAAGCTAAACCTCATTGTGGTTTTTCTCTTTTGGGTTTTCCATGTAAAAAATATTGGTGTTCATGTGTCATGTGATCTTGTGGATATCTTCATGCTTTCATTCATTTTTTCAGTTACATTTATTATGATAATAAAGGAATACCGATTCACTCCCCCTCTTAGTATTCTGGGTGTTCAACATTAAAAGCAAGACATACCAAAAAAAACATAATTTTTTTTGTTGCATTTCACATAATTCTTTAGCTTGACATAAACCTTATCTTGGACAATATCCTAACCACCCAATGGTTAAGTTCAATCAACGATTTATCTTTAAGGGGTTTATACAAGGCTAGGTTTCTCTTTGATATTTTAAAGATAAATTGGTGTCTTTTCACATGAATTAATCCTGTCAATTTCAATTTCATTTATCCTTTTATCTTCACACTTAGATACACATAAAATTAATCCATGGTATTAAATAGTTGATGTATAATACAATGTCGCCACATCAAATACATAATGCATAAAGTTATTTTTTGTAATAGGAGAAGATATAATTAGACATACAATAATTTTGAATATATGTAGATTAAAGATGATACCACACTCATGAATGTTTCATCATAATATCCTTATAATATTTTCATAAATTTAAAACATAAGAAATATAAATTGCATAGGCTTCCAATCAATATTTAAGGAAAGCCTTCATTAAAACACAAGGGGATGCTACAAAAGGTCAAAACATGATTGAAATTTATATTCCCCTCACCTAAAAATATACTTACTCGTAGATGTCACTAAGGGAGTTATAAGATAAGAATGGAACATTATGATAAACATTTTATATTTATGATCAATGGTCATTTACTTAATGTAGAATTTTGATAAACATCATAATTTATATTATGGAACATGACTTTGGTAAGGTGTTGGTAATATATGATTGTCCCTTGATAACATCTATTCAGAACTCATGATTTAATTATTAAATGTTAGTATTGAAACATTATGATAATTGGATAATCTTTCCTTCAATTAGATTTGTAAAATATATGTTTGTATGCATGATTGATAAATCCACGATTTTAAGAATTGATAGTCATTTGTAATATACAATGGTAAAATGGTAGTTTTGATAATTCAAGGATAACCTCTAGATTATGTTCATGTTGTTTTAGAACCCCAAGGAGTGAGAGTACTAAGAGTTTTTAAATGAAATGATAGATTCTTAAATTTAAATGGTCAAATTTATCTTTTCTTTATTAATTTATAGTTTGATAGTGACTTATCATAGATCAAGTACTTGAATGTTTATCTGAAGACCCTTTTGATTCAGTATCATTCATCACATGTTTAATAATTATGTAGATTTTCATCTATGAAGGAAGACATAGGAACTCTCTTTAGTAAATCTTTGGTAATATTTGCATAAGAATGTATACTCATAAAAAAGTATAAACACATACGTAAATATATATGTATATACATACATATATGAGCTATACCTTCTTAAATTAATAATTGCATATTCTTTTAATGTTGGAATCTCTATAATTCATTGATTATTGAAGCATGAATTTAGTTATATTTTCATATCCTTGCATGCATTTTAACTGTTGTAGCGCTACATTCATTATTCTTAATATCATTGAAATATGCTAAGACCATGTCTTGTTTATTATAAGGAAATGTTGACCAAATGGATTTAAAGATGAACTATTAGGTTGATTTATGTGATTGATATATGCATTTAGAGTTGTAAGGGGGAAAATTAGAATTGGATTAAACAAAAATAATTCTTCAAAATAATTAGTAATCCAAAGACCCAAATCATAAAATACCCAAAAACCCACTTACCAATGAGTTTTGATTGCAACTCAAGCTATGAAATCACACAAAAATGTTAGAATATATCAAATCAAACACATGAAATCATAAAATGAGAATACAATCTTACCATCCCACTATTGGAGAAGCTTAGTATTTTTTGATGTTGGATTGCTCAACACTTAGCCTTCCATTTTAGTTACAAAAGCTCATAAATGTGACAACCATGATGATTGATGAAAAAAGGATATGAATTCTCTCAAGAATTCTATCAAAAACTCAAAATGACATGACTTAGTTGCTCAAATTCTAGGTGAGAAATATGAAAGAATAAAGGTGATTATATATATTTTCATAATTGAATGGGGGGTTGAGATTGATTTTCAATGCTCATAAAGAAGGGTCAAGATCACATCTTGAAACACACTAAGGGGAGAATATCAAGGAAGATGGAGGGATAGGATTAGTTATAACTCAAAATATCCCCACATTTGTAGGAAAATAGTTAGGATATTTCATGATTAGGGGTGGAAATTATATCTCAAGATGAAGGTCTAAGAATGCTTGAGACAAGAAAAGTCAAAGATATTTTTGAAAAGGAATATCCCTCAAGAATATACTTTCTAGAGGGAAATTAGGAGAATTAAATAATTAGAAATTATTTAACTATGGAGGATGAAAATATGCTCTTTTTGAAAAAGAATATTTCATTAAATGGGATGAAAGATTAAAGGTGGGATAATTAAGTAATTAAAATTATTTAATTATATGACATTAGAATAAATATTAAATGAACCTAATTAAATAATTAAAAATTATTCAATTAGGATGATGAAGGGAATAATTAGTAATGAAATGATGAATTAAATTTAAATAACTCAAGATTATTTAATCAATAGAGGAAATTAGGGTTAAATGATGGAAATGATGTTAAAAGGGGATTAGTAATGCAAATTAAAGGAAATAATGATAACTGCCCTGATGATAATGAAAAGGATGAGAATGATGGAAAAATGTAGTTTCAGGATGTGTGATATGCATTAGGCATTTTTACTTGTCTACATTTTACCCCTCTTTGACACAATGTACTTGTTGCATTGTTTCAAAGACATTCAATGCTCAGATCAAGATTGATTTTTTTTAAAGATTCCTCACTGTGCCCTAGTAGATTATGGAAGGATGATTGGATGCTAGACTACCCTCTTGAGAGTTCGGCAAAAAAAAATACTTTTTATGTTAGGCTTATGAAAAAAGTTCAAGATTTGGGTGATTTATGATTTATCACACATGTGACCATTTATGATCTATCATGACATTTCCATTTCTAATGATATATGAGATGTTTTATGATGTTCATGATTTTAATGATATATGATGTGTTATGAATGATGTATGATGTATAGATTGATACATTATGATTTGAATGATATAATATGCTGATGAGTTTGTGGATGCAGTATTAATGATGTTATGATGAAAGATGAAGATGTTAGTTAGAAGAATTATTAGAGAGAAATTAAAGGATAGAAGAAATTGATGATGTCGATCCAATTATTGAAAACCCATAGGTTATGATGATTGATATGAATGATATAATGAATGAATGATAATGATAATGATTAGTGATATATGAAAATGTGATGAATATGATTTTGATTCATGGAAAAACTAAGTAATTTTTATCATAGCAATCCTTATTAGTGTAGAAAATAGACACGATGCACTAGGGTATTAGTGACCAAGGTGGCTTTGTATCTATTATGTGACTTTGACTCTGCAAACAAGGAGTATTCTTGCTCATACTAGACATACAAAAACCTTGTTATGAGTGTATGGGTTAGAAGTTCAAAGAATTTTAGACCAGTGCACCGAGAGGTATGAAGAACCTAACATGCAAGGACATCCTCGAATAGTCATTAGGATGGGACAATAAGATAAATCAAAATAAAAGACCAAAACAAGATAAACAATATTGCTATATCACTTTCTAGAGATATTTGTTGTTTAAGGATGTTATCCATCGGTAGTGCCCATTGTAGGAATGATCTATCTATTAAGGCATACATCAGGATGTTGATTTTGAGTCTAGTGTTGATAGATAGGAAATTTAAACTTAGGCATTATTTTAGTCTTATAATAGTCAAGTCTTCACGATTTTTTGCTTGAATGCTTTGGGATTTCGATATTTTCTTTGCTTTCTTTATTGCTTTGTCAAAGGATGAAGGGAATGATTTGTTTATTGCAGATATGTGATAATAGAGATAGGATTTTTGATATTTTTAATTTTTTTTATGCTTTTGAGGTTATTTGAGGTCATTTTTTATGCTTTTTTGGGATATTTAATTTTTTTGGGTAGTTTGAGAGATTTAAAGACCAAAAGGGGAACCTAAGGGTACATACCTAGTGCCTCAAGGGCTCATCAATGATGGCCTTTCCTATGTTTTACATACAAAGACAACATAGTTTTCTTACCAAGATGACAAACAAATATTTTTGGGGTTTTGATTGTTTTGCAACTTTTTTTGGATTTTCAATATTTTTTTTGGATTTTTGAAGTTTTATAGATGTTTTTAGATTTTCATATTACACTAATGAGTAGGATAATATTGATTATTAAAAATTAAGCCAAGGCTCAAGATTTCATAGATGATAATGTAGTGATGATAATTTTAGATCAATTTTTCTTTCGAGTTTAAACACGTTTAAGTCACAAAATGACCTAGAGGACATAAAGAAAGAGTTATTCCAGAGTTAGTTTCTCATACTTGCCCCTAGTGTCTAGAAATGCATAGAACATCATGATTAAATAAATGGGGTTATTTGATAGGCGGAAGGACTATTATCATGGAGGATCTTACTTCCAAGGACTACCTCGTAGTGATATACCATGTTAGGATAAAGGATCTATATTTTGATAGAGTTGGATAATTATGGGATGTTTAGATAGTGATAGATGTAGGTGGTAGTATAGTATAGGATAGGATATAGTAAATGACAAAGATCATGTCAAGATTTTAGCAAGAAAGCAAAACTAAAATATTTACCGCTAGTTTTGTCAAGATCAAGATGGGTTTGATATGGAAAATGGGTTTTGTTATGGTTAGGAATGGATTAGATGTGAGATGTTATCATGGATAAGGTAATATTATTCCAACTAGAACAATGTAGATGGATCCTTGATTCTACACATTACACATGTTTTCCATGTTTTCATCATGGTACTTGTCCAAAGCACCATCGAAGTGGTTTTCACTAGAGGATGAAATTTTTCTCTTTAGTATTTTATTTTGATTTTGATCATGTTGAACCATTTGTAGTTGTTGATGTAGATGCTACTTTCATGATGTTCCAATGGTATCTTGAATGGTGGAGTTGTGCCAAGATACGAGCACTTGAATATAACTCCTGAATGTGCTTGTCATCTTTTTTGATACCAGGATTAACCTTATCTAAGTGCACACATCTCTATAAAGTGCCCTTAGAGTCCTTATGATAAAGAGTAGTTTCCAATACATGGTTAATGCTTGGTTTGGATGTTCTTCTTCTTAGGATTGGTGAATTTCAATAAGGGATATGATATGGGGATGGATTGGTTGACGACTTGAATATTGAATCTTTTATTTTACAAGCTTGGGAAGATGAGGTGTGAGATGTGGATATGGAAGCTTGCATGAATTTAGGACCAAATTGATCATTTGAATTTGAAGCTTTCTTTTGTATTGGAAGATTTTGATAGCTGGATTTTAACTTTTTTTGTTGCTCTAGAGTTTCTTTGACTAATGAAGTTTGACTTGGATCATTTACTTTTTCTTGCTTTAGAATCAATTTGAGCTTTATTTGTCCATTTTAATTTTTTTATTGATTATCTTCAAAAAAATTTGCTTTTCTTTTGTGAGAATTTATTTCTTATCGGCCCCAATTAACGGGTAGGAAGATGTGACAATGGCAATTCGTGATGTGGATGGTAGAAAATGTACTAGCAACAATTTCATCGCAGGAACCCTTCATGACTCCCATGTTGATATTTGCACTAGATAAGGTTTCCCCTAGTACCATTGAGGTTTCACCATTATGATTAGATCCTTTGACTATTGAACAACTAATATCTTGATGTTGAGAACTGTCAAGGATAGTCATCTGCTCATTATGTGTTGTAGATCCCTACTTAATATATTCAACTTGAACTTGAGAAGTAGTGAATTCAAGTTGATCTTCAAAAGATGTGGTTATTCCAAAGTTGATATAAAATCCTTCTTCACGGTCTTTCTCTAATATATTATCATGAGATACTATGAACTTGATTATAGCTTCATCATTTCTAAATATACTTAAAATAGGAGATTCTTGTTTTGAATTAGGATCATCTACATGTCCAATAGAAGTAGGTACCTCATAGTAGATGTAAAATTTGTTGGTGTAAGGTTATGATCATCTTTCATGAAATTTTGAATGAATTGGAAAATGATCAACTAAGTCATGATAGTACTTTGGGGATGTTATAGGATATTTTTCTCAACTTATTTTGAGAGAACTATTGTTGACGAATTGGAATTTTTTCATTAGCTAGTGGTAGTATTTTGGAGAAATAGGATCTTGATCTTGACTCATCTCAGAACAACCCTCATCATGCTTAGGAGTGCTTTCTTGATATGAGCTTTGGGTAGATGGTAAATTATAAATAGAGGATGTTGGGGTAGCTTGAAAATGTTGGGATTTGGAAGGTGATGGAGGACATGATTGCAGTTGGATCAGATTTTCTTGATTTTGGATTTGGATAGCATCAATTTATGAATTTTCTTTGGAATGAATATTATCTACTGTAGATAGCCCTTGGTCAAGATCTTGGGAGTTAGATGATGAGTTCGATGAGGAGGGTATAGATTGATTTCACAAAGATATTGGAGATGGAATAGGAGCTTCTTCGAGATCAAATTCTTCCATATGGTCAAATGGAGGAGGAATATTATGATATAATATATGCTTGAGAGGATTATGTTGATGTGATGCATTTCTTGACATAGGAGAACAATTTTGATCACCCATTTGAAAAGTATCTTGATTAATGTCCACTTTCTCATTTGGAGACTCAAAAACATGATTGATGTAAGCATATGATCCTTCCATGTACCCTAATACACTATCATAAATATAGCTATCTTGGTTATAGGACTTGTCCTTATTAGAATCCATTTTCTTTCCATGATCATACACTATTGTTTGTTGATCCACATTAATCTCACCTTGATCAATGAGATCTTGTATAAGATGTTTAAGTTTGACACAACTCTATGTTTTTTGGCCCTTTGTTTGGTGAAATTCACAATAATCATTGTCATTATACCAGGGAGGTTTGAGCTATGGTTCATCCTATTGTTTCTATTCAGGAAACTTGATGAGGTTTGATTGGATCAATTTGTTCAAGACCATCTCAATAGGTTCCCCTAAGGGGGTGAATTTGCGTCATGTTTGATTGGAATAATTGTTGTTAAATCTTGATTATCCTCTTGGAGGATTTTGGGTTTAATTCGTTTGTTGATTCTTTTGAGGATTGTTTGATTGATTATTTTGAACACTATTTTGGGAATTGTTAGATGGATATTGTATGTTTTGAACAAATTTAGTATCAACTACTCAATCATTTTGTTCCTAGCCCATATTTGAGCTATATAATTCAAGCTTGAGGCTTGATCTTTGTTATTGTATAGCTTAATGGAACCTTTTGTGATGAGAGATCTTTCAATGGCTAAACCTTTTTCAATAATGTCTTCAAAGGTATTGGGGCATAACATAGTTAATTGGAAGCTCATTTTGGTTTGAAGATTTGTCATAAATATTTTAACAATTTGTTCTCAAGTATATTCTATTATAACTTACTCTCTTTATGTCTCCATCATTGTAAGTAAGAGGCAAATGACTCACCTCGGTTTTATTTTATCTTATACAAATAAAGAACCATGATGTCTTGTTTGATGTTATATGAGAAATTGTTGATGAATTTTTTGGATAGTTCATCAAAAGTTTTAATTTTGGGAGGTAGATGGGAAAACCATTCAATAGTTGCACCTCCAAGACTTCTTGGGAAAAGTATCATTAGTGGTAATGTTAAAGCTATCATTTCCTAAGGTGTGAGTCTTTTATTTCATAACCTGTTTGTTGGAAGAATAAAGAAGTAACCCTCCAGTGTGTTGTCATTGATGCCAACATCGTCTGGTGATAGTTTTGTCTAATATGGTAAACAATGTTTGTATTATCCTGATCCAGTAATTTGGTCTAAAATTTCTTGTAGTAAGATATTAGTCTATGTGATTTTATTATGTTAATCAAGACTGTTAAACACATTTGTGAACAAGTTTTCAGTGATTTTGGTTGAATGGGCTGAAAGATATAAATGACAAAAGTTTGACATTATGCATTTCATCAAGTCTTCTCCAGGTTGCCATGAACAAGTAGTATCAAGATTGATATGTTGTGTGAATGTCAAAGATATCCTTTTTAGGTTCGGGTTGACCTAATTTATGCTTTGCACATTTTGGTTTGAGCACAAAAGGAACATTGCTTTAAGTTTTTGGGCCGACAAGCTATTTTTGAATTAAGTGTGTGTAAATCTAATTAGGTCGACCTAATTGATGTATGATGATGTAATGATATATATATGATTTTTTTTTTATATTTGAAGGTATGAAATATGTGTGGTGTTTGACAAGTGATGCGTAATTTTGTGCGAACTTATATGTATGAGTTTTGTATCAAGGCTGAATTATAGTGTATATTGTAAGACTACAAACCAGTGCATGATTCTGTATTTCAGAGCTTCATTGGAATTGAATTCAACACATGAAAGGTGTATTCTATCAGTCCATGTTTTGGTAGTGAACCACACTCCATTTTGTAATCATTTTAGTCTGTACTCCTTTCAAGGATAGTGTGTCCTGGAAGTGTTCCCCTATAATATCTTATAATCGGTTATAATATATTGTGAGCTAATCCTCACCATGGTTTTCCACGTAAGAATTATGGTGTTTATGTACTATATGGTGTTATGATCTATTTCATATATTTACTTACAATTTTAGTTAGATTTATTTTAAAATTTGGATGGTTAATAGCTGAATTATTTAGTAGAATACTGATTCATCCCCCCTCTCAGTATTCTAGGTGTTCAACAATTGGTATCAGAGCATGATTCCTTTAGAAAAGCCTAACAACTTGAGGAAGATGTTGGAATTTGAACACATGGATGAAAAATGATGTCTTATTCCTCTGAAAGAAATCTTTGCAATTAAATTCATTGGAGATGACTCCATAATTGACAAAGAAGAACTTCATACTACTCTTAAAGATCTTGATAGAGTTGAAAGTCAGAAAACAATTCTAAAGGTGAACGTGAAAGAAGAAAATGAATGCATCAAAAAGCTAAGATAGAAAATCAAGAAGTTCAAGGAAAGGCACAAAGAAGTTAGTGATCAGTTGAAGAAAGAAAATGAGGAAATTATTGAATTAAAATTGTAAGTGGAAGAAAAGAGGAGAATTGAGGATTCTCAGGAAGTTAAAATTCAAAGCAAGTCTGATGAGTGCATCAAGCTTGAATAATAAGTGGTGACACTAAGGTAAGATTTGGTGACAATGGATCAACCCTTAATGTGTGTAGTTTATCCCTTTTGGATAGGCTTGGTGTAGACAAATAAAAAATTTAATTGGCCTCTTCATCTATTAGTGGATTTGATAATGTAGGAAAGAAACCACTCGGTGTGATTAATTTTCCTATTACAGCTAGAAAAGATACATTAGAAACACCTATTCATGTCATGCCTGATAATATTTCATACAATATTCTTTTAGGAAGATCTTGGATTCATGAGATGCATGCAGTGCCTTCTACTCTTCATCATAAAATGAAGTATTTCTACAACAAAAAAGTACACACACTTGATGTTGATCATGAACCTTATAGTTTCTTACAACTTGAGAAAAAAAAGAAAATCCTTTGAAAAAACTACACCAACTACACAAGCGGAACCTATGAAAATAAAATATTGAGAAAATCATGAAGCTATTAGAAGATGATTGGGGTTCCTTAGAATTCGTACCTAGATTCATGGGAGAATACAAGATCATAAGAAAAGACTAAAAAGGGGAAAGAAAAAGCAGTAATGTTAGCACAAAATTCAGAAGGCCCTTCGAAAGCATCCAAATCAACCACTTTTAGAAAGAAAAACAAATTACACAACAAAATTTGATGAAGCTGACTATCAACAACCTTTGAATCCTAAAAAAATGAAAAATCTTTATGGAAGAGGTTATGAACTTATGGAACAACTTGGATATAGTGGAAAAGGATGTGGTGCTAGAGAAAAAGGTATTTGTTACTCTTTTGTATCATAGGGTAATGTGAGATACAATTGTAATGTTCTTAATGTTGATCCTCCTCCTTCTAAGGAAAATGATCACACCCCTATTAAAGAGGCTAATGTTGGTAGTACTATCAAGAAGATTTATGGTGATCATATAGGAGAGTGTAATCCCCATTTCTGGAATAATGGTTTCTATGTAGGTCCTCAAGATTTTCACACACATTATGGCCTTGACTTTAAGCTTGCCTCTAAATATGGCTATGGGTGTAAAGGTTGTGGGCATAATGAACAATGCATTCAAGTCCCTATATAATGTGCACCTCATAAGTGTAACCTAGGAATTGGTTTCTCAAATGAACAATCTAAATGAAAGCCATGGTTGAATGACATGAATTTTTCTCAACCTTGTTCTCTCAGATTGATTCATCCGCCATTGTCTTCCATCTTCATGTATTCTTCTTGTGATTAGTCAAAATTTTATCTACAAGAGAAAGGGTTGCTTATTGCTCCTCTTTTTTTATCGAAGAAAGAGCATATTTTGTTGAGGCTTCTAAAAGACCACTTAATTAATCTTCCTTCTACATGTAAGAAATTTCATAAAGATGATACATAAAAACTTTCTTTTTGTGCATACCATCGAGTGCCTGGCCATCCACTAGTGAATGTAAGGCCTTGAAGGATAAATACAACAACTTCATGATTCTGGTACCATCACTCATCTATTTGATGATACACCTGCTTCTTCTTCAAATGACAAGTGATATCAAGGTCCATCTCTATCCTATACCTTCTATAGTATCTTGCATGGTTTTCCTCCCTTATATGTTGGGGGTAGTGATAACTTGTTTTGGAGATGTGTTTCCTTCTTAAGGAGCCCCTCTCTTCTCTCTATCTTTTAAATGAAGCATCGCTTGAGTGGACCCATTTTTATTTTGAAGGATTCCCGAGGTACCCCCTTTGAAATATTTTTCTCGAATGAATTCATTGGCTTCTAGCTTGGGGGTAGCTTGGCTAGAGTTGTCTTATATATTGGCGTCTAGCTTGGGGGAAGCCTGACTAGACCTGGCTTTTAAATTAGTGCATCCCTTGAGTGGACCCCTTTTCTTTTGAAGGGTTCCTGAGGGACCTCTTTAAAAGATTTCAAATTATGAACTGTTTGCATGACTGTTTGCTTGCTTGCTTGTGTGTATTTTTTTCTTCTAACCTGTTTTGTCTATGGATTAACATGTTGCTTGACCTGTGACCTGTGAAGCCGCTTTCCAATATGAATCTATGGAGATACCTCACATTGGGCTTCCTTCATGAGAGAGTACTTGGGGGAATGCCTTCTTTGCAGGTCCGAGGGCCTGTGAAGTGCTTGCATTCTATGAGATTTGTCCATTCTTGGTTTGTAGGCCTTTGATGCACTTTTTTTAAATCTCCTCAGGAGAGAGTACCTGTGGAGCCATCTCTCTTAGAATTTTAATTCATTTCTAGCTTCTCCATATCTCTCTTAAATTCTCTTTCTTCTCAATTGTGCATATCGGATTGAAGATCTACATCTTCTTCATCCTGAGTATATGCTCTTTCTCTCTTCAATATTGGTTGCTTCCTTGGATTTTGGGTGCATTCTTCTCTTGAAGCAACCGATCCTTACATTCTTCTCTCCTTTTAATAATTCATCTATGTGTTATTTCTTAATTTGGGGATGACACATAATATTGAGACAACCTTTTACACCGAGGTCTCTTTCAGTTTGCTGACTCAAATCTTGTTAGTTAGTTAGGTGCTTGTGTGTATGTGTTTTTATGTTCTAACCCCATGATGTAATGGATTTTTATGTTCTAACATTGTTGTCTTGTTCAGTTATTTATTTTCTAATGTATTGTTTTTGTAGGTCTTTAGCTTGGGGGCATGCTTCCTTGGTTTGAAGAGTTACCTACTTCCTCTACAGTATCCTTTTTGGCATCATGATGTTATTTATGTTAGTATATTTCCTTTAGTGTGAATATTAGTGTAGATTCATATGCCCGCTAAAGTGAGGGGAAAATGTAATGTCATAAAATTTCACCCCTTGCAATTTCACATACATTCTTTCACTTTATTTAGTGTCCACTCCCTTAGAACTTGTGTAGGCTCATTTTAGCCCTTGCATTAGCCTTTTTCCCCTCTCAGGATGCTCCAAAACCCATTTTAAGTAGCTAGTCTCATGCACCAACTTTGCATCAAACCTTGTGCTTTTACCATTCTCATCATTTTGTAGTGTGATGTGTTTGGACACAAGCATTCCACATAGATTTTTGCACGCCGTACTAGTATTCTGTGACATTTTAATGTTCAAACAACTATTTTTGAGCATGTTTTCCACTTGTCAGCAAGTTTTGTCAGTGGTAATGGCTTGGGGCACCTTGAAACAACTCAAAAAGCTTATTTTCCCTCTTTAAAAGTTGTCTTTTCAACTCACTTGGCCTTCTTCTCCTTCTTGGCTTCTCTCTCAAACATTCTCCCATCTTGCTCTTGCTTGCACAACTCCTTTATTTATTACACCAGCCTCATTGCTTTCTACATCCTTCTACAACACTTTCAAGCCCTCTTGGAAACACTCTTGGCTCTTGCAACTATCTTTGTCTCTCTCCTTGGATTCCTTAAGCCTTGCATGCAATACCTCCCTTATCTTGTGCTTGCGAGCATCCTATGATTTCACACATCCCCTCTCTATTGTATCTCCATTTTGTGATATAGGTTCTCCTCCTTAGGTAGAGATTGCTTGTATCACTCCTTTGTTCATTTCTCTCTATCTATTTGGCTGTTTGTGGAGGTGGGAACACCAAAATGGGGATTTGATTGAGTCAAACCCCTATACAACCCTGACATTTTCTCTAGATTTTATGTACACAGGTATTAAATAGATTCACATGCTATAGGATTCATTACTTGGGCCTTTTGTGAGAATTCTCTATCTCTCATCCTCTTCTACTTTATCATATACTTTATTTTATTTTAGTTCTATTGTATTTTGCTATTTTCTTGTACTTTGGAAGTTCTTACTAACTTGATCAATAGTAGTCACTTTTGTTTTTTCTGTGAAAAACATACTTTTTGGTCTGTACGAGATTGTAGTGCGCCTTTGAGATGCCAACACACCGCGCTATCCTCTATATGCCACAGTGTCGTCTATATGTTGCACTATCACCCATATGCCACGTTGTCATCCTTTGGTCGAGAGCTTGTCAGTTTGTCTATAAAATATTTGTGACCTACTCTTTTTTATTCTAGAACTCCTGCGTTGTTCCTTGACGTAGTTTAGGAAAATTCTTCCCTTGGGAATTTCTTGAGAATAAAGTGACATCATGAAGAATGTAGATCTTGGATCCTTGAATAGATATGATCAATTCTTGCACTTAGATCTTCGATGCTACATCAACAATATTAACTCAACTACATGCTTGAATGCACTAAACCCTTTGACATGATAAAATGATCTTGAATTGTTGCAATAAACTCTTGATAATCTACCCTTGAATGTCTTTGAATTCTTTTTTAAAATCAAACTTTCTATAAGGATGCTCTCTCAAATTTTCTAGGATGTCTTGTAAACTTGTTAGGTGAAATAATGTGAATTAACCCCTTATTTATACTAAATTAGGAGATTAACCCCAAAATTCAAAGAATTAAGGCTGACACCAGATCTAGAAAAAAAGTTTATTAAATTAGCACCATAATGAAATTTGAAAGGGGTTCCTCATTAATGGAGGACCTATTCGCCACCTAGGGTGAATGGGTCTTGGCTCAATTTTCTAGGACCTAACCCCGGGGGATTGAAAGTATGATAAAACCAATTTCAGATCAACTTAAAAAGGGGGGTCCTATTAAGGGAGAACCCATTCGCCACCTAGGGCGAATGGGTCCTAGCACCATTTTCCAGGACCTAACTTTTCCCAATTAGATGTTTTATTAATTAAATCATGTGTGTCGGGATAGATCTTCAAGAGGTGTCATAATTAAGATTTAAATTTGGATTAAAGGGGGTTAATTAACTCCAACTACCCACAATTAATTAAGACCAACCTATATAAATGTGAACATGCTTTACAACATTTTAAAACACCATAAATAGGGTACACATTAGGTACATTTAATTAAAAGGGGACCATTAGGCTTAATTAAAAACATGAATCTTAGAAAAGTGTGTTACAAAACTTTACAACACCTTTGCAAAGGACCAATTAAGGTATATTTTAGTCAAATAAAGGCCCTAGAATGATGTGAATGTGTACAACACGTTACAACACTACTCCAAGACACCATTAATTTAGTTTTAATGTCAATTATCCCAAGACAAGTAAGGGAAAAAGGCTTACTTTTTCTGTTACTAACTAGAAAATAGAGAAAGCGAAGATAGAGGAATATAGGAGCAAGTGATAGAAAAATAGAAAAAGGGAAAATCTCATATTTTTTCCCAATATTCAAAAGAGAAGAAACTATGTGTAAATAATTATATTTTAAAAATAAAATATGACCCTTTTAAAATTGTTTTCTTTCCTTGAATGTTCATTCTTCAGTGAATGCCATTTTCTTGCGAGTTTGCTACTTTAGAAATATTTTATTTATATGTTTGAGTGTATGGGTATTCTATGATTTGTGTTTTCAAAACCCTATAGCATATGATTCAAAATTCTAGAGCATTGATTTTTGTTATTGTAGCAAATCACTATTTACCTACAACATATTTATGTTTTCCTACAAAATAGTATTTTTTTCCTATAGCATAGTTATGTTCACTTAAAAAAGAATTATATTCACCTAAAACATATTTTTGTTCACCTAAAACATAATTATATTCACATACAACATAATTTTGTTCACACATAACATAGTTTTGTTTACTTATAGCTAAAGATTTTCACTACAAAAACCTTTTTTAAACCTTTATAGAGGTTATGTGGATTTATTTCAATAGAACAACCTTCCTTCTTCATTCACTATCTTCAATTTGGTCAAGTTTTGGGAACTAATAGCTAAGGGGATGCCATCACTTTTGAAACCAAAGAATCAACAACATTCTCTACTTGAAGTGATAGAAGTACTCCCAATAGCTATGAAAAATATTAACTTCATATACTTATATATGTATTTTTCTAGTCTTTAATATGATGATTTATATAAAACTAAATTATGATCATAAGAAAATATTAACCATTTAAATACATTCAATAAGTGTTGGTTCTACTACCAATGTTATTATTATAAAGATACATCACTTAAAATATGATTATAAATTTATCAAAATTATTATGGTTAATTTAATTTTTGTGACACTCTTAAATTTATTTGCACATAATAACCAATATTGGTAAATAAAAATAACTTCAAAGTTGGTTCTTTCTTATAATTTTTTTTTAAGAGTGTTATTGAATCATTGTTATGCACAAATATTTAAGATACTTTTGGAAAATAAAACCCTATAATGGCTCTAAACATATAATTGTGTAGTGTTTGTCCTTAAAGGTTATAAATATTATAATTTTTATCATTAAAACTTCCTCAAGGGTGATATGACTCTTGGGGAAAGAAGACAACACATTTATAGAGGTGCATGTCACAAATTTCTTTCAAAGATGGTGTATATTATACAATAATTTTTCAAATATCTTGATTAGGCTTCCATTACAAAGCCTTTCCCCATATCTAGAACTTTCTATTTACAAATATTTTATATAAGTAAGATGTTAATTTAAATATAAATTGGTAGGTTCTTTGTGCATGGTTTATGAAGGTTGAAAGGAGAAAATAAGTCTTTAATGAGTATGTAATCCAATAGGACGAATACAAAACCATAACAAAAAAGCTTTCAAATTTCAAAAGCATTCAAGACACCAACTCATTTGATTGCAAAATCCGACTAATTTTTTTGATGAAAGCTGTATAATCAGATGTATCATTGGGTACTTGTGATATTCAATGTGAGATTTTCATTTTTTTAAAATTTTATCCCCGACATTTGTCAGAATTTTGACGAACCTTATTTTGCGTTGAAGTTTCGATGAAGATTTTTCACTGAATTTTGACAGACTTGCAAAGTTAAATTGTGGCCGACATAAATAAAACTGAGCTCGACTATTTATTGCGACAGTATTTTTCTTGATGATTTTCTTGGGAAAAATCAGAAAATACTCAAGAAGATATCGCCAAGTTGAGGGTAGTCATTGTATTTTTCCAGAATTCATTTGTGAAGTTAGATTTGTACTTCCAGGTTTGAAAATCATATTTTAAAGCAACATGTCATTAGATTTCATTTTTAGTCTTGTGCATTTTTCAAAATTTCATTCCCAAATTTTAGACCCGACTTCACAAATTCTTTATAAGGGAATTGTTTATAACTAATGGAAAATTCTTGATGGATTTGGACAAAGATTATATTTGCAAGGTTTCAATTTTAGCCTTAATGATCAATTTTCCATAGATTCGGGAGCCATAACTAGATAATATCAAAGGCATAGGGATAGTTACAGAGTGAAATAACTGTCAAGATTCAGGCCTAGAGGGTTGAACAAAGAATTGGGAATGTTTGATAGTGGATAGTTAGAGCCATTTAGCTATGCTATTTTTGAAGACTACATAAAGATGTATTTTTCCCTTTGCCAAGTTTCAAAAATAGATTTTAGACCTTAGATGTCAGTGTCTTATAGAAGCAGTTATGGTATATCTGTTACCTGAAGTTCTTGAATTCATCTTGACTCTATACAAATGTATCTATTTTTGATTTGAACAAGAAAGAAAGAAAGCAACCAATTTCTAAATATTGTGAGATATTTAGAGCAACAAACTAAAAAATGAAAAAATGAAGGTCAAGGCCTCTCTATTTTTCTCAGTTCACTTAAAATTTTTATATGCTACCAAACATCTAGCAAGCTATAACTATCATGCAAATTATATGATTTCTATTTTTTTGTACTTTGGAACAGTTTACAAGATGAAATTCTCTCCTCATGTAGAAGTATAAGCTGCCAAATTCCTTTAGAAGTTGATACAAAATCAAAAGATGAACCTGTCAAATTGGAAACCAAAATTTTTGTGGTAAGAAGAGTTGATTTTGACATGAATGGCATGTTGTAACAAATTTATTAAGTAATACAATTTATTTAGTTATTTTACAATTTGGTGATTTGTGTGTAGATATGCCACCATATGAAACTAAGTGGAAAAGAGCACTCCTTACCTTATCAAGTAATATCCAAGTAAGATGTTATAAAAAATAACTTGTGCTTTTAGTGAAGCTAGTCAACCTACTCATGCTTTTCCATGCTTAATTTTTTCCTTTTGGATTGAGCTACTTATGATAAATTTTTAACTTTCCTTGCAACCTGTGTATTACCCTCAAGTTTTTAACTGGTTAAAAGCAATCTCTTATAAAGGATATAAAAATCCTTAGTACTTTAGATTTTCCTTTATGTTAAGGGAGGAATTTGACTATTGTTTATATAATTCAACTTTATTTGAGAGTAAGCATATTTAATCTCTATGTGGTAGATTCAGACACTAAAAGAAAGTATTTAACCTTATTAGGAAAAATGAAGCAAAAAACGTAAAAGTGCATCATAGGATTTTTTTTCATGGTTTTCATTGTAAAGTATGCAACTTATTTCAATATTTTCTCATGGAAATCAAATGACCTTCTTCTATGGACTATATAAACTCCTTTAGTGTAAATGTTGTCCTCTCCTTCCTATTATGCAAGATCATTCAAAACCTTTGCAACTTTTTGACAATGACATATGACTGTCATATCTCTGCAAGTCTTTAATAGACATAATGGGAGATCCTTTAGAAACATCATCATCTCTATTGAAAGTGATCCCATATCCTTTGTGATACCTGCCCTTGACTATCCTTTGTCTTTTAGCTTATGCACGAGTTATTCATTTGATTTCAATAGCCTTGCATAACACTCTTGAAGAATTTAATTTTGGTAGCTCCTTGAGATATTGTCTATGCACTCCTTAATACACTTGTAGGTTGTCCTCTTTTGAAAATTTGTGAGATGGAAATATTTATTAGTTTACCATACTGCTATGAAGAAAGTGAGACCTTGACAAGATTTATGATGTTTTAAAATCCCTCTTGACTGCTCAGTTACTTTTCTTTATGTATCTTTTAAAGTTCGTCATACTACCCTATCACTTTTATTATTAATTTCAATGCCTCCTTCATGGTTATGATATGGACTAATCATTGTTTATTTGAATATTCATGACTGTGATCTCCTTTTGGGAATCTATAGTAAAGTGTCATGCCTTTCTTTGAAGTCCATTTCCTTAAATATTTTCTATTTGCTCGTTGCTCCTTACCTCTAAAGTATCCATATATTGCATATACATAATAATCAAAATTATGGTGATAACTAGTGGACATGGGTATAACATCAAGCATCATACAAATGTAGTTTATATCTGCATATATAATACCCCAGGATACTAATATTGTAGCACTAGTCAAAGAATCATCATCAAACTATATTTGTTGATCAAATACAATGAAAAATAAAATATATTAAAATATAAAACATTGATCTTTTCTATCTACTCCATTGTAAATAATAAAGACTTCCAACACTCAAATTGGAAGGAAATTTCTACAGTCTTTATTATTTATAGTGGAGTAGATAGAAAAGATCACTGTTTTATATTTTACTATATTTTATTCTGCAAATAACATTGGACAGTAAAATAGCCAATAGATTGTCAAACATAATGATTGGACCCTATGAATATATAGGTTATCAATCTTTAATCAATTCACATGAGAAATCATACTGACCAATAGTATCAATGAAACTTTGATACTATATAACAATGACTAGTCTCAATTTGATGATATTTCAAGACCAGTGCATGAATATCATTTGGGCCTCATGGCATTGAACATTGTTTTCATTCAGCCATGATATAATGTTCTTACAAGAAGCACAATACTAGTATGATTGAATGTATCAGAGGAAATAGGAGTTAGAGAAGATAAAAAGAGAACAAAAATATTGTAGTGTAACCTTATTATTATATAAATAAACAAAAAAATAGTAAGAGTAGGAACCCCAAATATCATGTTCATTCTCTATGTGAATATGTGTGGAATAGAGTGACCCCTTATCTATTTCAATTGCTGATAAGGTTATGGTCTATTCTTATTCTCCTTTGCATAGTATAATCTCTAACCAATTTTTAATATTTAGCTTAAAATTCAAGATAGTATTCCATATTGATTCTATGTCAATAGGAGGGAGGAAGTTGTATATGGATTCTAGAATAAACATTGTGGCCAAAGAAATGAATTACATGGATGGAAGAAAATTCAATACAAATGGCAATAGATTTGGCATATAAAACCAGAGGATGGCCCTATGATATTTTGAAGCACTATTGTAATGGTGAAGTCAATTTAGATAGAGGCTTTCTTCATAAGTAGATGGAAGTGTACGAGACATTTGAAGTTACTTGTGAGAACAAGATTTAGCTTAACCTACAAAACTAGGCAAATGAAGTATTGTCCTTACAAAAAAAATTTGTCGAGAGTGTGGAAGTGAAGGTCTATAAAAGATTGTTTGTATGTATTGTATGCAACATAAATATGTTAGGATCGGTCTCATCAATCATTTTAGCCTTTCAAAATGATATCATCCTTATTCAACCATACACTATTTTTTGTTAGATGGATGTAATCATTATTCCTTTAATGGATTGAACTTTCAAGGAGGCCATCTTATGGTGTTTCCTATTGATATCCAAAGCAGGGATGTGAATAAGACTGACGACTATGCAGGCTATATTGTAGATAAAATTCATAGATCTTTTAACTTTATCAAGGCATATAATAGGGTGTTCCACGTCAAATGAAACTATTTATTATGCCATACTATTTTATTTCCAAAATTCATTTGTGAAGTCAGATTTGTACTTCTAGGTTTGAAAATCATATTTTAAAGCAACATCTCATCGGATTTCATTTTTAGACTTGTGCATTTTCAGAATTTAAGTTCCATATTTTGTTGTGCAAGTTCAATATCCTGATTTTAGGAGTCTAATGGCTGGAAATCATAGTAAAACCAGAATTTAATAATTTTTGGAATTAGAATTTTAAGTTGTTTTTGGGGTCATTAACTTCAAACTATCTTCTCTTTTGCAGGGGTGGTTGCATGCCATTTTTTTTTGGTATAAAATATCAGAATTATTAGATTTTGTTACCTGTGTATGATTACAAATTATTGGAGTGTGAGTTTGATATTTTTTTAAGATCTAAATATTCAATCTTGGTAAAGAAAAATCATGTCAGATAATATTAATCTAGAACAAAATGAAGAGACAATTGCTAGATTGTGGGCTAGATTGAAAAGAAAGGGTGATGGGAAATGTTATTGTCCTTGCAATAATTGCAAGGGCTTAAAGACAAGAAGAATTTTAATCACAACAACTAAGAAAAAATGTAGTCAGCATGGTCACGTTGAAGGGGGGCATGATTATCGTCCATTGGTAAATTGTTCATTATATGTGTTTATATTGATTGAATTTGTAAATGTTTATATAATTTTAACATTTTAGATATATAAAAAAAATTACTTGATCATGATCATGGTTTATTTGTGTCTATCATTATTATAAAGGTGGGGCACCCTAGGGCACATGATATTGATTATCACGGCCCGAAGAATGTGGTTTTGCAAGTAGAGGAACATGGAGCTGTGATTATCGAAGATGAAGTTAATGTTCCTAGGGAAGAAGATGATCATTCGCTAGAAAACATAGTTGAAGATGATGGTACAAATACATTGATCCATGACACATTTAGTGGCACAATTGATCATGATGATCGAGATGAATTTGATGATGTTCATGATTTACCTATACTTGAGAAGGCATATGAGCCCCTTTATGAAGGCTCCCAAACAACTCTTCTCTCTGCTGTATTGTTGCTGGTGAACTTGAAGGTTATGAATGGTTTATCCAACATAGCAATCTCACAGATGTTAAGGTATGTCATTTATGCCATATTTTTTCATCTATTTTAATTGTTTTTAGTTCATCACTAGTAAATAAAGGATGAAATATGCACCATTAATATTCTTTATATTAAGATTTTTTTTTTTTTTTTGTAGATTGATTGGTGAATTTTTGTTACCACCATCAAATATTTTACCTTGCTCACACCGAGATTTATCTGGCATTATGAAATATATTGGAATGGAGTATCAAGTAATAGATGCATGTCTCAATGATCATATTATATATCATAAACATGAATTTGCAATAGAATGCCCAAAATGTCATATCAGTAGATATCGAATAGATCAAATAACAAAAAAGGTGCCTCACAAGGTTCTTTGTTATATTCCTATTATTCCACGTATGCAATGATTATTTAGGTGTGAAAGCTTAGCATAATTTATGGATTACCATGCACGGAATAGAAGTGGAGATGACATTCTTCAAATTCCTATGGATGGTTATGCATTTAGGGACATGGAGGAAAAATGACCACACTTTAAAGAAGAACCTCGTAATCTCAAGCTTTCATTGGTAGCCGACGGTGTCAATCCATTGGAGAGCTGAGATCTATTTACTTGGTGTGGCCTGTTTTTGCTATAAAAAATAACATTCCTCCATGGATTCCAATAAAGAGGGAGCACATAATGCTGGAAATGATTGTTGCAGGTATTTGTTTACATCATTTTTCTTTAACGTAGTAGCATCTCATTTGTCTTATTTGTTGCATAATAATTTTTTTTTTCATTTAATAGTCATGTACATTAATTTATATATATTATAGTAAAATGGTTATAATAATTATGTAATGTTTATGTTCATTCAACTAGGTAAGTACCAACTTAAAGATATGAATTTATATATCGAGCTTCTTATCGACGAGTTACTAAAGTTATGGAATGGCGTCACTATTTATGACATATCTAGACCAATAGGACAAAGACAATTTCAATTCCATGCAATGCTTGTATGGAAAATTCATGATGCCCCAGGGCTAACACATTTTTTTGGTATGTTATAATGTTTGAATGCACTTTAATGATATTTAATTTTATGAAGTAGATATCATGCATATTTTTAAAATAATCTATTCATTATATATAATTATAAACATTGACATATTTAATCTAATTATATATGATCTTGTAGCTCTTCAAATAAAGGGAAAATTTGCATGTCCAATTTGTGGTCCAAAGATGAAATCTTGTCGTTCAACAAGTTTAGGAAAGCAGGTGTTTGATGAGTATAGGCGCTTCCTCCACAAAAATCATGAGTAGCGAACTACTAAAAAACATCTTTTCAATGGGAAAAGAGAGACTACATCAAAACCACGAAGAATGACACCTCACCTATGGAAGTTGGAATATAATAGAATTAATCGTCAAGGTTATACATCAGATCAAATTATTTATCTATCATATATGATATGTTTGGAATTTATATTTTTATATTGTGTTGTGTTTACTCATGTTGTAATTTACAATGATTGTTGTTGTTAGTTTGTTTAGCTTATATGATTCATGAAGGTCGTCAAGACATTAATGGCTGACTTCCACAAGGACTGAAAAGTTATCCTAGCCAATTTCGTAGGCTGCCCTACTATGAGTAGCTACAAATTGTGAATTTGTTTGATACAATGCATATTGAAAAGAATATAACAGAAACATTATGGAAAATATTGGATGGAAGGCAAGACAAAGAAAAAATTGTCAAAATTTGTAGTGACATTTAGGAAGCCAATCATGCAATGAGAAATTCCATTCAATTAAATAGCGATGGAGACCAAATTAATAAAGTGCCCTTCCTTGGTTATTAATGGAGCAACAAAGCAATGCTATAAAATAAGTCATACGAAAAATTCAATTTCCCATAGGATTTGTTTCGAACATTTACAATATCATAACAAAGAAAGGTGGATTTGGGTCAGGGATGAAAACACATGATTGGCATACCTTCATTAAGGTAATTATTCTAGTATATTATATATATTTGTATATTGCATGTACTTTTCAGTGTATTATGTTTACTAATTTTGGAAAAATAATGAAAAGATCATTTGATAACTGTTGCAGTACGTTCTACCTCTATCTCTTTGAGACAACTTCGACAACAATGTCAAGAAAGTTATATATGATCTTGGAAAATACATGAGGTAAGTAGTGATATTTGTTCAATTCATTGTATAGATCTTATAATTGCCATTTTTTTTACTTGTTATATAATATATTGTATATTTTTGTTAAATCTCATTAATATATTTGTGCCTTGAATCAATTGTAGATGGTTGTCATCTAAAGGAATACATAAAGAAGATATAAATTATTGGAAGAGAAAAATTTCTCGTCTAATGTGTAAATTGCAAAAGTGTCTACCTTCGACATTTTTCAATGCACAAGAACACTACCTCATACATCAAGTTGAGGAGATTGAATTGTGTGGACCTGTACACACAAGGTCAATGTGGATGGTTGAGAGACACTTGAAATTTTTGAAGGCTTTGGTTAGACAAAGAGCACATCCTGAGGGTTCTATGGTGGAGGGATATATGGTATACTATACCATGGTGTACATTACTAAATATCTTCCTAAGTTTGTAGCAAAGATCCATGTAGATCCCATTTGGGATCCCAACTCCATTAACAAATTTGAAGGGGAGTACTTGATGGGGAAAGGTAGATTGAGGAAAGTGAGAGGTGATTCTAATATGGTCATGGAGATTAATTAGAATACATTTTACATTTTCTTTTTATGTATATTGTACTTATTTAATTATTAAATTTCAATATACATCAATTATAAATTAAGGTCGTATACCATGGTAATTAACTAATTATACACCGAAACTTGTGAATTTAAAATTCTTTTGATACAGTTGGTCAAGAGTGGGATGCACTACATTTGTATATTGCAAACAATCTTGACTGGATGATGGTATGGATTGAACGATGTCAACAATCTGGTCGCGCATTAACATGGGAAGGTGTGGCTTCATTAGTTAAAGAAGATCATTGTAATGGAGATTCCAATGTTACACCAAGGGAAATTGATTTAGCATATGGTTTAAGAGATAAATAGGTACGTATACATATATTAATCACCCATATTATTTAATTATTTTCAATTATATTGATGTATATATATATGTTGAAATTTTTTTCTTTGCATACATTCAACCAAGAATAAATATGTTTATCAACTGATGATATTGCAATAATTTTTACATGTTTGAAATATTATAGGTGAAACACCACAAGGCTATATGGTGCAATGGTCGCAAATTTAAAATAAAAAATTTGGATGACACGAAGAAAACTTGTGATTCTAGGATAATTGTAGTCTTTCAGGTGATAATATTTCATCTAGAAGCGACATACATCTAGAACTCTCAGAAAATTGATACTATGGGATTTTGGATGATATACTTGAGTGTGACTTTAAGTCCTTCAAATTAGTTATGTTCATCATCCTATGATATAGGCTATGATTGAATGAAAATGATCCCGAGAGAACTGTTATTGAACATGATAATGGATTTACCATGGTTAATACAAGGTTGATTGAGCGAGCTGGAGATGAGCCCTATGTTCTTCCAAGCCAATGTGGGCAAGTATTTTACTCAGAGGTTCCAGGTAAACTAGGTTGGTCATTTGTTATTAGACATGATCCAAGAGGAAGTCTGGTAAAGTATAATGTGGTGAAAGAAGAAGATACCGAAGAACTAGAAGATGATGTAGATGATGATTAGGATCAACAGTTAGTTGATGAGGTGCCTGAAAAAGATGTCGAAGAGGAGGAACTAGATCATGATTATGTAGGAGTTAATGTTCATGAAGATGATATTCGTGTGGATGATGAAATTATAGAAATTGATATCAATGACGATGATGATGATATGACCAATCCTTACAATGTTGAATCTGGATCAGATGATATAGACAAAGAGCTGGATGAAGAAGAAGATAAATGACATTGAAATGTATGAATTATGCGATTGTATTATCTATTTGATATTAATTTTTTTGATAGAATTATATTTGACTTATGTCATTACATAATTAATTCATGATGTTTTTAATTTTTATGCCATTACATAATTAATTCATGATGTACTTTTTAATGTTTAATTTTAATTCATGATGTCACAACTATTTTAGCTCTCCTAGAAATTTCCATATGATCATAATGAATCCTATTTTTGGAAATTTCATGAAAGATGACACATTGATCATAGTAGTGAAATAATTGCAAAGTCGTTTAGATTTTTTAAACCAATCACCCTTCACAATGTAATTTTTAGGATCATCTCCAATTTGATTACTAGGACACATAAGGTAGGATTTGATTGGCTTATCTTGGACGAACATTATGGCTTTGTGTAATGTGAGAAATTTTTGGATGGGGTAGTGGTGCAGGAGCACCTACACCTCATCTTCTATGCTTAATCACGTGATGATAATTAGGGAGGTCAATAGGTTGGTTTAGGAATTTCAAAAATGTTTTATTGTTAATAAGGTCATGAAACAAAACCGGCCCAAAAATATTAGTGTGTTTTATGTTTCATGTGATCATAAAAGATTAAAAAGTCAGTTGTAGAGGTGGTTGAGGTGTAAAGGCCTTTAAAATGCATAAAGTGATCATTGTAAAGGTTTTTGATGGTAAAATTTATGATTAAATATATCTCTTAGAATCCTTTTTGTCCCAATTTTAAAATAATTTTATATTACATAATACATTTTTTAAAATTTTAAGATGAAAATAGCAAGGAAAAATCAAACAAATATCTTTATGAAAGAAGTATATTGGTGTGAAATTAAATATGATTTATATTCCAATGTAAAAACCATAAAGAATGTGATAGCACTTCAAAGTGAGCCTTGACAAAATTATTTGCCTTAGTGAAATAATTTTGTTCGTATCTAGTTAATCTTACTCTCTCTCAGGTTCTCATGGCTTGGGGTTTTAGGGGTTTTCCATTTGCAATAATTTTGTGCTAAGCCTTATGTCGGTTCTATTTCGTCATTAATTTTTGGGCCTTAGTGAAAATGGGTTGAGGGTTGTTATATCATTAATGGGGGGCCGTGTTATATCCCTAGGTTTTATTTTCATGTCGGGTCGACCTTTTATCTTTTCCCCAGCTCTAATATCCCCATGTTCATGTATTTATGAACAACTTATGGGTATTTTTGTCATCCTAGGCGGGTCCCCTTTTTTGTGCCAATGATGTGTTACGTGTTAGGTTTTCACATATCCCCGTGATGCCATGAAGCCCTTTTCTAAAATATTGTATTGATCACAATATCACGAGAAGTAGCCATCTGTCACATTCAGAGAGACCAAAAGAAAATTATGAATGTTTTAATATATTAAGTTGAACTTAATATATTAACTGGCGAGCTACTAAAGTGGATCTAAAATGCATATGCTTAAAATCAACAGAGATGTTTTAATCTCAACAGAAAAGGTGCTTGACTTTTAAGGTCAAAGTTGACAACGGTTTGAACAAGCAAGTTCACTGAAGATCAAGATCTATGGTTGCCTACTATCATGTGATCAAGAGTTGTAAGATGGTTAGCGATTGCAATATCAAGTGAATGTTGACGCGTGGATTTATTTGAAGAGGCAGGAGAGGGTGGGGCCAGAAACATGAGTTGTAAAGGTTCCTGAGCTGGAATGTTTTGATTGGAGGAATTGTGGAATATAGCTAATATATACTTAACTATATTGTAGAATATTAAAATCTAGCTAAATTTTGCCATAATTTTAAATTTAATTAACATACTCTAAAACTTAACAAAATCAGGTTGTAGCTCATCAATTTGGAGAAGTGAAAGGTCAATACCAACGCCAAGGAAGAGTTTGGAGGAGTGAAAACAAGGTCAATACCAGTGCCAAGGAAGAGTATGGAGGAGTGAAAACAAGTTCAATACCAGCGTCGAGGACGAGGTTGAGGGAACTCAGGGAAAATCGATGACCAAGGGACAATGAGTACTGTAAGTTTGGCACCCCCATTCTCTTTAACCTGCAATTTTCGTGCCTAGTTTCCGAAGATCTTCTCGTACATTAACACACCCATTCTCGTAAAATGGTATAAGATAAGACAAAAAATAAAATAGCTTAATCTTTCACATTTTTATCGACCTGCCTCAGGTCTTGGAAAAACTCCCATAATCTACCCACATTTTGGCTTTTGGTGGGAACATGCTATTCTTTTTTGTACGACCTACCTCAAATATTATGTCCACAAAGTTGCTAAAAACATAAAACAATAAGAATTTTTTTGAAGGTACAACTAAAAATGGGTTATTTCCTTTTGGCTTCCTCCACCTCTTATATTTCAACATAGCATGGAATTACAATTACATAACATAAAATCAAACAAATGGAAGTTTATAGGGGCAAAGGAGCACAAGTATATGCTAGGCTAAACTAGATATAATGAATGGAAATAGAGGCATACAATTCTTCTTTAATAACTCCACCACAAATATATGCAAGGAAAGGTCTCCTCCCTTCTTGGTAGTGATAACCTCCTCCACACACAAGCCTTAAAAATTATGAATAGAGGAATATAATCTTTGAAGAACTTAAATTCTTCATAATAGAAGAATTTGATCATACTTTTCCAATGATGGCATTATGAGAAAACCTTAGATTAAATGAATAATTCCTAGCTAAGTTCTTTAAATCATGTCCAACCATATAAGAGAAGATTGCTGCTATGTGTACTTGGATGCCATGGAGAAAGGATCTTTGGCCTCTTTCATCAATCAAGGTATTGTTAAATTTTAACACCTAAAAGTGATAATGAAGAATCTTTCCTAGGATGGTGGCCAATTATGCTTCTCAACACCTAGATTACAAAATATTTGTCAATATCATTGCCATCACAATCAAACCTATTGCTTGAGATATAGTCATATAGGTAAACAAATTGGCTTTCTTGATAGTAGATACATTCTAGACAATTCAATCCTTGCATCAGAGATTGTTGAATGGGCCCAACAAACTACTCATGATGCCCTTACTATTAAGTTAAAACTTTGACAAGGAATATGATTGCATCAAATGTCATTTCATTTATAAAAGGCTCAAATGATTTATTTTTAACCCTAAATTATTATCACACATTCATCTCTTTGTTAATGAGTGATTGCACAATAGTGTGTCCCACTTGTGGGATGAGGCAACAAAATAATCCCAAAATTTCAAAATTACAAAATACCAGTTGAATGAAGAACCTTCATTTGAAGGTGATGTCATCATGAACTTTGAATGAAGAACCTTCATTCAAAAATGATACCATGTCAAGAATTTCAAATGAAGTTATTTTTTAATTTAAATATTTTATGTCCAAAATGCTTTATAAAAGGAACCTTTGTATGAAGGACCTTCAAATGAAAACCTTAATTCAAAGGTCCTTCATTAGAAGATCCTTCATATGAAGGTTACTTTAATGCCATCCCATTATAGATCTTAGAGTTTTTAGAGATATTTTTTCTTCGAAGTAGAGATTGGACCATCAAATAGTGTCACCATGACTCTACCAAGATATCCATCAAATTGATAAACCCTGACTTAACAACCACAAATTCAAAAGAAAATTGCCCCTGCCAGCCCTAGGGCATCAATTCAATGGCAATTTTATTGCTTTAACAGAACCCTAACTGAAATGAACCTCTATCATACCATGTTGCACACCAATCTACCAAGTTACAGTTCCAAGACAGTGGGTGGATTGGTGGATGTCATTTCTATTTAGCCCTCAAACCCTTACACAGGCAAAAAAGGGCAGTCCCTGTATTTGATTGTTTTCTCCCACAAAACAATGATTTAGCACTTCAAAACAAATGCAAATGAAAGGGAACACATATATTTATCTACAAAAATTATCTCAGATCATTTCAAGCTTGTACAGATCCATACATCACAAAATAACTTCAGAAAAATAGTAAAAACACAAAAAATTACTTCAAGAACGTGGTATTTGATATGAAATTTTGGTATCAACTCCTCCAACAATTGAAAAAATTGCAATGGGATGGGAATAAAATATGATAGAAGTGGGATAATAAATGCATCATTTGAAGCATCAAACCAATATGCAAAGATGAAAGAAAGTGCTAACCCCTTAAACTAAAAAAGTTTCTTTTAACTTTAACTTTGTTGGGTAGCCAATTATTTTAAGTTATCAAATCCTACCATCATACATAATCAAAATGTTGTTGTTTAAAATGACTATGAGCACTAACTTTCACTATTTGAAGATGTTGAAACCTTGTCATAGAGAACTAGAACATTTATGCAACCACTCATCCTACCTTAAAACATACCAAAAGTCTCCTAGCAATTATACATAGGAAGATTTAAGATGACTTAAACAATTTTTATTGTCAAAGCATAAACTTATGATGACTTAACCAGGTCTAGTACATAATCCCTCCCCACTAACCACTTAGACATATGGAAATTAAATGTAATTTTTTTTCTATTTTTAGTCATGTAGGTGTCCAATAAACCACTTGGTGGTGTTTCCCTTCAAGTTATTTACTTGAATGAAGGGAGAAATTCCTTTGATTAAAATTAGAGAATAAATTTGAGGCCTTGGTTGTGTAACTAGTGGTCCATAGTCACATTTAACACTTGTTACAATGTTTGGGAGTTGAAACGTTAAGTAGATTTGATTTGTGATGGACACATTTGGACAGTAGTAACAATAACTTGCAATCTATCAAGACTTGATTACCTTATAACCTGTCAAATTCTAGCGATGAAATGATAGATTAATTATAATGTCACCTTGGGACCACATCAACATGAAATAACTTCATCCAACATACTTATGAGTGCAGGTATGACCAAATAGGTATTTGTTAGATTTGTCTTCCTCGAGTGAGATAAATTCAGGAAGAGAAGAGAAAAGAAAGACATGTACTAGGTCTAAAAGAGGGAGATGAAATAGAGGTCAAAAGATTAGAAGAAAATTTCATAAACTCATGGAATTTTTTCTTGCTGAAGGGGGGTCATGTTCTTATGATGATGAGAGAATAGGCAACATCGAGGTTCCCTTGAGGTACAAAAATCTATGGAAACAATGGGTACCCAAGGAACTTCCTCCAATAAACACTGATTTTTGTGTCAATGAGAGGATATATCGCATAACACCATCGTCATTACATGTTTTGGGCCTATTTTGCATGGATGACATAAAGGTCTATTACAAAAAAGTTATTGAATTGATGGAGTATGTTAGACCCTGTTACAGTTACAAATATTGGATGCAGCTGGTTCGATATACGAGAAGTATGCGTAGGTATGCACTGTCAGCAAATTATATACAACTAAAAGATAAGGATCAAAATAAAAGAGTGGCTAGGTACATTTACGGAAGGCCAAAAGCATCAGGGAATATTGTAGGGTTTATAAATAGTACATGACTTGGGTCAACAAATAAGAAACCCAATTGTATATTCGAGGCGCGCGAGGGAAACTGTGTATTCGTATGTGTGATAAAATCAATAACTGTAGGTGAAGAGTTGCTAATCGATTATAATTTGAATCACTTAGATACAAACACAATTACTACAAAGGTGGTATGTACTATATACCATTTTACCCAACCTCCAATTAATGACTCCAATATACCATTTTATTATTATGTTTTTTTTCGTAAGTCTATTGGTTTCATTTCGGTAATATTTTTTTATATTTAATTTTTGTCACAGTGAGACATTGATCATACGGGGAAGGCTCTGACCCAGAGCATATATTGTGATGCATCTTCAGGTGTTTCTACTTGACAGGTTTACCTCATTGTAATTGTACAAATTAGATACGAGAAAAATGTTTTACTATTATATTTTTTTCATGAGTTTATTGGGTTAATTTTGATTGTTTTTAATATTCTTGTTGCAGTCGGCTGATCAGGGAAAGGCACCAATAATAGAGGAGAGCATTCATATGAAGGTGAAGTCACTATTATGTAATGATGACATTGCGTTTTCCATAAACCCTATGGATATGATGAGGAAGGCCCAAAAAAATGCAATGAAGAAATCCTTAAGTAGGTATTCATAGTGCTTCAAATAGATGAGATAAGAGAAAGGGTTAAAATATTGATTGAGAGAGCACAAAACTTGCAAGTAAGATGTCATGAGATCTTTAATTATAACATACGTTCATTCATGGTTTTATATTTTGTACTCTTTTATGTCATGAACTAAAATATGTGTTGTTTTTATAGGATTATTTGTGTCCTCATGATGCTGTTGGCCATGATCAGGGTACTGCAAGTGTTGCCCGGGGAGTAGGGGTTGGTACAAGTGTCAAACCTGATCTTCCTATGTGTACATCACATCATGCGACCCCATCATCCATTCCTATATTGTTGATTGAAATTCCAACAAAAAATACCATGTAGGCATCCAGTAGTGCACCCTCTGGCAGCGAACACATGCCAGAACATGTACCTGGGGATGCAAAGGCCACTAGTACTACTGATGTTTTAGTAGCATTTTTTGTATCTTCCTGAATTACTAGCACGCGAACATTGCCGGTCACATTTGTGGTGACCGAGGATTTCATTCCCATAAAGATAGAGAAGGTCCCTAGTACTTTAAAATGTTTTAATTATTATTATATATAATTAAATTGAAATTTACTTATTGATCACTCTTTTTAGACTAATGATCCCATGATCTTTGCAGGAAATGATGTTTTTTATAAAAATATAAATGATATTACATTGGAGCTCTTCAGGTCCACCATACGTACACAATGGAATGCCCAAAATCAAGATTTAAAAGATGAGTTCATTAACTATTCAGTTGTGTTGTTTGGTGATAAAAAAATCAACCGAACCAAGGTCCTTAAGAAAGCTGGTACCTATCTAAAGTATGTGAGGGACCAATATAGGTCACATTTAGAGAAGAACAAAAAGTACGAGTGTCCCCCCATAATTCCAGAGAGGGAGTGGAAGGACTTGGTGTCAGATGGAAAGGAGAAGGATGAAAAGAAAAAAGGAAAGACACCACAAGACCAAGGAAGGTATATGATACTATCAACAATGTAATTATATACTGATTACTCTTTCTTTTTACATAATCTAAAGTATTTCAAACTTTTCATAGACTGTTCGATACATCGAAGGCAACAAAGGCAAGACTAGAAAAACATGGCAACACAAACTTGGCTCTAGTGGTTATATGAAATTAGCCACATGAATTGTAAGTATCAATAAATGAAATATTGCATCCAAATAATAGATTGCAAACAATTTTGGTTTTATCACACCATAGAAAAAAAAATCATGATCTTATGCAAAAATGCAGGGCTCTGAATTCAACAAAGTGCCCACAAAAGAGGACCTGAAGATTTCCTTCCAACAAGGCTATGGAGTCCTAACTGAATGCCTAAGAGTCTCAACTAGGCAAACACAATCTTCCACTGCATCTAAAATGTAGGTAAATAAACTCAATAAAATTTATTTAAAATTGAATACTTGTGAAATCTATTCAATATTAATTTCCACCATAAAGTAATTATGTGCCTATTTTTTTAAATAGACAAGCAATGCTAATATTACACATGACATTGGAATGCAACCTAGTGAGGGTGGAGCACAACCTGCAGATGAAGGTCATGATGTACATCTCGATACTGGATGTATTCATGTGCTATACAAAACACACTATGGATTGATACAATTAAATATCTTTAATTGCATTTGGTGTATTAATTAATGTAACCTTTCATGTTTCAACTTTAAAGCATGTAGAGCATGATCAACATGTTGAGCATGATTAGGCTAGACAAGATCAGGAACATGATGTGGCTCCATCAGGTAAGAGGACCACTCTAATGTTCTTTTAAACATATTTAATTGCAATTGGTGTATTAATTAATGTAACTTTTCGTGTTTCAACTCCAGATCGAGATTTAGAGGGTGTTCAAAATGTTGAGCATGAGGCTATAAGACAGGATTAGGAACATGATGTGGCCCCATCAGGTAAATAGAACCACTCCAATTTTCTTTTAATTAATGAAATACTTGTAACAATAATAATAAAACATATCAATTTAACATTTATTTTCTATTGCAGTAGATCCCCCCTTGCAGCGGTGCCCATGTCGTGAGTACACGGCTAGGCATATATTAAGATCATGAGAAGAGCTCAAAACAACTGAAGGGGACAAATGATTTAGAAAATTATACTCCACTTCAGCTTTTTTTAGCTACAAAAAAAAAGAAGTGATTGTAATCATATTATGACAAGCTTTTTGTTGATAATATATAAAAACTGAAAGAATGAATGTTATATGTTAATGAATGAATGTGAATATGTTAATGAATGAATTTTATATGTTATTAATGGATGAATGAATGAATGTTATATGCTATTAATGGATGAATGAATGAATGCAAATATGTTAATGAATGAATTTTATATGTTATTAATGGATGAATGAATGAATGTGAATATGTTAATGAATGAATTTTATATGTTAATGAATGAATGTTATATGTTATTAATGCAGGATGAATGAATGAATGTTATATTTTATTAATGGATGAATGAATGACTAATGTTATATGATCAGGTACGGGTAATTGAGAGTGATGTGAGGGGGGGGGAAGGGCCAAATGAACTTCCACCTTCACATAGTTGGTACTGTTAAGTAGAGAGTATTAAACTATTCTCGAAACAAAGAAAAGCTCAATAAGGTAATGCACTTTTCAATATAACAAATGCATCATTTGAAGAATCAAACCAATATGAAAATATGAAAGAAAGTGCTAAATTTTCACTATGAACATTGTGTTGTGTGTGGATTTGGTTTCAAAGCTCTATTTCTTTTGTTTTTAGTGGTGACATAACTCTACAATTTGACTTTTGTGCAAAACAAGTTAGTGGAAAATTTGACAGCTCTGAAGCGTTTAGAGGCTCAATTGAGATAGATGCATGGATATTTGGATCTTGTTGTTGATGGGAGGGTTCCACTTAACCATGAAATTTTGTACCATCTGCAGGTATGCAAAAGTTTCTCTACTTACATTCATTTAACTTACTGTAATATAATATATGACAAAAATCTCCATTTCAATATACTTAGATGGATTTTCATGCCCTATTCCAAAACACATGTCTTAGAATAGGCAAGAAGGATGTTGGAAAGGAAGAAATTTGGATTTACAACTTCCAATTGCATAGTTTACTTTATTCATCGAACATATTGCCAATGCGTTTCAAAATTGTTGGAATCATATCCTATAATTACATAACTAGTAAAATTAAATTATGTAAGTTTCAAATATGACATTACATATCTTTCTATGAATTTTTGAAAGAAACTATAAAAATCGAGAAGTATTACCAAAATAATTTGCATAATCTCTAAGAGATTAGGGAATTTTTTTGCAGAGTTATCTTGAATATATTTAAGACAAAAGTAACTTATAGAGATTGAAAAAGAATATCGATAGTCTAAAATCACTAGTCAACACATCTTAGTAGTATCTCAATTCAAGAGAACTAGGTACACTATCCATTAGCTAGCAAAAATAATAAAATCAATTGATAAGATTATTCTATTCTAACAGGGTTGACTGGTTGCTTGTTTCTTTTTGATTGTTAGGAAGTCATCAATATACACTTGGTTTTCCCACCTTCTCTTGCCTCGTGGCCAGAGAGTTTTTGCAAAATGCATCAAAGTAACCTTCAACATTGACAATGGAAATGAGTACAAGGTCAGTATAACTTAATGTTAATTGGGTATGATTTTATTTGTTCAAGACCAATTTAGATTCATTTTCTACTCACACTACTTTTATTTACATTTATGTTTTGCTAATATCCATTTTCCTTTACATTCATATTCTTCTATACATATTGTGTTTACAATAATTTTTTCTTTAATTTAATCTAGGGAAGAGGACCAATACCTAAGCATTTTTCAATAGTTGTGATAGTAGTGGTTTATGTAGTGCCCAACCCTAATCGTGTGGCCCAAAATAAATTTCGGGCCTCAATAAGCCTTTAAAAATGCACATGCGTATTAGGTCATGGAATCAACTCACAACCATCTGATTTAAAAGCCAATCGATGGGCTTGCCAGCTTAAACCTCCAGAATCCCCCTATAACCATTAGATTTAGAAAGATTAATGGTTAATAATTTGCAACTTGTAGACCTAAGACGTTTCATTCACCGATGGCCACCCTCTCCATTGATGGACACCTATCCTTCATTCAATTGGTGGCATGCCAGATAATGTTTCCCCGATACACCATAGTTCCCTCAATATACTTTATGCATTCAATAATTCATGCCCATGGTTATAATTCATGGTTACTTTTTTTGACAACTTGACTCTATTGGTATATTGAGAGAGCACCTTAGGAGTCAGCCCGATAGAGTATTGTTACACCGATACTAGGTTATGAGCTATTTTCATTGGGCCATCGACGAGATTGTGATAGGGGTTTCGTCGATGAAGCATTGTTAGGCCAATGGTATTGAATTTTGTTTGATCCCACAAAATATGATCCAAATTAAAATATTTAGTCTAAGGAAATTATTCCATGTGGTTTGGAGGGGAAATCTTACCACATAGGTACTATGTAAGGGGATTTAATCTAAGGGGGCCTAGATTGAATCAATTTTCATGCATGAGATAATCACTACACTATAATGGTGAGAAAGGGCTATTTTGGGTTGTTTATAAATAGAAGAGGGGATTAGATAAAAGCATCCTTTGATCAAATCCCTATAGATTGAAACCTCCTTCAATCTTAGCCTTACCTTAGATAAAAATCCATTTTTTTCTTGTTGTAGGTGTTGCCATTGATGTCAACAAAATAGATATTCTTGTAAGTGTTGTCACTAATGGATGGTTGCATGTGATGAAATCAGTGTGATGATCAAAAGTGTTGTGAATTGTTGTTTATTGGTTTGTTTTACTGCAACCAGGTTGTTCTTCTAATCTACCTATGGAATTTCCAATTCCAATTAAGGGCAACTTGAAGGACCTAGACCAAATGACGAGGATTTTAAGGATCACCTACACTTTGGTCTTGCAAGACCTAGGAGGGTGATCCCTTAATGTGTTTATAACCTTTGCACCATAATTATAGAAAACATTAACAATAATAGATAATCTCACTCAATAGCTCAACAAAACGAGACAAAAATGAATAGAATTGCTTGTTCATCAATAATTATCAACCATTTGGAGCATGAGATAATCACAACAATACTTCAAAGTAAAATATATTCATTAATTTTCAATTTGTAGCAAGCTCTGGGTGAACACAAACAAATACCAAACCACAAAGAACAGATGCAACTTAGATCAGTGCCTTATTTCCATTGGAGGATTCAAATTCATAAATACCTAAGGGTTTACAATAGATTCAACCCGTATCATATAAGATCTTTGATATATCGCCTTAAAATATCACCAATACTACTTATCAGATCCTTGTACAAAACATATCAACCTACAATCTCATTTAAGCATTTTAATTAATTCCTTGAATCAAAGCTAAAATAAGAATTGCACACACCACAACAATGAGATGAACAAAATAACCCTTGATCACTTTATTCAAAATTCAAATATGCTTGTACATAGGAGAGACATGAGATTGAATTTATCAATTTGATTTAAATGCTAGTACTGTTATACAACATTATATCTCCATGAATTCAAAACCTATAACAAAAATGACTTAGAACCTAATTTTCATTTCCTCTGTAACTATCAGACTTTACGATTTCTCTATAACTTTACCTAGACTCAACCAAAAATTTCTAACTTGCTAACCCGTACTTCTGGCCTTGAAATCCTTCTTATAGAAAATGAAGGAGAAAACATGCATCGGGCCAAAAAGTACACGTCACCAACAAATTGGACCAATTGGTGACATCTCAAAATTCAATTACAACTGATATTCCCTTTGGAGAATCTTCTTGTTCTTTTCCATTTTCTCGTTGAGGATGATTTGATATAGAGGCGAATCTTCAAAATTCCATGCATTTAGACTGCCACTATAAAACAAAACTTGAAATTATTATGACTGCAACAGTTAGTTAATTAACTGTTAACAGTTTACTCCTGCTCCGACTCTTCTTCAGTTAAATATGTATCCACCCATCGCTTGAATTCCTCAGCACTCGGCCAATTGAAGTTGATTACCTCCTCTAGCTTGGCTTTATAGGGTGTATATTTAACTGCTATCTGGTTTGCCTCCTTTTCAAAAGACTCAAAAAATGAATTAGTGCTGATGATTTTGTCCATGCAGCTCTCTAATAGATCTGAATCCAATTCATCGCATATTAAATCAATTTGGGCATCAATGACCCTGCTAGCCTAATCCTTCCATTTTTGAAGAGGTCTAATATTACTTTTCTCATCAATTATATCAGGCAATAGTGTATCACTCCATTCATCAAAACTTTTTGACAATTCTCTTATCTTCCTACTCAAATTATCTGGAAAGGCTTGAAAACCTTGCAGTGATTTAACCAGTATTTGAGTAGGTCTCAATTACTGTGGCCTATTATTAGCATCAAATCTTGAGGCATTATACATTATATCCAAGTCATTGGCCCTAGGGATCCATTTCTCAATCAATGGTATTGATACTTCTCAATCCCTATAAAAATTCTTTATTGCACCCAATAATAAAAAGTATGAAGAATGTATACTTGGCAATCTATTATCTACTTTTTCATTTAAATGGTGCAAACCTATGGTGCCAATTTCCTTTTACTTTAGAATTTCCCTCTCCTCATTATTTCAAAGAATATTCTAGCTCTATGATTTTTTGCATTAATTGCTTCTTTATTGGATCAACAAAGTAGGTTAGCTCCTCCTCAATTGGTTTTAATGTGGGACTAAGGGCAAGAGTCTTAGTGGGAGACTTTGGTGTGGAGACAATGGGGGTAGTAGGAAGTGATGACCTTGATGTAGATGGTAATGATTGAACCATAGAAGCACTTGGTGCTACGTCTATCTACTTGTGCCTTAGCCTTTCCACCTTTGTTTGCAGCTCAATATTCCTTTGCTGCACCTTATTATATTCCCCAATCATAAAATTGTATTTCTCCATATAATTACTTTTTTTAGCTTCCTCTCTTTCAGCTATTTTTTGTGCCAACTTGGCCACATCCACAGTCAAACTTGTAGCCTCCACTTCTGAAGTTTTTGAAACTCTTTTAATTATTAACCCTCCCCTCAAATTAGGGTTAATATCTATTCTGCTCGACTTTCTTCCTCCTGAGGCCAAAGACCATATTTCCAAGGTCTCATACTCCTCACTGAAGGTAGAGCCTTGCAATACTGACCTGACTTCATCTTCTGAATTGTGGAGGAGATTCTTGGATTTCAAAAAAACATCAAAGGCCGCTACATCAACAATGTACAATTTAGGTAAGATCAAGACACCAGCTTGATTAATCAGTTTGCTCCCTTCTTCTAGACTAATTTTCTTAAATTCACTCATCATCATTCTCCTCATCTGACCTATCTAGCCTCTGACCTCTTCTTTCCTTGTACTTTTCTTGGTACTCTCCCAATTTCATCCTCCATATCAGTTGCAAGAAGGCCGGTGTTTTCACAAAAGTTTCATCATTTAAGAATTCCTTACAAACCTCCATTCTTGTATCTTGTACACACTTGCCCTTCATGTCCAGGTCTGACAAGACGAATTCAACTGGTCGTGGAGGGGATGGCATGCCTATCTATAGGTCTTGGTCTTTAACAATAATCCCCTAGATCCTCTTGGGACTGCTCAATTATTTTCCTTTTGGGAGCTGGCAGTGATGGTGGTGGTGAGGGACTCATTCTTGGTGATGACTCAAGATCAATTATATTTATGGTTTTTGGTGGCTTGAGATGTGATCTTGGTGGCTTTTCCTTCTCCATTATATTTTTTCCTTTTCTACCCTTCTCTTCTTCTTCATCACTGTCATCCCTTACCCTCCTGTAGATGGGCCTATCTTTTGGAAGTTGGTAAGTTCGCCTTTCTTCTAATAGCCTTGTAGCTTGTTCCTATGTACCAAAATTCAACTCCAGATTGATTTTCTTTGTCATTAAATTATCCATGATTTCCTTGAAGTTTATCATCAAGAAATCAATATTCTTGTGGAAAGGGGTGAATTCCATCAATGGATCATATTTTGGATCCATTTTGTGTACAACAACCAATAATTTGTCATAGGTAATCCATTTTTCCTTATTTAGTTCTTGCCTATTTAAATCAAATTCATTCCTAATTAGGTCTTCAGGAAAATTGAGCTTATGAACAAATCTTTATCCTTTTATTCTTTGTTTGAAAAAATCGAAGAATCCTTCAAGGTCACATTGCCTCCTAAAATTGAAACTTGAATTGTATGAATCAATAATTTCCCAAAGTGTACCCATCCTCCCTTTGTAATAAAAATATCATAAATTATTGTGTAATATGGATATAAATTCCCTTTTCCTTTTCTAGCGATATTTTCCTCATGAATGCAACCAATCTGCCACATGACATCAGTAAATCCAATCCTTGGTGGCACATTGTAAGGCAGGATTTGTGGAGTTCCCTGAAATCCATACATTCTCAAAACAATACTGACTAGATATGGGATGATATCTCCCCAATTGTGGAAGACCTTCAAATCAAGTCTCCTCTCCTTGGGCCTAAGAAAATCATGCAACTCCATAGGAAGCCTAGGTGGATTTACTGTCAGCCTTGCTCTTAATCTTGATGCAAAACAGTTATCAAACTGTACATAATTAGAAATTTTTCTATTATATGAAGGGTCAACAGTCCAAATTTGTACTGTCTGCCTTTCTCCATAGCCAATCTATTCATTTTCATCTTCTTAGAGAAAAATTCCTCATTCTTGAAAAAAAATATATGCATGAGCATAGAATACTAGTAGAAAGGTGTGGTTGTATCATTCTGTTGTAGTGTCACCAACCCTTCGTGTATTTTTTGGGCTAGGAAAGGAGAAAAATCATAAACTAAAGAGGAATTTGGATGTTGTATTTTCATCCCCATGAACATGAATGCTATTGGCATCACAGTGCTAGGGCTAAATCCCAATATTTGACATAGTGGGTAAAAGGTAGCCAAGAAGTGTTTGGCAAAAATATCCAGTTTGAAAGGCTCCTTATCATTAGGGTTAATATGAATTATTGAACCTCCTAACTTGGCCAAATGAGATGGGAGCATCTTAACTCTAAAGATATGCTTACTTTTCTCATATTCCTACTTCATCTTTTCAAGATCAATAGGAACTATGAAGTCACTGGGCTCATACAAATCAAAAACTTGTTGGAATTCTTCTCTATTAATACTTAATAAAACCCTTCCATCATTATCCTTGACCACCCGTGTGACATGATCATACCTTGTAGCCACTGCCTTGAGCAAATCCACATCTAGAAACATATTGGGTACCACCAATTTTCCCATGTCGTAAACCCAACCATTTGAGAATGCATGGGGAAAATTCCTTTGTCCAAACCACAGTCTGAACATCTCCAAACCCTTCATCAACACTTTAGCATCAATTATATTGAAGTAATTATATATTAACCCCTCCCCAAGGGTTTTTCCTTGCATTAGGGCCTGCCCTTTTCTTCTGTTAGTTATTAATAATGGCTGTTGGTCCAAGAAGTTGTCATATAGGTTCCTTTTCAAATAATCAATTTGGTCAGAGTGGTACTTTGATGGTGCCATTTTGGAAAAACTAGGGTCTACTTGAGTTACAAACTTTAGAAAAAACTAGGGCTTTTCAAGGATACAAAATTACAAACACGTAATTTGCAATTTTCAAACAAATTTCAACTTCACTTACAACCCTAATACAATTTCTAACAATTTTCCAGCAATTACACTACAAATTCTTCTAAATTCAGGCTAAAAATTTCACCAGGAAATACAAAATTTGACTTAAAAATTTTTGACTTGCAGAAACCCTAATTATTCACTGCAACAACTCATGATTTCTTCTTTGGCTTTAAAATTGCTTTGCAAAGTTCCTTGAATTTTTTTTGTGATAATAAAACAGGGAAATAATCCTCTTATTCCACCAAAATAGGCAGGAATACGTCACGTTTTCCGTTAATGCTCACTCGCATGCCTCACTAATGACTCCAATCACATTTGATACAAGTTTGAATCTTAACCGTTGATCTTCATCTAGGATGGATCATCGAATGACTGTGCTTCAGTCAATCTGACATTGACTTCCATTGTAGCAAATGGCCCACAATTCCTCCAATCAAAACATTCCAGCTCAAGAACCCTTACAACTCACATTTCTAGCCCCACCATCTCCCGCATCATCAAATAAATCCACGTGTCAACATTCCCTTGATATCGCGATCGTTAACCATCTTGCAACTCTTGATCACATGATAGCGGGCAATCGTAGATCTTGATCTTCAAAAAAATTGGTCGTGTGGACGGTTGACAACTTTGAATTTAAATGTTGAGCAGCTTTTCTATTTAGATTAAAACATCTCCACTGATTTTAAGCATGTGAATTTTAGATCCACTTTAGTAGGTCACCAGTTAATATATTAAGGTTGGCTTAATATATTAAAACATTCATAATGTTCCTTTGGCCTCTCTGAATGTGACAAATGGTGCCTTCCTGTGATATCGCGATCATTCAATAATCTGTGGTGGGGTCATCACAGGATGGCAGGGAGCGGTTGAGATTTAACGCCTTATCATCAAAAGCCACAACAATTCGTCAAACTTTCGATGAACCTCCAAAAAATGTCTGACAAATTTGCAATACGTCCGACGAGACTTTCGTCGTAATGACTTTCCTATTTCGTCACAAGTTTGACGAACTTTTGTTGTTGATTTGACACTTTGGAAAAGGCATGCCGCTTGTGTTCTCGCTATGGTTCATTGCTAGATCGAAAAAATGTTCATCGATATTCCGACGAACACAAGGGCCCTTTTCTGTGGCAGCAACTGACAAAGTTGTGTCGTGATTTCAATGTTTTAAAGCTAGTCGGGAAAGCGACGAAAAATCAGCGGCGAAAATTATTTCAGTGGTTCGTCAATATGCTAACAATATATTGTCGATATTCCAACAAACGTTCATCAGAAATTGGAGTCAAATACATTAGTGAGAAGAGATGATAGGCATAGCATTATGTATATAATAGAAAATACAACTTCATGGATTCTAAAAGTGCAAAAGCTAAAACTTTAAAATTTATTTTTATTTTTAAAAATAGTACAAAATGATAGATAGACATAATTTTTTATAAAATTATTTACCAAATGCCTCAAATTTCATAAAATAAACAATTTAAATCACGCTTCATATATAATGTTATTTAGAAGAAAAAAATATACCCTACTTAAGTACGTTACTAGAAATAATAATTCTAAAAATTATATATTAACATATTTTAATTTTTACATTGAGGAACATCACCTCCAGGACCTCCATAATATATGAAATCACCTCACTTTTCATTAAATTTGTAACAAGTCCTTTTCAATCATAATTTTTTTGTTTAGTTTCTTTATAATTTCTTTCCCTTTTTGTTATAATAACATCATTAGTAGTGAAAAATTGTATATTCCTAATATAAGATGCTTTCCTATAACCACCTTTAGAGAAGCATCCACTATCCATGTCTGTCTTTGAGTGTGGAGTTCTTGGATCACCATGAACCACTGATACTTCTCCTCCAAAATCAACTCGATTCACAAATAACACCAAGTCCTTAAAAAATAGTGCAGGCCAATGACCCACTAAAATATTTTTATAAATACACTACCCACACTGCATCGTTAACCCTAGTTTCCTAAAAAAATGACAATGGCTAGAGTCAACTGGCTTACGTGTATGATTAAAGTAATAAAAAATAAAAAGAATGGAATGAAATTATCCTTTATAGTCAAAATATGCGATTTGGTTTGTAAATAATGTGGTTTTATTTAGCCTTGCTAGTAGTAAACAAGAGAAATATTAAATATAGATAGATCAGTGCTTAATCTTCTTATGCTTATCGTGGAATCTTGTTGTTGGGAAATTTCATCATCTCAAAAAGAAACATCCAAGATCAGTAGTGCCTTTGGTAGCTTTTATTTTCTTAAATCACCTGAAAGACACACTACTATGCCACAAAGCGGAATCAAACATAGATAAAAGTTAATGCTAATTAAACCAGTTCCAACAACACCATTAATAGATTTAGAAAATAGAACCAACTGCCATGAAATATGAAACAAACAACATGAACACACAAGATTTATGTGGGGAAAATCCTTACGGGTAAAAAAAAACCCACACTCCAAAAGCTCAGATCACCATTGTATTATTGAGTAATAGAAACATGTTACACTACAATTCAGGCTCTAAGCCTTCATAGGATATTTACATCTTGTTCCATTTGGAGAGAATCCAGTAGCATAACCCTATTCTATTTACCCCATACTCATTGTATAATGTTCAACATTTTATAAAATTCAATCTCAACCACAAGGAAACGATTCAGTTCAACTTCCATAGACAAGTTTAGTTACAATGCAGCTCAAACCTATCCACTTCAATCCTCTTCATTAGCTCTTTCTAATTCATACACACTTCTTCTCGATGCTCCAGTAACCAGTTGTTACACCTTCCATGCTAGTCGAGCATCACCAATGAACATAACTGTCATCATCTCCCAACAATCAAAGTCATATTGAGTCATTGAAGAGAGTTCAATCCATGTCCCTCTAACCACCCTATGTCACCCCGAAATGACCATCACTCTGTCCGCTTCACAATGTCGATGTGAAGTGAGAAATGTATCATCATTTCAATGAGAAATCCTCTCATCTCATGTCGAAACATGGATGTCACTCCGATGAAGGTTATACCACCAAGTGTTCAAAATTCACCAACAAGACCCAACAAGTATTTATCTTTCCATCGACATGTCAAGGAGACAAATTAATATCTCCCACTGATATGAGAGTGTCACATCTATGAAGCTTATAGTGTTTAACAGAGTGGTCCTCATCATATATGCAACATCCATGTCCCTATCATACAATTGATGTCACCTTCCACGTAGAACGGTCCCACCTTAACAATGCACTAAGGTTCCACTCCATTGGCACATCGAGAAGACATACTCTAGAATCCTACCAAAGTCACAAAGATGGTATCCTTCACTTCACAGTCGCTATGTCATGAAAAACCCGAACCTCATAACCTCTTATCGGAGGTTACAAAGTTTTGAAAACTTGTGACTCATCGACAATAAAGAGAACCTCAAAGCCACTAAGTTGGGAGGTTATGAAACTATAGAACCCCGTGACTTAAGTAACAAACCATTTCTCGCCAATGAGATTTTGATCAGACTAGTAACTTGTCTTGGTGATATTCAACCGTTTGTTTGACAATGCAGAGGCTCGAACACTAGTACATTTGAGGCACCATTTTTCAACATTCTCCCACTTACCGAAGAACACACTTCCTACCAATCAACCCATGAATCCTCTGTATCACCTAGACATCTACAACAACATCTATGATGTCCTCCATCTCAGGCAACAGTTCCAGCCATCCTCTAAAGAAAAGGAACAAGCCATGGAATAAATTCACCAGTCTAATCTAAGACACCGACAACAAAACTAACTAACGGCAAGAGCTTCAACATAATGCCACCACTCCACTTGTGCTCACAAGCAATACAAAATTCAAAGCTTCAACCTAAATACAAACTTTAAGTTATCCTCGAGAAAACAATATAGATCATCAACTAGAACAACAACCAAAAAACTAACCGCTCCCATCCAACTGAACAAAACTCACATGACTAAAAATAACACCCACAACAAGTGATAATGCATACAATCAAACATACCTCCAAGATATCCACATTAGAAAACTCATGCCACTTACATAGCCAACCCATCAACTGCAAAAATAAGCTCCATATGCCAACTAGTCGAAGATGACCAAACACATCCAAGAAATCCCACTGCATGGGTAATGATAAATCTGAAAGATCAAAGGAATAATGAGTCTACCAACAACATCATATAAGAGGTGTAAACCACATCATGTAGTACCAAGGAATCATGCAAAATGATATGCACAATCTGTAAACTAACAACTTGTAAGAACAACTCTCACCACAGGTTTGCACAACTCTCCCAAGTTCTCCACACCTAACAAAGGAAAAAGATAAAGAACCTCCATGTCATCACCCAAGAACATGAGTGAAGAAAATATGACCATAAGCTATTGATCACTACAAATTTGACTAAGTCTCAAACCAATGTATTGTGAAACCAAACATCCAAGAAGATAACCAAGACCAATGAGAGAAAAATTGCACATCATGTTCCTATAGAAAATCCTCCTACATACACCTTTAAATGCCAACTATGACAAGCATGATCTCCTTCACAACATCCCAAAAGAAAAAATCCATAATAACACCCAACTTTTCAATCACCAAGATTGAACATAACATATATATCATGTAATTAACATGGATATAAGCTTGTCAAATAAGATCAAACTATTCCATTTTCCATCTCAAGAAAAAAACCCAATACCATCTCCTATGATCATCATAAAAGAAAATACAAACCCAAGGAGATATCCATGCTATCTATCTCTCACAATGAATCCTTCAAAATTATCTAATAAAAGTTCAAGATCCATGTCCATGAAAGAAAGCATAAAGCACTTGAGAGAAACAATGTGCAATACCTCTCAAGAGTTAAGCTTCCAAGTAGACCAAGAGCGGGGAATGAGAATGCTCCTCCAAGATATACAAGCCATCCTGAATTCTCCAAGATAAATCTCCTCATTGGTCTCTATTGAACTCATGTCCAACCAATATGAAGGCTTCTCATACTTTCTATTGAAATCTTCATCAAGAGTAACCATCAACAACACTTCGCTCATCTCAAGAGCAATACAACCTCACCTTATTCTCCATGTATCCATGAGCACCTGTAAATGATTATCTCATGCTAAACTCCAAATGCATCACTACACTATCATGAAGTTCTCAAGCATATGACCAATGCACCCAAAACAAAAATAATTACTAGACCATTTTCAAAGCTCCAATCATTTGAATCAAGAACTTATCATGAAATTATGATCTTCACACCCCCCTTAGGAGATACCACGATTCAAGTGAACTAACCATGGTCGCAACTGTAATGCATCATGCCAAAAATCTAATGCACAATCAAGAGTATACCATGACATAAAACAAAACAAAATCTAAACCAACATCACCTATCAAGAACTTACAACACCTCAACCAAAGACTCCAAGAATCCTCCATGGTTTTGAGATGTTGCACATATCCAAATAGTGACCATGCGAATGTGAAAGAACCCTTTTGCAACAATAGGATCTAAGAGCTCCTCCTAGTAACATCTGTAACACTAAAGAAGATCATCCATCACTAAGTGATGAATCCACAGTCATTGTTGAAGCTCCCAATGAACCGTGATACTGAGCTTTCCAAGCACACAACCAAAAAATTTCTAAACTAAAAATCCTCTAGGTCCACTCATTAACATGTCCATCTGAGAATAATACCAAGCAGTACCAGTATCTCCAAGCCAAGCATAAATTACCATCACTATCAAAATCTTACACAAAGTAGTGTATCCAAGCTATCCATGACATTGTGATACAACGTGCTACAGGTCCCCATAACCGACTATCCGGGTACTCAACGCCATCCACCCTCTCATTTCAAAGAAATTGCACCAATGAACAAGTGACCATAGACAAGGCCAACCAAAAAGTTTAAATTTTCACTGAATCAACCTCATGGATATAGACAGTCCACCTTCAAGTTATCCCACTGTAACCAATAGGCTGTACACACCTACATATTGCATAACTTGTAGATCCAATACACTAAAACATGAAAACCCATCATTGCATTGGAAATTGTAAAATTGAGATCTCAAAGAGAATAACCATGTAGACAACATGACTCAAGCACCAGATAATTCTCATATCCAATTCGCGAATCACATCCATAATAGGCACCACAATCAAGGAATCCACCAAGCATCACCACAAAAATGTTGAGTGACTAGTCACGTACCAACACTCCCATGCAGAGAAAGCAACTTCCCTCCTCATACCATGCATAAACCATGCATGCAAAATTGCATCTATCTCATCTAGTACCACCCCAAAAAACCAGGGTCTATAAAATAGCTTAAAATGTAGCTACACATTACCACAAGTTTTCTTGACCGTGTAAAACCTACAAAACCACTATGTTTGAAAAACACCCATGCACATCCACACCCACTTTACATCTAGAAGACCAAAAAGTTGAAACAAGAAACACCATAACGGTTAAACCAGAATAATGGATTATCGTGAACGAGCATCACCATAGATGTTTGTAGGAAAAACTATACAACCCTCAAAACCAAATGCACGAATATGAGTCATGAAAGTACAAAAAATCCATCAAAGGAAGAAGTAATTTAGAAACTCCAAGCCAGTTTCAGGCCATCTCCACAACCCCCAACATGCACATGCATCCAAGGGAGATGAGCTATTGCATAAGATTTTAGATCATCCAATGGTCAACTCCATAGCCTTCATGTAATTGAGGTATCATAAAAATATACCTTCCAATACCAAGAAAAACACCTAGAATAAGCACATTACTCCATGATTGAACAACAACCCAAGCTTCTCCATATCATCAGGGAGCCTCTCAAATAGACACCCAATATGGAATATTTTCTTCAACACAAAAACGAAGAAAAATATTCCACCCCATGCATTGGGATTATACCACTGCCAACTCTCAAGCTTCAGGTCACATCATTTCAATATGACCAACTCAAGTTTCTCCATTTTCCCCATCCTTCATACTACGTGTTGTCTCTTGGAACTCAAACAAAATAGAAAGAATTTCTACTCACCAAAGGATAAATCCATTAGTTGATTCCTTTAGATTTCCTCAAGCCTACCACACTAAGAAATCTTCATAAAAGGAATACCCAGAACCAACGACACACTAGGAAGAATCAAATCCCAAAAGAAGGCTCTAATACCACTTGTTGGGAAATTTCATTATCTTAGAAAGAAATATCCAAGATCAATAGTGCCTTTGGTAGCTTTTATTTTCTTAGATCGCTTGAAAGACACACACTACTATGCCACAAAGTGGAATTAGACATAGTTCATTTACCACATTGAACCTTAGAGAAAAGTTAATGCTAATTAAACCAATTCCAACAACACCATTAATAGATTCAAAAACAAAATCAACTACCATGAAAGATGAAACAAACAACATGACCACACAAGATTTATGTGGGGAAAATCCTTATGGGTAAAAGAAACCCCACACTCCAAAAGCTCAAATCGCCATTATATTATTCAATAATAGAAACATGTTACAATACAATTCAGGCTCGAAGCCTTCACAAGAGATTTACAGCTTGTTGCATCTGGAGAGTATCTAGTATTATAAGCCTATTCTATTTCCCCCACACTCATTGCAAAACATTCAACGTTTTATAACATTCTATCTCAACCACCAAGAAATGATTCGGTTCAACTTCCATAGACAAACAATTACAATGCAGTTCAAACTTGTCCACTTCGATCCTCTTTGTTGGCTCTTTTTAATTCATACACACTTCTTCAATGTTCCAATAACTGGTCGCTACACCTTTCATGCCAGTCAAGCATCACCAATGAACATAACTGTCATCAGCTCCTAGCCATTAAAGTCATATCAGGTCATTGAAGAGACTTGAAGCCATGTCCCTTCGACCACCCTATGTCACCTTGAAATGACCATCGCTCCATTTGCTTCACAATGTCCATGTGAAGTGAGAAATGTATCATCATTTCAATAAGACATCCTCTTGTCTCATGCTATAACAAGGGTGTCACTTTGATGAAGGTTATACCGCCAAGTGTTCAACATTCACCAACATGACCCACCAAGTCTTCAACTTTCCATCAGCATGTCGAGGAGGCTTCTTAATATCTCCCACTGATATAGGAGTTTCACACCGATGAAGCTTATAGTGTTTAACCGAGTGGTCCCCATAATCTACATGACATCCATGTCACTACTGTAAAACTGATGTCACCTTCCATACAAAATGGTCCCACCTTAACAACACACTAAGGTCCCACTCGATCAGCACATCAAGGAGACAAACTTTAGAGTCCCATTGAAGTCACAAAGATGGTATCCTTCACTTCACAGTTGCTATGTCACAAAAAACCTAAACCTCAGAACCTCTTGTTACATGTTACAAAGTTCTGAAAATCCGTGACTCACCGACAACAAAGAGAACCTCAAAGCTGCTAAGTTGGGAGGTTATTAAACTCTAGAACCCTATGACTTAAGTAACAAACCATTTCCTGCCAACAAGATTTTGATCAAACTAGTAACTTTGTCTTGTGATATTCAACTATCTGTTTGACAATGCAGAGGCCCGAACACCAATATGTTTGAGGCACCATTTCTCAACACTTGTTGCTTGCCCTCATATACAATTTTTTTTGTCAATTTTTATTCCTGGATAAAATTGTTTTCCTTCTTGAATAAATCCTTTACACTCCACATTGTAGCAACCTTTGCTTTCCAGCTACACAAATACAATTTTAGAATAAAATTAAACAATTATATAAATTATAGAAAATACAAAAATATAAAAACTCATGTTTAATATCTAATTATCTAAAATCCAATTCAATTATTAGTGTATTATAAATAAAAAATCTAACATGTCCATCCCCATAGTGTTTAGGATCAACCTGCAGGTCATATGTAGATTTTAATATCATATTATTTCTACCAATTTCTCAAATTGAAAATAGCTAGACTATTTATTCAAACCTGCAAACCAACTTCCATTTTTTCCATAATTCTACTGTCAGGCCTCATATTCACAACCCACATTTGACTGAGACTGTAAGCATCAACGGACTATACGAAAGGTTGCCATACATTAAATATTGCTTTGCTTTGTTGAACTTCTTGGGCCCTCTCCTCTACTAATGCCCACTGCAAAATAAAGATTAAACTAGATCATACAAAAATGTTCACTCATTCCATTTATCATTGTTACCCTTATAATTGTTAGGATAACATAAAATCACCATAAAATTAGATAATTTGTAATTATTTTTTGAAGCTATTAATTTATAATTATATGTTATATAAAATGAAAAGTTAATTTAAAAATAAGTTAAATAGAGAAAAATTAATATATAAGACTTGTTCCATCTACATTTTGTATAAAAACCACATAACACTAGCAATTAATTTAGGTAAATAATGACATCGAATACATCACCAACAATTCATCGATGGAAAATTTACTGCAAACAATTCACCGTCATGACAAATTCATCTCAAAGAAAATTCACCACCATGCCAAAATTTTAATGCGATGAATTTTCCTCGTGGTGGTGAATTTTCCTTGAGGTGAATTTGTCATGGAAATTTTTTTTCCCATGATAAATTGTTGATGGTGAATTTTTTGTGGATGATCTGCTAGCGATGGATTTTCTTAAAGCCTTAAATAACATCTTGGTTTGACACAAAACCATCTAAATATTTTTGTTCAACAAATGGTTATCTCACTCACTATGGATGCTCCCTCTTCAGACTCTTTTGATGATTCCTCTGAGGATGGTGATCTTCCTGTCCCTCCTCTGGTGTTTGTGCCCCCCTAGGCTCCTATTTTGGCTACCTCTTCTGCTAATCCATTGTTGCCCCAGTTTACTGACGGTGTGCATTCATTTCTTGCTCGTCCCATCGACTTGGCTGGTACGATGATCACTTTGGTCTCCTCTTCTTCACTGTCGATGCCCATGTTGCATGGTGGCTCCTTGCCCATGGTGGCTATTGGCGATCCTCTCCCCCTGCCCTGCTCTGTGGTTGTTTCTGAGCCTTCTTGGTTGGTTGTGCTGAGAAAGAAGAGGGGTATCCCCAAACTCGTTGCTTCTCTATGACCTCGGGTTCAGGGTATTGGCATGGTCCCCTCTAGTTCCTAGGCTATTTCTTTGTCTCTACAGTTGTCGGTCAACTATTTATGTTTGTCCCTATAGTTCAATTTTGTTTTGAACTATGTTGTCCTTTGGCCCTTTGGGACCTTTGTGAAGGGTACGAAACCCTAAAAATGTTTCTTATCTTTTCAAAAACAAATGGTTATCTAAAAAATATTTAATAAAATCTTAAATTAGTAGCAACAAACCTGATGAGATTTACCATATGGGAGAACAGTTGGTTTTTTGTTTAGGAAATGTCTCACATATCCCGCTCTATTAACATGTTCATGTGTGATCTCCAGGATGGGCACACTTCCCTCTGGGCACTCTTTCACTGAAAAACTGTTGTACATAAAATTATCCCTTGACCTTTGCCTTAAACCCTTCTACAATTCACAAACTATATAAACTATCTCATATTCATGCATTCAACTCAAAGAAAATGTGAAGGCTGCAAAAGCATATCTTAATGGCCCCTGATTGAAGGGATATCTGATCCTCATATTTTACACAAAGTATGTTGTATCCATTGTCATTCTAAAATCAAAACAATACAAAAATGAGTTTGAATAAAGTTATAATTTTATAAATTTAAGGAAATAATTGAAAATTTATGATTGAATAGAAATGAAACCTGAAATTTATGCATTGTTGGGGGATTAACGTAATCTATATAATCATCAATGATCATAGCTTTCAAGTCAGGCATCTCATTGAAGGTAATATTGTGCAAATCAACTGCCAATATCAAGGGTATAAATATTAAAGAAATAAAATTTGATAAAACATTTTCAAAAGCCATTGTTGAAGAAGAGAAAAGAGAGGAGAGAGAACAAGGGATATAGACTATGAATTATTTTCCAAGATTTAAAGAAGATTGATTTCTATTTCAACGAGGGAAGATCATTATGTTTCAAAGTTTTATCTAAGCGGATTGAGTTGGCAAGATTTTGAAAACTAGCAAATGGAGATCGAATTCCTTTTCCATTTCTAGATAAAGATCAGAAGGCCATTAATTGATTTTTTTTTTCTACTTAATAGGAGACCACCTTTTCAATTTGTAAATATGAGTATATTCATTTGGAATGGGGTTAAAAATTACTTCAAGAAGTATAAAGTTCTTTCTATCACTTTGAAATTTTTAGATTCGATCAAATAATCTAAAAGAATATTTTGTCATATCCTCTCGATACTTTGTTAATCATTTTGCATGATCCCTAGCTCCGATGTAATTTGGACTAGGGGTGGAACTTCAGACTTAAATATGTGAACATATAAGTGTGTGTGGATTAATGATTTAATTTTTGTATTTGTGTGAGGTTTGTTGTTGGATGCAGGTACTAGGGGTGCAAAGTGAGGCAGATTATGTGGTTTCGTTGGTTGAAAGAAAGATAAATGGTATGTCATTCCAGAGTTAGACATTTCCTGTGGTTTTCGTCACCCCGAGGTTCATTCAACCTAGGATTTTGATATATGTTATTACCATAGTTATTCGTTCTAGCTAATCCATCAGGTCCACTTAAATATTTTGGTTATTTGACAATGTTTAAGTGGTGAATTTATTAAAAATCTATGAATGAAAGGTAAATTAAAAATAAATAAATTCATAAAGTTTAAAAAATAAAATAAATGAAGTTAAATAGGAAAATAATAAATTATATAAGGAATAGCTACCAATATTAAAATAAAAACAAATTAAGGAAAAAAAATAATAATAGTTGCCTTACACCTATGATATGAAAGTAAAGGGTGATTAAGACAAGACTCACATTGAATAAATAAAAATGGAAGGAAAAAAAAAAAATTTCACGGGAGAGGAAGGGCAGCGTAGAATGGTAGAGCAGGGAGGTTATTAGAGACCTTGACCAAGGAAAGGACAAAGCGTAACTGGGTGAGGAAGCAGAGTAAAAAAAAGGACATAAGAGCTTTTATTAAAGCTTGGCGACCCCTGCAATTGGAGAAATGGTAGGACGAAGTTTGAATGTCATGACATGGAGAACTTCACACATCCCATTTTTAAAAACATTTGGCAACATTTCATTTTTGCAAGGAGAAATCTGGGGAAAAAGAAGAAGAAAGAGGCATGCAACATAGGTGTGTGTTGGTGGTGCGTAGGATTTGAATATTGTCAATTGAAGGAGTCTTATTCTCAAGTGCAAGCTTTCTTCTTTATTTGTAGTAATTATTTTCTGTTGAAACTTGAAACACTTATGAAATTTCCATTTTGGTGGGTCATCCCACAATAATGGGTTACACTTTTTGGCCAAACTTGACATTGAAATCAACATTTTCAAAAAAAAATTCACTTTCTAGCATCTAGAGTAGGTAAACTGTTAGGAATTTGAAAATTATGTAAACTAGTGATTTGTGAGATTTTGTCTGTAGATTTTAAATGTATTTTTAAAAATAAAATAAAAATAAAATTATAATTTTTTTGGTATCTCCTTGATAACTAGTGCTTAATAGTAAACAACATTTTTAAAAAGTGGTGTGTACTTCAACTCACATAACTTTTATTCTATAAAGGATAAAATTCTGATTCTTTGAATTTAGGTTGGTAACACTAGTATTTAGTGCTTTCATTTTGTTTTATAGCGTTTTGTTGAATATTTTTCTTTTAATTAAGTTTTGAATTCAAACCAATTATAATTTAGACATAGGTGCACTTTAGCTCGCATAATTTTTTTAGTATGCATTGAAATTCAATTTTTCATTTTTTGTTGCAACAAGGACATCACTACCTAGTGCATATATATTTTTCAATATTTTTTTTCTCAAATTTACTATTTTTCCACAATGATTTTTCACCAAACTTGATGTTTGATGAAAAACCTATGTTTATTAAAACTAAAAACTAAAAACTAAAATAAAAAACAAAATATATTAAATTTATACTTGTTAGAAAGCATGTTTCGATCACTAAATCCTCCACCTTGGTTTATCAATTCGAATCCATTTGCACCTCCTTCTTGAGATTCGATAGTCAAAAACATGCATAAATTTTGAAATGGTGGAGGGGGAGGTGAAAAAAGGGGGGTTCATTAGAACCCCCTTCATTAAAAGGGGGTTCATTTTGAATTAACCCCCCTATATAGTGCAAGTGGGGGTTCATTAGAAGGGGTGGGGATGTGGGGGGGGTTCATTTGAACCCCCTTCATTAGAAGGGGTAAGCCATTTAAAAAAATTTGATGGGAATTTCTAATTTTTCTTCATGGAAAAATTGTAACCCACTATTGTGGGTTTACCCTGGTATGGATACTCTGTCATTTTAAAATTTGGGGGAAATATTTTTGTCTCACACTCAAGGCTTGCATCATACTTAGAATGGTAGAGGACTTCTTACTCTATTAGCTAACTGGATATATATATATATATATATATATATATATATATAATCAACTTCCTTGAAACATTCATCCACAACCGACTTTATGGGCTTGCCTTGCCAAACCATTTACTAGAATTTTGTTGGATATATGCACTTAGTTGTATGTGAAGTAAAGAAATAATATGTTGTACCTAAATGATAATGGTATTCTTTTAAATCTGAATTGTATGGAAAAAATAAAATGGGGTAAATGATTTTGTGAACTTGTTTTCAAGCCCATCAAAGACTCTATTTTGGGCATTCTAGGAGGGGCAACTCCTAACACCAATACAACCACTTATAGATCTACTATAAATAAAAAAAATGCAGTAATATACTTTTCCACAAGTTAAACTAATGATGTCTAGGAGTATTGTCCTACACTAAGGTTGCAATATATAGATGTATAATGCTATCAACACCAAGATATTATGAAAATACTATGTTCTTGGTGGTGTGTCAGCTACAAAGAATGTAGTGTTTTCACATCATGAAATCAAGCATTGGATGTTTAATATAAGCCCACCATACATACTACCTTTATAAATCTTATTGTCACATACTACTGAAACATACATTGTTGTGCATACATATTACTAATACAATCTTGTTGTTACATACTGTTGAAACCAACATTTTTGTTCATACATATTACTTTTACAAATCTTGCTGTTAAATGCTACTGCTGCATACATTGTTGTGCATACATATTACTAGGACAATTTTTTTGAAATACATACACTTGTTAAAGAATATTGTTGGTTTGGATGCTGCATATTCAAGGCTATATACATAATTTATTGCATGCAGAAAAATATGTGACAGTTGGAAATGTGTGCATTTTTTTACAAATAATATTACCTGGAAATGTATTATGATCCGCTATTTTAGTTTTTGACTTGAGTAGTAAAAAGGTTAAAAGAAAGTTGTGAAATTAGGACTGTAAAATATACTTTACCTTTGGCACTCCAGGGTTAGCCAATAATTAGTGGATTGGTACAGTTAACAACTTGAAGTTATCTTAGATACATTTATGACTATAAAGTACCACAATACATTTCTAAACTTTTTTTGAAATTAGATCCACCAAAAGCTATCAACTCCCTTGAGGAAATATATATATATTCCATAATTATCTTCATTGAATAACTCGGTAAACCACTCTTGAATAATGTTTTTATTAAACTTTAATGGTCTGATTTTATTAGTAGTATAGTGCTAGTAAAAAATCTTGATACCAAGAATATAGAATCTCCTTCCATATTTAACTTGGTGAACTGATTTTCTCAAACATTAGGGTTGGTCAAGTCTGTGCAAATAAATGGATAATATGCTAGATTTTGGCCTTAGGTAAATCTTCTCATTACCATTTTCTTTGTAGGCTGATAGGACATCCATCCATCCACCTATTTATAGTTGTTATGATCAGTTGATCGATAGGGCAGTCTTAATTAACTAAACTCTCTAGTGGCAGTACAAGAATGTAGCCCTTACGAGTCCATGTATTAGAATCATTCTTGAAGGATATAATTAATTATGACTTTCCTTCCAATAAGACAAAGAGTTATTTTTCCACTACCGTAAGGAGTATAAGAGTGATTGTTTCATAGTGTAATTAAGAAATTACCTTGTTTCAGATCTGAAAATTGCATTTACACACTTCACTTTAGGTCATGCATTGCACTTTACTTGAAGCATTGTATACTTTAGATAGCTTAATTTTTGAGGATAACATGTTTTATTTTAAGAGATGTGTTTTTGATATGGTTAAAAATTAATTGCATAAGTACAACATCCCCTCTTATGAGTTCAATTTAGAGTAAAACAATGAGGTTGTTAAGAAACATGTTAGTCATCCTTCTACTTTCTTTATAGTTATGAGAACATCGTAGAGAAAGCAGATCAAACCATTGACACAATACTTAATATTACATTGGCTATCTCAAACCCTATTATCTCTCCCATTGGTGAGGATGATATGATACAAGAAGATACAAGCATAGACAATCATGAAAACCATAATTGTTCTCCCGATACCTCTCCTACTAGTGACGAAGGTATCTTGATGAAAGAAGATACAATCATTGAGAATATGAGAGTCTTGATTGTCTGTCTCCTCCTCCCCCTTGGGAAGATATTATGGCACAAGATGATGAGATCATTAACACTACTTTACCTAGTCTCCATTCATCTCCCAACATTTCCCCTACTTGTGAGAATGCTTTAGTGAAAGAGGATACAATCATGAATGATCATGAAAAACATATTTGTAAGGAGGACATGTGGATTGAAAATGATCACATTATCTCTCTCCTTCCTAATCTCCCTAACATTTGGAAAGACCTATTCAAACAAAATTATTAAATCATTCTTAAGCATGAAAATCATAGTAGTCTTTCTCTTGATGCCTCCCCTATTTGTGATAAAGCTATTTTACATAATCTAATGATAGAATGTGATGAATCTTTTGTTTTCCCCTCTCCTAAAATATTTCCTACTAGGTTTGAAGTTATGGCACAAGAGAATGAGACCCTAGAAAATAACAATGAAATCATGGACAATTATGACGATCAAATTTGTTCTTCTCCTAGTATCTTTATTATTGCTAAAGAAGATACTTTGATGTTAGAAAATACAATCGATGAAAGTCATGAAAATATTAGTTGCATCTCTTCCTCTAGGGAAAACGTTATTGAACAAGAGAATACCATAATTGATAAACAAGAAAATCCAACCATTGATAACTCCCTTACTTGTGATGAAGTCATATTAGAAGAACCAACCTTTGAATTTCATGAACATCTAGTTTGTAGTTCTCTAAAAAACTCTCCTCCTAAGGAGGATATCATAGTGGAAGAAATCGATAAAATTTACAATAGTGATATAGTTTCCTTAGATGATGACACAATGAAGTAACATTAGACTCTCCTTCACTAAGGGATGTTAATATTATTCAACCTCAACTCATCCTTTACCAACCTTCACACAAACCTCCAACTCATAACAAACTTGAACTATCCTTTACCCACCTAAGAATAATGTTTCATAGCAGCCAAGTTATAATACCATTGCTCATACATATAACACTAGAAAAAATACACAACCATGACAAACACCTTCAATATGCCTCCCATTTCCTAACCTTATCTTACCAGGTACCCCTCATTTTCCTCCACAAAGTGGAAAGGAGTATGATCTTGTTGAACAACTTAAGAACACTCCTGCTAAGATATCATTATGGGACCTTATTCAAGCCTCCCCTCATTACCATAACATGATTCAAAGTGATTTACAACAATTTCTATACCTTCTAATGTACAAACAAATGACATATAAGCCATGTTTCAAGAAATGAATTTTGACATTATTTTCCACAAAATCAAGCTCCCTCCTTTGGAAGTGCAAAAAAAAAATGATGCTTTCATGATATAGATAGATACAATAGAACATGCCCATAAAGAAAACCCTTTTTGACAATAGATCTAATCTTAATATGTGTAATGTAAACCTTTTGGATAGGCTTGGTGTGGATAAAAGAAAATTCAACATGATTCTTTATGTATTCATGGATTAGACAATGTAGGAAAAAAAATGCTTGGTGTGGTCACATTGACTATTATAGCTGGAAAGGCTACATTAGAAACACCAATCCATGTTATGCCTCATGATCTTTCATATAATATTATTTTAGGAAGACCATGGATTCATGAAATGAATGGGATGCCTTCTACTCTTCATCGTATAATGAAGTATGTTTACAAAATAAAGTATACATACTCAAAGCTGATCCTGAACCAAATAGTTGTTTAAAAATTGAGAAAAATGAGGAATGTTTTTTGAAAACATTGACATCAACTACATAAGTAGAAGCCATGCAAGAGAAATAAAAATAAAAATATATTGAGGAAGTCACGAAGCTATTAGAAGATGATTTGGGTTCCTTAGATTTCACATCATTCATGGATGAATACAAGATCATAGACAAAGAATCTGAAAATATAAAAAGAAAAAGTGGTAATTTCAACAAAATATTGGAACACCCTTCGAAAGAATGCACCTCAATCACCTTAGAAAATGAAGCAAATTATACAAAAACTTTGATGAAGTTGATTATGAAAAACCACCAGATTCACAAGCAATGAAAACACTTTAAAGAAGAGGTTATGACCTTATGAAACAACTTGGCTATAGTGGAAAAGGATATGGTGCTAGAGAACAAGGTATCTGTGTCCCTATAGAGCCTAATATGTAAGAAAATACTAGCGGTCTTGGTCATTGTCCTTCAAAAGAAACAATCAAGCCTTCACTTAATATCAACACTATTACAAAAGATTCTTCTATGCCAAATTTAACATTAGTGCATCCTGAACTAATAGACACTAGTGATCTTGATTTTTTTCCTTTGAAAGGATTGAAAGAAACAAAGAAATCCTCACTTAATATCAATGTCATCAGGCAAAATGCTAATGATTCAAATTCATTATGTTTTACACATTCCTTTAAATAAGAGCGCAAAATATCACCATCTAAAGAGTCTTGTGTAAGTATGACATCTTGTAATAAGTAAGAGATATCTTTGTCACAAAATAAAGCAACATATTTCACTTTTGATCAAGAGAGTATCTTGTCGAGACTCCTCCAAGAACGTGAAATAAATTATAGTTCCTTTTGTCCATATTATTATTGGGAAAGAACGGGTTAATTTAGAATGAAATATCTAAGAAGAAGAGTGCCTTTGGTGATTTTAATTTCTTCAAATCACCTCAAAGACACAAAATACTATACCATAAAGCGAAAGCAGGAACAATTGTTTTCCCCCATTTATCCTTCTGAGAAAAGTACATGCAGACAAAACCAGATTCAATGCATACATAGATTCAAAACAGAGACTCTAACAACATGGAAGACAAAATAATGAACACACAAATATACGTGGGGAAAACCCTTTCGGGTAAAAAACACCACCCTCCAAAAGATTAAGCCATTTTATTATTCAGCAAAAAACATAGTTACAATACAATCTCAGACTCATAGCCGTTACAGGAGTTACATCTTGTTCCATCTGGAGAATTGTAACCTATTTTTAGCTTTAGCTGAAAATAGGTAGAGCTGAATTGCATTCATCTCAGGGAGATAAAAAAAAAATTGCCTACGTATTCATGATATTTCGGGATCTGATTATTTGTGAATTTCAAGTGTTATTATGCAAATATTTGTAATAGAGAAATTCATAAGTTTGCAAAGTAATGCTGTTTTTATTCATATTGAAAAGCTGAAGTCCCACACAAGCCGTGGGAGTAGCCGATTTGATTTTTTAATCAAATGATGAATACAGAAAGAAAATGAACATCACACAACTGAAAATAAGGTAAGAACAAGGAGAGAGGGTGATTCGTCATTGCCTGGAATGACGAATCATTGCCACAGTTGTGCTGATCTTGGTTCAGCTCTGGTGTCACGTTCAACTCTAGCTCCAAAGCTCCAAAGTTTACCTGTAAAATTGTGAAGGGTAGCATTAGAGCAATGAGGGATCACATTCTACCCTATCCCTACATTATCAACAATGATGGAATGAACATTCTATCAATGAATTCATTAGATAAAAAAAAAAAAGCAGAGCATAAAAAGACAACAAGAACACTATCATCTGCTGTTTTTACTAACTTATTTTTGTTATATGCAGGTACTGGAAACAAATCGAAAGGAATCATTAAACTCCTTATTTTTATTGACTTGTTTGTTTCATGTGCAGAAACAGGATAAGTCTTTGTTGTTGTTTATTCATTGATTTTCAATATGAGTGGGGTAAAATGTGGCTCCCACAAGGGTGGAGCTCAGCTCATAATAGTGGTCAGCAGTGAAAATATCATTAGTTCTTTTTTGTGTTTTGCAAAGGTTTTCAGGAAATACAATGAGCATTGTTTACAGTAAAGAGCATCAAAGTGATTTTGTACTTTTGATAAAAGTTACAGCAGAAACAATCCATCTTGAATATCTGAGTGAAAGAAGGCAGCTATGAAAGAATTTTAGTAAGGAATATTTTTATTCATACAACAAGATGATAAGTATCTATTCATCTTGAAACAACTAAACAAAAGTATTATGATAGATCAATTTGAAAGCTTCAAAAGAAAATCTTTGTTATCTCAATGTTTCTATAGGAAGAGCATAAATGAGTAGTTATCTAGCAATTTTCTGAAGCAACTGTTTTTCTTTATTTTCAACAAAAGTGAAATTATGTATTCTACCACATAAAAACTTTAAGTTTCTACAGAAAGAGTATCATAATGGTGGCCTGCAACAAGGTAATAAAGCCCAAAATCTAAAAGCAGCTGAAGGAAATGTATGGCTGCGAGCTTCCTTGTTTTTCATTCTTTCCAAAGTCCAAATCCATGGTGAGGAAGAGATACATATAGAGGTTCTTTTTAAGCTTCAAAGCTCATTCAAAGAATGCTCATGGCAGCCAAGGGAAAAGCACCAACAAAAAAAGAAGTGGCAGAAATAACTATCGGAGAACAAATCATAGCCGTAGCATGTGTCAAGCTTAAAAACTTTCAACAGGAAAAGATTACCAGAAACGTGGCTAGAGTTTGTCAATGGCGCCCTCAATACTTGAAGAAATCTCGAACCAACACGAGTTCATGGCGGCCACAGGGGTGAAACACAAAATGTCTGAAAATTAAAAGAAGTGAATCAAAAATATGTAAGGTTATGGCCTGTAAAAGCTTCAGAGGCTTTCAAAATAAAGAGAAACTTCACAGATTCAATGCAAAAATCAGACTTACCAATCAAAAAATCATTCAGGAACTCCTAAATATTGGCGTCCAGAACCTACAAAGAGAAAAAGGTGTAATGGAGAGGATTCCAAGCGTAGAGAGTTGGCTAGGGTTTTCTTGATGGCGGCGGCTCTCATCTTCCAACAGCAAATAAAATAAATGAATTGAAGCTTATGCATTCGAATTAGGGTTATAACCCTAATAGGTTCGATGGAAATAAGAGGCATTGTTTGCCTTTAGTTTTCAAAAGCTTTATTCACTTTAGTAAGTCGTGGCTTTTCATAAATATTTTTATTTAAGTGAATAATATTAAACACTTAAATGGAGTTATTTATAATTTTAAATAAAAGTTGGGAGATTTTATTTGTTTTTTCATTTGAATCATATTGTAAAATATTTATTTAAAGTGATATTGTAAATCACTTTTTAATAAATATTATTATAAAATGCAAAATAGATTGTTTCATTATTTGCATTTGTTTCAAAATGTAAATCTTTATTTGGAATGATGTTTTATAAATCATTTCAAATTAAATATATTTTAAAATGAAAAAGTGAAAGATCTTGTTGACTTTCTAGAATCATGGAGATTAATCTGGAGTTTGGAGCATAAAATCAGGGTTTTCCTTCAGTTCTTGAGTTCCTATTGACTTGACTTGAGTCAAGGAGAAAATGGAGGCACAATTATGGAGTTATCATTCAATTTTGAGCCTATTTTTTTGGGGTTTCTATCTGCATACAGATCACCAAGTTGGTAAAACTTGGAAAACTCTTCTTGGAGTTGGTTGGCATTGCATGCCCTATTTGGAGGAGAAGATTGACAACACATTAGATTTGGAGCCAAATTTCAATTCCGAATTTGGAGATCAAATTCTATAATTCCTTCTCTTCTTTCATTGTTAAAGTTAGTTCTTGATTTGGAGACTGATGAGGTAGATACTTCACATTTTTGTAACTCATGATATTTTGGGCAGAAATAATACAGATTCTCATTTTTCCTCAACAGAAGTCATTTTTCCTTCACCTTCTTTTCTTGTTTTCAGTATTGTTTGTGAATTGCATGATAAAATTATGTGTTATCCTTTGTTTTATCAAATTCCTTCAATATTGGATGCAAAGAATGTTATGTCATAGTGCAGGTTTATGTTAGTGATCCCTTTTTCTTGCTTCAATATCTGTGAAAACATCTTTGTTTCCTTATTTTTAAGCATTAAAATAATCAAAACCTTTCATAAAATCATTTTTGTAGACATAAATCTCTATGTTGTGAGATTGATTGGCTTTTATTGAGGTTTTTTGTGAGTTCCAATAGCTTTTTGTCAGATTTTCTTGCCGTAGGTGTATCACCATTGTTCCATTTTATTTTATTTTAGTTTCTACATTTATCCTTCTACCCCTTTTCACCTATTATGAAAATTGGTTTTACAAGAAAATTCAAAGGGAACCAGCCCATAATCTAGAGGTTCACTTCATTCCCTGGTCACCCACAACCTCGAAGTGTTCCAATGTGTCAACAAATTGCTAAAATTCAATATTTTAGCATACGGGTGCAATCTATTTAACAATAAGAATACAAGTAACAACACAACAAAATCCCTGCACTGTTACAATGTTCTCACATACAATGCAGATTCATTTCATCTCACCAGTTGACTCAGCCAGCCTAGCCTCTCGACCAACCCAACCTCATGACTAGCCCAATCTCACAACATACCCAGCCTCACAGCCACCACAAGTTCACATCTTTCTATATTCTGTGTGCATTTGTGTTCATGGTTACAATGCTCTATGCATACCTTTCAAACACACACAATTTGTAACTACTCAACTCTCCTCCAACCAACAACCATCAGGGTATTTAATTACCCAACCAACAAGCTTCCCTCATCTCTAATTGCACTGCCCTACAACATGCATCAGGCCACCCAACCTTAAATGGTTACTAAGAATTATATCATATCTACACCGAGTCAGAATAAACATTTAATGAAAAAATATCACTTTCAAAGAATAAATATTTTGGAAAATTAATCGTTGATTTACAACAGCGATGCAAAATCAACAAATGACATCATGCCACATGTCAATAGGCCATTCGTCCATCGCCTTGACTATTGAGTCAAATCGACCATTATGCTCCGAGCTCCACCTACTGTACTACCGGTTGCCATAGTCAGAGCCTCCATGGTATGGCAATCCACACATTGCACTACCACGACATGGCCTTATGGCCATTGCAGTATGGCGATAACCATTCGATGACCAGATCACTAGAGCTCACCAAGACACGCTTACGCTGCTTGTGTAATTCCGGAGAATCAAAAGGGAATATATAATATTCCCAATAAGTCTCCTAGAAAAGGCTTAACACAATGAAACGTGCTCAAAGCCGACACACCCATCATGAGTCACTTGAGAGCCACCACAAGAGGCATGAGACTAGCGAGCATCATTAATTAAGCCAACAAGTGTCAAATGCTCAATCAATTCTGCTTGATTCACAAGAGTCTGTTAGTCCTCACCATAAAGGAGCACGAAATAAACAAGGACTATTGGATTAATCACATCGCAAATGTATATTAGGATCACCTTTTTCTATGGTCCCCACTTCCATTGGAATCCAAGTCACTTCCATCTGCCATCGGTCCATTGGCGTAGCTCGGTGAAGAGTTCCACCGATGACCCTAAGTCACACTGATACAGTGTTTATCGTTCTATTGTTGAGACTACTGATTGGGTTTCATGGATAGAAACAAACCACCAACACTAAGCACTCACCCTTGTCCTTAATAGAGGTTCAAGCCAGCAAGTTGAGGCATATTTTCCAACAAGCTCCCACTTGACGAAGACTTACTGGCTTCCTCTAGACTCGAACTCAAGAATCTGACACAATTCTTTCGTGCTCCAACCAAGACACCAATCTCAAGAACGCCAACATCAGGTCCTATAGATGATAAAGGAATCAACACTGCCACCACTCCAATGTGCTCACGAGCCATACAAAAGAAAAATTGCAACAACTCCAAATATCTCAATCGTGAAACCATTCTCCAGAAACAAGACAAAATATCAGCTAGAACAACAACAAGAGCACTGACTGCAATCATCCAACTAACCAAGCCCATGTGATTGAAAATAGCACCCACAACAAGTGCTAGTACATCCAATCATCCATAACTTCAAGGTATCCAAATTAGTAAACTCATGCCAGCAACACAACCAACCCATCAACCCCAGATACAAGCACCATGTGCCAACCAATCAAGAAGACCAGACACATACAAGTACTCCCACTGCATGGGTAATGCCACATATGAAAGAAAAATGGAATAATGAAGTCTACCAATTTCAACATATAGAAAATGTAACCATGTAGTACCAAGGAACATCCATAATGATATGCACAACTTGTAACCAAATGCTACGAGCAACATCTCTCACAACAGTCTTCCAGAGTTCTTCCAAGTTCTCCATATCTAACAGAAGAAAGAGGCACAAGAACCTCCATGTCATCACCTAAGTGACAACACATGACCACAAACTAGTGACCATCATGGCTCCACATAGACAACTCACATCTAAATTTATATGAGATTGAACATACAAGAAGAATAACTAGACTAAAGAGAAACTATAAATCATAACATGTAGCATCCTCCTACACACACTTCTAAATGCCAGCTGTGTCAAGTATGATCTCCTTAACATCTAAAGGAAAGCCTCTCAAAGAAGATAAAACTAGCCCATCTAACTATCTCCTACCAGTTTTCATCAAAATATGATATAACACAAAAGCTCAAGGAGATAATCTATGTTGTCCACCTTCCACTATGAATCCTCCCAAACCTTAAAACAATAATTCAAGATCCATATCTATGAAGGATAAAGCATATAACACATTTGAAAGATATAAAGGGAAAATACCTCTCAAATAAAATTCTCTACCAAGAAGACCAAGGATAAGAAAAGAAAATGCTCCTCCATGATATAAAAGCCACCATGACTCATCCAGAAGCAATCTCCTCATTGGTCTCTATTACACTCGCATTCAACCAAGGTGTAGACTACTCATAATTTCAATTAGAAATAACACCTTTCTCATCTCATGAGAAAAAACAATCTCACCTCATTATCCATGTATCCATGAGAACCATCAATCGATCATCTCATGCTAAACTCCAAACTGCACTATTGCACTACCAAGAATTTCTCAAGCATATGACCAATGTACTCAGAACACAAAGAATTGCCAGACCACTATCAAAGATCCAAACATCCAATAATAGGAACTTATCAAGATATCATGATCTACTCATCCCCCATAGGAGATACCATGCTTCAAGTGAACAAACTATGGTCTCAAGAGAAACACAACATGCCAACCCTCTAATGCTCAAGAAGAGTATAGATGACATCAAGAAAAAAAATCTAAACCAACATCACCTATCAAGCACTACCAACATCTCAACAAAATAATCCAAACCTCCTCCATGGTTTTAAGATGTTGTACATCCTCAACTAGTGTTCCTACTAATGCAAAATAACTCTTTTGCAGCAATAGGATCTAATAATCCCTCCTAGTAACATTTGCAACACCCAAGAAGATCATTCACCACCAAATGATGAATCCACAGTCACTGCAAAATCTCCCATTGAACCGTGACATCTGAGCTTTCCAAACATCATGACCAAAAATATGTTGGTCTGAAAAACCTCCAAGTACAATTGAAAACATGTCCATTTGACAACAATTCCAAACAATACCAAGATCTCCAAACTATGCAGACCGCACCATCACTGTCAAAATCTTACACTATAATGTGTATCAAGCTCTCCATGACATCGTGATACACATGCTGCATGTCCCCATAATAGATTATTCAGGTACTCAATGCCATCCATCCTCTCATCCAGAAGCAACCACACCAATGCACAAGTGACCATGAACAAGGCTAGCTAACAGATTTGCACCACCACTGAAGTAACCTTGGGGATATAGACAATCCACTTCCAAGTTATCTCACTATAGCCAATGGGTAGCTAATCCACCAATCACATAACTTGGATATTAATTACAACAACAGTGGAAACCCATCATCACAAAGGAAATTGCAAAACTAAGATCTCAAAGAGAACAACAATGTAGACAAACATGACTCAAAAACCAAAATAAAAATAGATCCGATTTTCCAATCACATCCACAACTTAAGCGTCATAGTCTAAGAAACCAACAATCAACACCACAAGAATGCTGAGTGGAAAATCACATACCAACACTCCCATGTAGAGAAGACATCACACCTCCTCAAGACCATGTTGATCTACAACTATCTCATCTAGTCACACCCCAAAAGCCAAGGTCGAGGAAATAGCTTAACAATAGCTCCACATAACCACAAGTTTTCCTTGACCGTGCAAAACCTGCAAAACCACCATGTTTCCAAAACACCCATGCACATCCATATCCACTGCACATCTGGATGACCCAAGAGTCTGCACACAACCATTATGGTTAACCAGAACAATGAAAAATAACATGAATATGCATCATAGAATTTTTAGGAAAATCTATAGAAAACCTTCAAAGCCAAAGAACATGAAACTAAAAACCTTCAAAGCCAAAACACCCATGCACATCCATATCCACTGCACATCTGGACGACCCAAGAGTCTGCACACAACCATTATGGTTAACCAGAACAATGAAAAATAACATGAATATGCATCATAGACTATTTAGGAAAATCTATAGAAAACCTTCAAAGCCAAAGAACATGAAACTGAAACATGATAGTACAAGATACAGGTAATATAGGAACTCTAGACCCATTTTAGATCAATTCCAAAACCACACTCATGCATAAGCATACGAGAGAGCTAGGCAATTCAGAAGTTTTTAGACCACCCAAAGATCAACTTTATAGCCTTTATGCAATTAGGGTAACAATGAACAACACCTTCAATGCCAAGTCAGAACACCCAGAACAAGCACAATTCTCCAATGGTTGAATAACAACCCAAGCATCTTCATACCATCAGGGAGCCCCTCACACAGACACCCAGTATGAACCATGCTTTGCTACAACACAACGATACGCATAAAATCACACCCCTTGCATCAAGATCATTCGCTGCCAACCAGGAGCCTCATACCACATCATCACAATATGATCAACTCCAGATTCCATCTTCAATGTCTTTCACGTTGCATGTTGTCTCAAGAGAGAAAAGACTTTTACTCATCAAATGATCAAACACTAGCCGATTCCTCCAGATTTCCTCAAGCCTGACAGACTAAGAAATCTTCACAGGAGAAATACCCAGAACCAACATCCATAAGAAGGCTTTGATACCACTTGTTGGGAAAGAACGGGTCAACTTAGAATGAAAAATCTAAGAAGAAAAATGCCTTTGGTAATTTTAATTTCTTCAAATCACCTCAAAGACACAAACTACATGCCATAAAGTGGAAATAGGCACAATTGTTTTCCCCCATTTATCCTTTTGAGAAAAGAACATGTAGACAAAACCAGATTCAACGCATACACAAATTCAAAACACAGACTCTAACAACATAGAAGACAAAATAATGAACACAAAGATATACATGGGGAAAACCCTTTTGGGTATAAAACCACACCCTCCAAAAGATCAAGCCATTGTACTATTCAACAACATACATAGTCATAATACAATCTCAGGCTCATAGCCTTTACAGGAGTTACATCTTGTTCCATCTAGAGAATACAGAAAACAACACAAAATAAAATCCTCTTACTATTACAATGTTCTCACATACAATGCAGATTCATTTCATCTCACCAGTCGACTCTCTGCTAGCCCAACCTCTTGACCAGCCCATCCTCATGACCAGCCCAACCTCATGACTAGCCCAACCTCATGACTAGCCTAGCCTCACAGCCACCAAAGGTTCACATCTTTCTATATTATGTGTGTCTCCGTGTTCATGGTTACAATGCTCTATGCATACTGTTCGATCACACACACTTTGTAACTACTCAGCTCTCCTCCAACCAAAAACCATCAGGGTATTTAATTACCCCACTGACAAGCTTCCCTCATCTTTGATTGCATCGCCCTACAACATGCATCAGGCTGCCAAACATTAAACGGTTACCAAGAATAATATCATATCTGCACCGAGTCGGAATAAACATTTAATGCAAAAATATCACTTTCAAAGAATAAAGCTTTCAGCCAATTAATCGTTGATTTACAACAATGATGTAAAATCAACAAATGAAATCATGCCACATATCGACATACCATTCATCCATCACCTTGACTGTCGAGTCAAACCAGCCAATTGTGCCTCGAGCTCCACCTATTGTGCTACTGCTTGCCATAGTCAGAGCCTCCACATTATGGTGGTCCGCACACTACACTACCATGGCATGGCCTAGCAGCCACCACGGTATGGTGGTAACCATTTGATCACCAGAGCTCACCAAGACAAGCGTACACTACTTGTGTAATTTTAGAGAATCAAAAGGGAATCTACAATATTCCCAATAAGTCCCCTAGAAAAGGATTAACACAATGATATGTGTTTGAAGGTGACACACCCCTCATGAGTCATTCGGGACCCAGCACAATAGGCACGAGACTATTGAACACCATTAATTAAGCCGACAAGTGTCAAATGCTCAGTCAATTTTGCTTGCTTCATAAGAGTCTGTCGATCCTCACCACAAAGGAGCACAAAATAAATAAGCACCGTTGGATTAATCACATCACAACTGTAGATCAGGATCACCTTTTTGTTGTGGTCCCCACTGCCGTCAAAATCCAAGTCGCTTTCGTTTTCCATCGGTCCATCAGCATAGCCCGATGAAGAGATCCACCGATGACCCCAAGTCACACCAGTACAATGTTTATTGTTCTATCGTTGAGACTACCGATCAGGTTCCATCGATAGAAACAAACCGCCAACTCTGAGCACTCATCCTTGTCCTTAACAGAGGTTCAATCCAACAAGTTGAGGCACATTTTCCAACAATTATAGAGTTCATGGTCATTATACTAATGAATGTAAGACATTAAGTGATAGAATTCGACATCTTAAGGAGTGTGGTGTTCTTCCTTATGTGGGGACACTTAATTCCTCTAATTGATACTGATTTTCACTCTAGCATGTTTTTCATCAATCATATCAAATCATCCTTATCGTACACTACATGGGGGAAAGAGGTTAAGTAGCCTTGTCCTCATATGTCACTTGTCATTGTCTCTTTTGGCTAGTTGATTTCCTTTAATTTACATATAAGATCAAGCTTGGGATGTGGATAGCAGTCCTTAAGTTGGCTTGCATCTGACGTACTGAGTTTTGGGGGCAACCCCTTATCCATGATGTAGTTTCATTTGAGAACCTATGAATTGCCATGGTGCTTCTTGAATAACCTCTCATGTATTCTTCTATTTTAAAGCAATTTCTCACAACAATGGTGTTTTCAACTTCTTTAAAGTGGGGGCATACACCAAAACTCATGTTTCATTGTGTGATTTTCTTTTTTCTTGCAGTGTGTCCTTTTCTCGGTGGTGTCATTGGGCTTGATTTCCTTTGAGAGCATGCCATTTCTTTGAATTATCCTCTCTTGGAGACATTAGGTGCAATGTTACCTAAGTAGAGACCTTACATGAACTAAGAAAAATAACCTTGAACGAACCTTACACTATTTTTCATTTACAACAATTATTATATGGCCACCTTGCATAATACACTTTGCATGCTTGTGGAACCATCCTGTTTGTTCATGAGTTTCGAGCATACAAAGCTTTTCTTGCCTCATGAAGCTCAAAGTTCATTATTATGTGGTGCCTTATCAAAGTTATTAGGAGGTATAGCTTTGGTCTAGTTGAATGGGAAGTCAAACATAGGTGTGACTTTCCCATAACCACTTGCTTATGTGTGTGAGTGCATTTCGACCATATGCGTATGTGTCTTACCTCTTTGGATACTCACCCAGCGGGCAACCCAAAGTTTTGTTGCCTCAGAGTGAGTGTGCATTTCTAGAAAAATGGATTAGATCTAATCCACATCACATTGGACAAATGGTTGAGTCTTGATCCACCTCTTGTTATTCTTACTTTGTTTTTATTTTTCTTTGTTTAGATCTTTGACATTGTATGTTTGTGTATCTTGATGCTACATATCGTACACCTTGTGTGTGTCCTTATGTGCTTATGTTTGTTTGACACTGGGATCTTGGGTCCTAGGGGCTTGACCACCTCCTTGATCTTTTCCATCCTAGACCATCCACATTGGTACACGTGAAATCCTATTAAATGTCTACTTTAGTGTGAGTTTGAAGCAAGTTCCTCCTCTCACTAAAGTGGGGGCTAAATGTAGTGTAGAAAAAAATCACCCTTTTCACACTTAATTTGGGAATGATTAACAATAAAATAGACCTAATCTCACTTTGATCTAGTGTTGTAATGTGTTTTACACATTCACATTGGATTTAGGGCCCTTTTAAGCTAATTTGACCAAATTTTGCCTTAATTTAATGTTGTAAATTGTATTTATTTACACTTTCACATTGAATTATTGGCCCTCTTGCATTTATGACCTTCATATCATCATTAATAGACCCCTAAGACCCTATATTGTGCATCCCAAGGCTTATTTCAATCAAAAACCTAACAAGATCAATAAATAAACTTAATATTCCAACTCCCTGACATTTCCTCCACTTGAAAAGGCCTAGTGGGACCCACACGCCACCTTGGGTGCATGAGTCCCATTTAGATGAGACCTAAATGCCACAAGTTGATCTAGAAAATATGGTTATACAAGATTTTGGCTAAGTGTTCCTTCTGATAGTATTGAGGTTCAGTGTGTCATTTTTTGGGTCTACACTCCACTACAAGTAGAAATATTACTATGCAATTCTAACTACAATATTGAGATCATCAGGTGCATCTACATTCAAGATTTGGTGACATTTTGTGATTTATTCCAAAAGATATGAATGCTTGTGTTCAACCTTGTATTTTGTAGTCATGCCTTTTACATTGTATAAGTGTGGGAGACTTCACATTTCTTTGTGGATAAGTATTTTGTTCTGCGATGAAGAGGATAAGCTATTATATGTCAACTGAGTGGAAATTCAGAGGAAGATCGAGTTTTGAAGTTACACATATGATGAATTGCATGTACATATGAAGGTTTTGTGTTTAGGTCTTATTTTTGGGCTGACCTAACATATTTGATGTTTTGTGGAGGAAAAGCAAGTAATTTTATCTTATGGGGGATCTATGTTAGGTTCATCTCTACCCATATTAAGGTGAATTTAATTTTGAATTATGGCACGAGATGTGGATATAATGTTTTGAGGATGAAATTTTTAATTTTGTGTGTTACTTCTAATTAGGCCAACCTAATTGAAGTTACACTTGATATGGATATATATAGGAGATTAACTTTAGAGTTTTTGGGGTATGAGTGTGTGTGTGGTGAATAGTTATGATGATAAGGAAGGATGAGAGAGAGCGAGTTGTGTGCGAGTATTGTGAGACATATGACATGTATGGTGCTTCATGTACATGTGTGTGATGAGACTATATAAATTAGAGTTGATCATATTATGAGCAGAGAAGAATATTATTTCAGATTAGTGTGAAAATCATTTTGTACTTCATTGGAACTATAATCCAACATATGACATATGCTATTGTACCAGTTCAAATAGGTTTTGTAGCCACCCCTTCTTTCTTTCTTACCTTCTGTGGGTAGTGAGTTCACTTAGATAGCGAGTCCAACTGGTAATGAGCCTTTCTGTAATATAATATATTGTGAGCTAAACCTCATTATGGTTTTTCCTTTTTGGGTTTTCCATGTAAAAAAATATTGGTGTTCATGTGTCATGTAATCTTTTAGATATCTTCATGCTTTCATTCATTTTTACAGTTACATTTATTTTGATAATTGGATGACTTATGTTTAATTGGTTTAAAGGAATACTGATTCACCCCCCTCTTAGTATTCTGAGTTATCAACATTAAAAGAAAGACATACCAAAAAAACCATAATTTTTTTGTTGCATTTCACATAATTATTTATCTTGACATAAACCTTATCTTGGAAAATATCCTAACCACCCAATGGTTAGGTTCAATCAAAGATTTATCTTTAAGGGGTTTATAGAAGACTAGGTTGCTCTTTGATATTTTAAAGATAAATTGGTGTCTTTTCACATGAATTAATCCTCTCAATTTCAATTTAATTTAGCCTTTTATCTTCACACTTAGATACACATAAAATGAATCCATGGTATTATATAGTTGATGTATAATACAATGTCGCCACATCAAATACATTACGCATAAAATTATTTTTTGTAATATGAGAAGATATAATTAGACATACAATTATTTTGAATATATTTAGATTAAAGATGATACCACACTCATGAATGTTTCATCATAATATATTTATAATAATTTAATAAATTTAAAACATATGAAATTTAAATTACATATGTTTCCAAGCAATATTTAAGGAAAGCATTCATTAAAACACAGGGGATGCTACAAAAGGTCAAATCATGATTGAAATTTACATTCCCCTCACCTACAAATATACTTCCTCATAGATGTCACTAAGGGAGTTATAAGATAAGAATGAAACATTATGATAAAAAATTTATATTTTTGATCGATGGGCATTTACTTAATGTAGCATTTTGATAAACATCATAATTTATATTATGGAACGTGACTTTTGTAAGGTGTTGGTAATCTATGATTGTCCCTTGATAACATCTATTCACAATTCAAACTTTAATGATTAAATGTTATTCTTGAAACATTATGATAATTGGATAATATTTCCTTCAATTAGATTTGTAAAATATATGTTTGTATGCATGATTGATAAATCCACGATTTTAAGAATTGATAGTCATTTGTAATATACAATGTTAAAATAGTAGTTTTGATAATTCAAGGATAACCTCTAGACTATGTTCATGTTGTTTTAGAACCCCAAGGAGTGAGATTACTAAGATTTTTTAGATGAAATGATAGATTCTTAAATTTAAATGGTCAAATTTTCTTTTCTTTATTAATTTATAGTTTGATATTGACTTATCATAGATCAAGTACTTGAATGTTTATGTGAAGACCCTTTTGATCCAGTATCATTCATTACATGTTTAATAATTATGTATATTTTTATCTATGAAGGAAGACATAGGAACTCTCTTTAGTCAATCTTTGGTAATATTTGTATAAGAATGTATACTCATAAATAAGTATAAACATATACGTAAATATATCTGTATATACGTACAAAAATGAGCTATACCTTCTTAAATTAATAATAGCATATTCTTATATTGTTGAAATATCTATAATTCTATGATTATTGAAGCATGAATTTAGTTATATTTGCATATGCTTGCATGCATTTTAACTGTGTTGGCAATACATTCATTATTCTTAATATCATTGCAATATGCTAAGACCATGTCTTGTTTATTATAAGGAAATGTTGACCAAATGGCTTTAAAGATGAGCTATTAGGCCGATTTATGTGATTGATATATGAATTTAGAGTTGTAAGGGGGAAAATTGGAATTGGATTAAACAACAAGAATTCTTCAAAAGGGTTAGTAATCCAAATACCCAAATCATAAAATACCCAAAAACCCACTTGCCAATGAGATTTGATTACAATTCAAGCTATGAAATCACACAAAAATATTAGAATATATCAAATCAAACACATGAAATCATAAAATGAGAATACAATCTTACCATCCCACTGTTGGATAAGCTTAGTGTTTTTTTATGTTGGATTGCTCAACACTATGCCTTTCATTTTAGTTACAAAAGCTCATAAATGTGACAACCTAGATGATTGATGAAAAAATTATATGAATGCTCTCAAGAATTATCTCAAAAAGTTAAAATGAAATGACTTAGCTACTCAAATTATAGGTGAGAAATATGAAATAATAAAGGTGATTATATAGATTTTCATGATTGAATGGAGGGTTGAGATTGATTTCAATGCCCACAAAGAAGGGTCAAGATTACATCTTGAAACCCACAAATGGGAGAAGATCAAGGGAGATGGAGGGATGGGATTAGTTATAACTCAAAATATCCCCACATTTGTAGGAAAATAGTTAGGATATTTCACGATGAAGGTCTAAGAATGCTCGAGACTATAAAAGTCAAAGATATTTTTGAAAAGGAATATTCCTCAAGAATATACTTTCTGGAGGGAAATTAGGAGAATTAAATAATTAGAAATTATTTAATTATGGAGGATGAGAATATGCTCTTTTTGAAAAAGAATATTTCATTAAATGGGATGAAAGATTAAAGGTGGGATAATTAAATAATTAAAATTGTTTAATTATATGACATTAGAAGAAATATTAAATGAACCTAATTAAATAATTAAAATTATTCAATTAGGATAATGAAGGGAATAATGAGTAATGAAATGTTGAATTAATTTTAAATAACTCAAGATTATTTAATCAATAGAGGAAATTAGGGTTAAATGATGGAAATGATGTTAAAAGGGGATTAGTAATGCAAATTAAAGGAAATAATGATAACTGTCCTGATGATAATGAAAGGATGGGAATGATGGGAAAATGTAGTTTCAGGATGTGTGATATGTGAACTAGGTATTTTTACATATCTACATTTTGCCCCTCTTTGACACAATGTACTTGCCCGCATTGTTTCAAAGACATTCAATGCTCAGATCAAGATTGATTTTTTTTAAAGATGCCCCACTGTGCGCTAGTAGATGATGGAAGGATGATAGGATGCTAGATTGCCCTCTTGAGAGTTTGGCCAAAAAAATTACTTTTTAGGTCTGGCTTATGAAAAGAGTTCAAGATTTGGGTGATTTATGATTTATCATACATGTGACCATTTATGATGTATCATTGCATTTCCATTTTTGATGATATATGATATGTTTTATGATGTTCATGATGTTTATGATATATGATGATGTGTTATGAATGATGTATGATGTATGGATTGATACATTATGATTTGATTGATATAATATGTTGATGAGTTTGTGGATGCAGGATGCATGCAATACTAATGATGTTATGATGAAAGATGGAGATGTTAGTTAGAAGAATTATTAAAGAGAAATTAGAGGATAGAAGAAATTGATGATGTTGGTTGATCCAATTGTTGAAAACCCATAGGTTATGATGATTGATATGAATGAATGAATGAATGAATGAATGATGAATGATAATGATAATGATTAGTGATATATGAAAATGTGATGAATATGCTTTTGCTTCATGGAAAAAGTAATTGTTATCATAGAAATCCTTATTAGTGTAGCAAATAGACATGATGCACTAGGGTATTAGTGACCAAGGTGGCTTTGTATCTATTATGTGGACTTTGACTCTACAAACAAGGAGTATTCTTGCTCATACTAGACATACAAAAACCTTGTTATCAGTGTACGGGTTAGAAGTTCAAAGCATTTCAGACTAGTGCACCGAGAGGCATGAAGAACCTAACATGCAAGGACATCCTTGAGAGGTCATCAAGATGAGACAATAAGATAAACCAAAATAAAAGACCAAAACAAGGCAAACAATGTTGCTATATCATTTTCCAAAGATATTTGTTGTCTAGGGATGTTATCCATCGATAGTGCCCATTGTAGGAATGATCTATCTATTAAGGCATACATCAAGATGTTAATTTTGAGTCTAGTGTTGATAGATAGGCAATCGACACTTATTCTTATAACAGTCAAGTCTTCACGATCTTTTGCTTGAATGCTTTGGGATTTTAATATTTTCTTTGCTTGTTTGATTGCTTTGTCAAAGGATGAAGGTGATAATTTGTTTATTATAGATATTTCATAACAAAGATAGGATTTTTTATATTTTTAAATGTTTTTTTGCTTTTAAGGTTATTTGAGGTTGTTTTTTTATGCTTTTTTGGGATATTTAGAAATTTTTGGTATTTAGAGAGATTTAGAGACCAAAAGGGGAACCTAAGGGGACATACCTAGTGCCTTGGGGGCTCATCAATGATGTCATTACCTAAATTATACATACAAATACATTGTAGTTTGCTTACCAAGATGACCAACAAATGTTTTTGCCGTTTTGATTGTTTTGCAACTTTTTTTGGATTTTCAATATTTTTTTTTGGATTTTTGAAGTTTTATGAGTTTTTTGGATTTTTGAAGTTTTATGATTTTTTTGGATTTTTGAAGTTTTATGGATGTTTTTAGATTTTCAGATATTACTAATGAGTAGGATAAGATAATCTGATTTGGTTTGGTTGCTAGAAACTAAGCCGAGGCTCAAGATTCCATAGATGATAATGTAGTAACGATAGTTTTAGATCAATTTTTCTTTCTAGTTTTAACACGTTTAAGTCACAAAATGAGCTAGAGGACATAGAGCAAGAGTTATTTCAGAGTCAGTTTCTCATACCTGCCCCTAGTGTCTAGAAATGTATATAAAATCATGAGTAAATAAATAGGGTTATGTGATAGGTGGAAGGACTATTAGAATGGAGGATCTTACTTCCAAGAACTACCTCATAGTGATATACCATGTTAGGATAAAGGATCTATATTTGGATAGAGTTGGATAATGATGGGATGTTTAGATAGTGATAGATGTAGGTGGTAGTATAGTATAGTATAGGATGCAATCAATGGCAAAGATCATTTCAAGATTTTAGCAAGAAAGAAAAACTAAAATATTTACCCCTAGTTTTGATAAGATCAAGATGGGTTTGATATAGAAAATCGGTTTTATTATGGTTAGGAATGGATAGTATGTGAGATTTTATCATGGGTAAGGTAAGATGCTCCCAACTAGAACAATGTACATGGATCCTTGATTCTACACATTACACCTGTTTTCTAGGTTTTCATCATGGTACTTGTCCAAAGCACCACCGAAGTGGTTTTCACTGGAGGATGAAATTTTTCTCTTTAGTATTTTGTTTTTATTTTTATCATTTTGAACCATTTGTAGGTGTTTATGTAGATTCTAATTTCATGATGTTCCAATGGTATCCTGAATGGTGGAGTTGTTGTGCCAAGATATGAGCACTTGCATATAACTCCTGAATGTGCTTGTCATCTTTGTTGATTCGAGGATTAACCTTATCTAAGTGCACACATTGATATACAGTGCCCTTAGAGTCCTTATGATAAAGAGTAGTTGCTAGTACATGGTTAATTCTTGGTTTGGATATTCTTCTTCTTAGGATTGGTGAATTTCAATAAGGGATATGAGATGGGGATGGGCTGGTTCACGACTTTAATATTGAATCTTTTATTTTCCAAGCTTGGGATGATGAGATGTGAGTTGTGGATATGGAAGCTTGCATGAATTTAGGACCAACTTGATCATTTTACTTTGAAGCTTTCTTTTGTATTGGAAACTTTTGATAATTGGATTTTTCCTTTTGTTGCTCCATAGTTTCTTTGACTAATGGAGTTTGACTTGGATCATTTAATTTTTCTTTCTTTGGAACCCATTTGAGATTTATTTGTCTATTTTTATTTTTTTTATTGATTAGCTTCAATAATTTTCTCTTCTCTTTTGTGAGAATTTGTTTCTTGTTATCCCCAATTAATGGGTATAACTGATTTCTCTTTTCTCTTTTCTTGACTATTGAACAACTGATTTCTTGATTTTGAGCATTATCAAGGACAGTCATCTACTCATTATGTGTTGTAGATCCCTACTCAATACATTCGTGTTGAACTTGAGAAGTAGTGAATTCAAGTTGATCTTCAAAAGATGTGGCTATTCCAAAGTTGATATATAATATTTCTTCATGGTATTTCTCAAGTATATTAGCATGAGATACTATGAACTTGATTATAGCTTCATCATTTCCAAACATACTTGAAGTAGGATATGCTTGTTTTGAATTAGGATCATCTACATGTCCAATAGAAGTAGGTACCTCATAGGTAGATGTAAAATATTTTGGTGTAAGGTTATGATCATCTCTCATGAAATTTTGAATGAATTGGAAAATGATCATATAGGCCATGATAGTACTTTGGGGATGTTGTAGGCTCTTTGTCTTGACTTATTTAGAGAGAACTATTGTTGATGGATTGGTAAATGTTCATTAGCTAGTGGTAGTATTTTGGAGAATAAGGATCTTGATCTTGACTCATCTCAAAGAAACCCTCATCATGCTTAGGAGTTCTTTCTTGACATGAATTTTGGGTAGATGGTAAATTATTAATAGAGGATGTTGGGGTAGCTTCAAAGTTTTGGGATTTGGAAGGTGATGGAGGAAATGATTGCAATTGGATCAGATTTTCTTGATTTTGGATCTGGATAGCATCAATTTATGAGTTTTCTTTGCAATCAATATTATCTACTGTAGATAGCCCTTGGGCAAGATCTTGGGAGTTAGATGATGAGTTCGGTGAGGAGGGTATGGATTGACTTTGCAAAGAGATTGGAGATAGAATAGGGGATTCTTTGAGATCAAATTCTTCAACATGGTCTATCATATGGTCAAATGAAGGAGGAATATTATGATCTAATATGTGCTTGAGAGGAGTATGTTGATGTGATGCATTTCTTGACATAGGAGAATAGTTTTGATCACCCATTTGAAAAGTATCTTGATTAATGTCCACTTTCTCATTAGGAGACTCAAAAACATGATTGATGTAAGTATATGATCCTTCTGTGTACCCTAATACACTATCATAAATATAACTATTTTGGTTATAGGTTTTGTCCTTATCAGAATCCTTTTTCTTTCCACGATCAGACACTATTGTTTGTTGATCCACATTAATCTCACGTTGATCAATGAGATCTTGTATAAGATGTTTAAGTTTGACACAACTTTATGTTTTGTGGACCTTTGTTTGGTGAAATTTACAATAATCATTGTCATTATACCATGGAGGTTTGAACTATGGTTCATCATATTTTTTCTATTCAGGAAACTTGATGAGGTTTGATTGCATCAATTTGTTCAAAACCGCCTCGATAGGTTCCCCTAAGGGAGTAAATTTGCATCGTGTTTGATTGGAATCATTGTTGTTAAATCTTGATTGTCTTCTTGGAGGATTTTGAGTTTGATTTATTTGTTGATTCTTTGGAGGATTGTTTGATTGATTAGTTTGAAAACTATTTTGGGAATTGTTAGATGGATATTGTATGTTTTGAGCAAATTTAGTATCAACTACTCCATCATTTTTGTTCCTAGCTCATATTTGAGGTTTTTCATTCAAGCTTGAGGCTTGATCTTTGTTATTGTATAGCTTAATGACACCTTTTGTGATGAGAGCTCTTTTAATGAATAAATATTTTTCAATAATGTCTTCAAAGGTGGTGGGGCATAACATAGTTAATTGGAAGCTCATTTTGGTTTAAATATTTTTCATAAAGATTTCAACAAGCTGTTTCTCAGGAATATTCCATTTTCACTTACTCGCTTTATGTGTCCATCATTGTAAGTAAGAGGAAAATGAATCACCTTGGTTTTATTTTATCTTATACAAATCAAGAACCGTGATGCCTTGTTTGATGTGATATGAGAAATGGGTGATGAAATTTTTGGATAGTTCATCGAAAGTTTTAATTCTGGGAGGTAGATGGGAAAACCATTCAATAGCTACAACTCCAAGAATTCTTGGGAAAAGTATCTTTAGTGTTAATGTTATGGATATAATTTCATATGGTACGAGTCTTTTATTCCATGACTTGTTTGATGAAAGAATAAAGAAGTAACCCTCTGGTGTGTTGTCATTGATACCAACATCGTCTCATGATAGTTTTGTCTAATATGGTAAACAGTGTTTGAATTATCTCAATCCAATAATTTGGTCAAAAATTTCTCATAGTAAGATATTAGACTATGTGATTTTAGTATGTTAATCATGATTGCTAAATTCATCTGTGAACAAGTTTTTAGTGATTTTGGTTGAATGGGCTGAAAGATATAAATGACAAAAGTTTAACATTATGCATTTCATCAAGTCTCCTTTAGGTTGCCATGAAAAAGTGGTATGAAGATTGATATGTTGTGTGAATGTCAAAGAGATCCTTTTTAGGTTCGTGCCAACCTAATTTATGCTTTGCACGTTTTGGTTTGAGTGCAAAAGGAACTTTGCTTTAAGTTTTTGGGTTGACAAGATATTTTTGAATTAAGTATGTGTACATCTAATTAGGTCGACCTAATTGATGTATGATGATGTAATGACATATATATGAAACCTTTTTGAATTTGAAGATATGAAATATGTGTGGTGTGTGACAAGTGATGCGTGATTGTGTGTGAACTTATATGTATGAGTTCTCCATCAAGGCTGAATTGTAGTGTATATTGTAAGACTGCAAACCAGTGCATGATTTTGTATTACAGAGCTTCATTAGAATTGAATTCAACACATGAAAGGTGTATTCTATTAGTCCAATTTTTTTAGTGAACCACAATCCATTTTGTAATTATTTTAGTCTGTGTTCTTTTTAAGGATAGTGTGTCCTGGTAGTGTGCCCCTATAATATATTATAATTGATTATAATACATTGTAAGCTAATCCTCACCATGGTTTTTCCCATTTTATGTTTTTCACGTAAAAATTATGGTGTTCATGTGCTATATGGTGTTATGATCACTTTCATATCTTTACTTACAATTGTAGTTAGATGTGTTTTAATATTTGGATGGTTAATAGATGAATTACTTAGTAGAATATTGATTCATCCCCCCTCTCAGTATTCTAGGTGTTCAACAATTGGTATTAGAGCCCAATTCCTTTAGAAAAGCCTAACAACTTGAGGAAGATCTTAGAATTTGAACACATGGATGACAAAATATGTCCTATTCCTCCGAAAGAAATCTTTTCAATTAAATTCATTGGAGATGACTGCATAATTGGAAAAGAAGAACTTAATACTGCTCTTAAACATCTTGATGGAGTTGAAAGTGAGAAAAAAATTCTGAAGGTGAACTTGAAAGAAGAAAATGAATGCATCAAAAAGCTAAGAGAGAAAATCAATAAGTTCAAGGAAAGACATAGGGAAGTCAGTGATCAGTTGAAGAAAGAAAATGAGGACATTATCAGACTAAAATTGTAAGTGGAAGAAAAGAGGAGAATTGATGATTGTTAGAAAGTTGAAATTAAAAGCAGGTCTGATGAGTGCATCAAGCTTGAACAAGAAGTGGTGACACTATGGTCAGATTTGGAGAAAGAAATATCCCATGAGAAAAAAATCAAAACAAGTACTACAATGCTTGATGAGTTGATTGCAAATCATAAACCTTCTAAGGATAAAGGTGGTTTAGGACTTGAAGAAGGACAAAGCTAAAAGAAAAATCAAACATTTAACAAGGTTGACAATCAAAATTAGACTCAAGGTAATGGTAGAAAAATCAAGAAATAAAGAAGCAATAGTAGAAGGCCTCCTATCAAACATTCTATTGATCAAAAGTACCCATCTTTCAATGGCATTTAATTTTCATGTAATAGATTTGGTCATAAGGAAACAAAATGTAGAAGTAGAATGAATCAAAATGTTGGATTGTTTTTTGAACAATGCTTTGTATGTAAGAAATTTGGAGATAGAGTCTTTGAGTGCAGAAGTTAGATAATGATGATGAATAGATTCAATACTAGTAGAATGATTCAATATTTTCAAGGTTATTGCTACACATGTTATGCATTTGGACATAAGGCTAACTAGTGCAGATCAAGGACAAATTCAAATCAATTTGGTCAAAACAATGTTGTGTGTTACACCTATAACAAAACAAGACATATTTCAAGATTTTGCAAAATAAAAAATGAAAGGAAATCTAATCCAGAACAAAGGAACAAACCTGAGAATAAAGTTGATACTAGTGAAGTAAAGAATGAAATAGAGAAAATCTAGAACAAGAAGGAAGAACCTGAGAACAAGGATAAATCTAACAAATTTGTTCCTCCATCTAGTACATATAATTCTTCTAAAAACTAAATCCAATAGTGGGTTTAGGGGGATAAATTATAGAAAGATCTAATAAACCCCTAATATATGAGGTGTCAAGTAGTGACACAAAGATATGTGATGTAAAATGGAATTCTAAAGGTGCTGAAAAATATTTCAATAGAAAACATGCAAATTTGAAGATTTGTGGAGTATTTTAGGTTTTAGAAGGTATTCATAAGGTGTTTATCAAATTTTAAAAGATCGAATGTAATACATGTGGAATTAGGGTAGATCGATGAGGTATAACGTGAAATTCTAAGTTTAGTTAAATAAATTTTACAATTTTGGAGGGAGTAGAGTGAGTTGAAGGAGTGTTAAAGGTGATTCAAAGCATTTGGCATCAAACCCTAGTTTCTATCGAAGAGTGAAAAATGTATTTACAACTATCTATACTTTGTGGGTTTGCATTAAAATTAATTTGTATTAGCATCTATAAAATAATTGAGGGAGAAATGGACACACCAACCATGATTGAGACTTTTGAGAGACCTAGACTGAAATATGGAAGGTTTTTGACATTGACCCTATTGGTGTGTTTTCACAAATTCCAAATCATGTCTTGCCCATTGAGGACACTAGAACCTAAATTCATGGGAAATTGGAAGAATTTGACCATAAAGTACTCAAGGATCAATGGCTAAAAGAGTTAACTAGAGATAATTTCTTAGTGAAGCTTGAGTATGAAAACCTTGTACGAAAGAAGCTGGATGTGTGGAACTAGTTTCCTAACTTTAGCAGTGAAATGGATGCCAAGTTTGTAAGGATAGCCCTAAGTAGAGTGCATGATAAGTTTGTATGGTAATCTCTAAATATGTGATCAAAGCTATGAATGGACTTTGCGATACTGGACCCATACCAGTGTTAAAGTATATGAAAAATGATATGGTTATGAAGTTAATTTGTGTCACATATGATGGAAGAGCACTGAATACCAAACCTATTACCAACCTTGTTGTGAGGTATGCAACAATCATGATAGGTCACAAGATTTACTTCACCAATAGAGGAAATTCGATGTCTACAACTGAAATTTATGTTGCACATGACATGGTGATGAATGGAAAAGACTATGATTTATATGAGTTACTATGGTAGCAACTTATCGAGAACTTGAGCTAGACCAAGAAAAATAAATATCCATTCAAGTTTGGAAAACTAATAGTTTGTTTACTATTCTACTTTCTAAGAGAGCTACATGGGAGGAAAAACATGATATGGGATTCTAGCAAACTGGTAGCACATCAAATATTTGATTATTTGAGTAACATTGGGGATTTCATGGCATAGGGTAATGCTCTAATTGCATTTTTTGTAGCTTTCCAAAATGACATGCATGGAAGATTAATAATTCCAAAAATTTTGGTATCTAAATATGAAAATGATATAACTTTCCTAGTATCCATTAATGAGTGCATTATAGAGGCACTTGAACCTAGAACTTTATGGATAAAGCCTCTAGGATATGCGATTGATGAGAAAATGAATGAGGGCCTCAGTGAAATACAATTGAAACGCCAAGGATCCCTCTTAGCCCCAACATGGTACATATGAAGAGAAGTCAACTAAAGTGTTTTTGGAAACTTCAATACCTCAAAGACAAAAATGGGTAAATAAAAATGTTGAAGAATATTTTAAACTACATACACTTACTAAGGATGATGTTGGTAAGTTAAGGGAAGTTACATAAGAGAAGAGGGAAAAAGTAGTTGAAGCGCCCTCTGGACCTAGAAAATTAGGAAGATCATCTTCCACTACCATCTTTGCTACACCCAGTGTAGTTGCAGTAGCGAAAGAAAAGATGGTAGAACATAGTGCTCCTGCAATAGTTAATGTAACTTCTTCCATCAGAACCAACACCCAAGCCTTTAAGAGGAATAATGTACCTCTTGTTGCATCCTCTGTCACCTCCAAAAAGAGGATAAAAAAAAAGGCTAGAAGAAAAAGGAACTTGAGTGATGTTGTGCAAGAGGAGATTGACCTTGGCTTGTAAGAAGAAAGACAACTGAAAAGGAACAAAAGAAGTAGTGTTTCCACCAGTAATGAAGATATTTCACAAGCAGATGAAACAAACAATGTTGTGGAATCTTTTGATGAAGAGGACATAGAGGAAGGGAAGAATTCTTTCACAGTTCATGTGCATGAGAAGAAGGGTAAAGAAGGCACATTAGAGCCTATAGAGGAAAAGCCCAAATCTCCTTCGATAAGAGACCACTCACCTTTAGTAAATAATATGATAGAATCCAATGATTTGCTAGATACTAATAAATTGTTTGATGAAACTAATGAAGAGGATAAGGAAACAATTGTAAATGATTTTATTCAATACATGATTATTTTTTATAAGAGTATGGAGGATAGAAGGAAGAAGGTGACTGATAATGCATGGAAAGATCTAGTTCAAAGAAGGCATGAAGCCATAAATATTGATGACAAGATCAAGTTTAATGACTTGAACACATACTGATCCTCCTTGTCTGAGGATGATATTGCTACTGCTAAAAAAATATTCTAAGAGGTTTAGGGTTAAATAGAGAGTCACCATTCTCATTACAAGAGAAAAAGGCAGTGCAAAAAGATTGAAGCTAGAGACTTTTGCCATAGTAAAAGACATGGCAAAGAAAATTGGTATGGGTGTTATTTCTTCATCTCATACAACTCAAGTACAAGATCTTGATAAAGAAAAAAGTATTGACACAAAAGTAGTGATTCCACCTACTACTAGTTTACTTGTTTTCAAAGAAGTAAAGGATCATTTGAATAATATTGATGATATACATGCTTCTCTAGATACATCTACTCCTCCAGATGAAATAGAGGATATGACCAAAGAACATATTGAAGATCAGTATTAGAATAATACCAATGACAATCCACAAGAACATCATGAGAATATAAAAATAATGGCGAAGAAGATAAAAATGATGGAGAAGAAAGCAAAGATGAAAAGAGTGATGATAGAAAGGATGATGAGGACAAGAAGGAAAAAGAAAATAAAGACAAGCAATAAAAAAATACCTCTAAAGAGGAAGAAGAGGAAAATAAATAAGAAAATAAGGAAGAAATAGAGGTTGGAAGAGTGAAGAATAATCTTCAAAGACCGTTGAGCCATGAAAGCCATCTGGAGAATCATCCAGAAGTACTCTTAAGGGTCTTTTTTCAAGGAAAGTTAGGATTTAGCCTATGCTTCCCCCTCAATTGATTCAACTCCCATCACATCTAGGTTATGTGGATTTGAGTAAGATCCCACCGGTTCAAAGGATAGAGATTTGTAGTACTTTTCTTGAATCTGGTATAAAGGAAATTATTGAAACTCATCATAAAGGGATTGAACTAATAAATTATGCCATCAAGAATTTGTAGGATACAACTCTAGGTGCTACAATTGATGACTCCTTAGCTCATATGGATAATTTAAAGTTCTTGGTTGATTCACTCAAAGAATATACCTCTAGTCTAAAGGAGAAAACTAAAAAAGAGGTTGAGAAAAGGCTATTGGAGAAAAGGTTATTGGTACTGTAGGAAAAATGTGCAACCACACACAACATGGTGCTGCAATATTTAAAAGAGGTAAAGGAATGTGAAGAGGAAGCTCAAATATTGTTTGTGTATTGCATGCGGTGGCTAGATGGCACTCAAGGTATTAAAGACTTAATGGAATCAATAGAGTCACAACTTGCAAATGCCTCCAGAGCCTACAAAATTGCAGATGACAAATATTATGCCTCCTAGATTTCCATTTTAGATCTATAGAATAAGTTCTTCACCTTACAAAGGAAAAAAGAGGATGTAATAAGGTGATTTGGACAACTCATAAATCTGGTGAAGTCAAAATATATTTTAGTTTCAAGTGCCTTGGTAGATGCAGAGAAACTTGAGAAGATAAATCTTAATCCATGCACTCCAAAAGAAGGATAAGAGAACTTAGTATATCTGGAAACATTGAATAAAGCACTCGTCAGAGCGAAGAGGATCTAGGATGACGAAACGTCTTCTTGGGAAGCCATTCTCAAAGAATTAGAAGGTGCCCCTAGTTCCGGTTAAAAGTTTTTTTCTTTCGTTATTTGAATTTTTTTTGGCACACCCTTTGTCCTTGATGTCAAAGAGGGAGAAATTTTGGTGTGGGAAAAATCTTGAGAAGAGGTTTTGAAGTTTTGGAGAAGTAATTTGTGATGTATATATGTATGTTTGAAAGGGGAAGCTCATATAGTTTGGGTTTACACTTTTGAAATTATTTTTTGGAGATTCATTTTTGGCACATGTTTCCATCAATGAAAAAGGGGGAGATTGTTGGAAGAATGAAGAAGGAACCCTTCTATGTGTTTTCATTGATACCAACATCATTTGGTGATAGTTTTGTCTAATCTAGTAAACAATGTTTGTATTATCTTGATTTGGTAATTTGGTCTGAAATTGCTCATAGTAAGATATTGGTTTGTGATTTTAGTATGTTAATCAAGACTATTAAATTAATTTGTGAACAAGTTTTCAGCAATTTTGGTTGAATGAGATAAAAGATATAAATGACAGAAGTTCGACATTATGCATTTCATCAAGTCTCCTTTGGGCTAGCATGAACAAGTGGTATGAAGATTGATATGTTGTTTGAATGTCAAAGAGATCATTTTTAGGTTCGTTCCAACCTAATTTATGCTTTGAAATTTTTGGTTTGAGCATGAAGGGAACATTGATTTAAGTTTTTAGGCTGATACGCTATTTTTGAATTAAGAGTGTGTACATCTGACTAGCCCAACCTAATTGATGTATGAGTATGTAATGAAATATATAAATGAAACATTTTTTTATTTTAAGGTATGAAATATGTGTGGTGTGCGACAAGTGATGTGTGATTGTGTGTGAACTTATATGTATGAGTTTTTTATCAATGTAGAATTGCACTATATATTGTAAGATGGTAAACTAGTGCAAGATTTTGTATTTCAGATCTTCATTTGAATTGAATTCAACACATGAAAGGTGTATTCTATTAGTTCACTTTTTGTTAGTGAGCCACACTCCATTTTGAAATCATTTCAGGCTATGATCCTTTCAAGGATAATGTGTCATGACAGTGTTCCCTTATAATATCTTATAATTGGTTATAATATATTGTGAGCTAATCTTCATTGTGTTTTTTGCCATTTTGATTTTTCCACATAAAAAATCTTGGTGTTTATGTGCTATGTGGTGTTATGATCTTTTTCATATCTTTACTTACAATTACATTTAGATGTGTTTTAATATTTGGATGGTTAATAGCTAAATTGTTTAGTAGAATATTGATTCACCCTCCCTCTCAGTATTCTAGGTGTTCAAAATTATTTTCTCTTGGTGGTGATTTCATGTGTGATATTCCTTAAGGTGTGACACTTCATGTATTGAACAATGCCCCTTTGTTGTACCTTTTTTGGTGGTGTTGTTTATAATGCCCATTGAGGTTTTGGCTTTGTATTTTTTCGTCTTCTTAGACATTCATGTACCATCTTATCCAATTTTATGCACCTTCTTAGGTGAATTTTCCATTTATGTACACCTTCTTAGGTGGGTTTATGTGCCATATTAGGTGAGTTTATGCACCTTCTTAAATGTGTTTTTCATTTATGCATCTTCTTAGACGATTTTTTACACCTTCTTAGGTGATTTTTCTATTTATGTACCTTCTTAGGTGAGTTTGTTGTCATCTTCTTAGACATTTATTCACCTTCTTAGGTGAGGCTTTGGAAAATTTGTTCATGGATTCAACATAGTACAACTTGTTGGTTCATGGACACCGATTTTAACATAGCCACTCAGCATAATGCACCTTTCTTGATAGTGGAGTCATGTGTTGAATGAGTGTTTGGCATAACATATATTTTTAGACCTTATGGAACTCGTCACATTGCATGGACACCTATCATAGCAAAAATTGCTAGCTAGTAGATCAATGTGGCTCATGAGTGATGTGGCATAATGCAACATTCTAGTCCTCATGGGAGAACTCCTTTATTCAATGGATGAAATTTGGTATTTGAGTCAATTTAAGACTGAGGTCTCTTTTCCTTACTGACTTGAATCCATTTAGTACTAACCTTGTGTTTTTTTATGTGTCTTTTGTGTGTATTCGTTGTGCTTGCATTATGTTTGCATCATGATTGTGTTCATTTTGTTATCATTTATATGTTATGTTGTATCATGTGTTTTCATCATGTATGCTTCATATTTTTGACATATATGTTTTGTATGTTGTCTTGCTGAATTTCATACATGTGTGTGCTCCTTTGTGCTCATGTTGGTTTTCCATGGGATCTTGGATCTTGGGGGTTTTTTCACTCCCCTATGTCCATAGACATCCTATCTATTCAACATTTGGGACAATTGAAATCCTCTTGACATATTCTTCTACTTTAGTGCGAGTCTGAGTGTAAGTTCATACTCTCACTAAAGTGTGGGCTAAATGTGGTGTCGTAAATTATCACCCTTGACAATTTCAAACTATATTTTTTCCCCCCTTAAGTTATTGGATATAATTGAACACCTAATTTCCTAAATTATGCAGTCCATAACCCATTTTAACACTTACCGAAAAATTTCAAGCAAAAAACAAATGCATTCATTTAATATTTTGGCCTTGAATCCTTAATTCTCGATAAATAGGTTTGGGACATTGAAACCTAGGGTGCCTATGTCCCCCTATTTTGGCTCCATATTCAAATATGTTAGAGAGCCCCCTTTATTATTTAAGATTCAAATATCCATTGTCGATTATCAGGATTTAATTTGTAGGAAATTAGAATAATTGCATCATTTTGAAAACTAACAAGAAATAATGAGCAATTATTGGAGAAGTTATTATCAAGAGAATTATCAAGCAAGTCAAGAGAAAAAATTCAGTGATTTATTATAGAAATTCAATAGCCAAGCATCATACCAAAGTTTATGCAAGTTTTATTCATGTTTATGATATGCTATTATTTGTGAAGGCTAATCCTTGTAGGTCTCCAAGCAATTCAAACAAGCAAGACTCAAGACTTGAGAAGATGTGCATGACTTCAATCCTTCAAGGAAGCTATTGAATGGTGGAAATTTGTAGTCCATTTTTTATTCATAATTGGCATTACCATTGTGGAAGTGGAAACACTAACATGGGGGTTTGACTAAGGCAGGCCCCTAAATGGAAAAAACCTTCCTCTCTCTTTGAATGTGCATGTTTTCAAGTTTGAAGAGGATTTAAGGAATTTTGAAGATAAATTATTTATTATTGCAATGAAAACCCTACATCTTGACAACTCACAAAAACTCAGTTACAAAAATATCCAATAATGATCCGACAGTGAGAAAAGCGGAAAATTGAAGCTCTAATTTGACTCTCAAGGATACAAAATTAGATATGAAACTAGTCAAAAAGGATAGTGGTTCCCTTGGAGGAAAATTCGTCCTAAATCAAGCTCAAATTTATACCATAAATGCACAATGTCTTGCTCAGTTCATTTCTACAATTTTTTGTTTGTTACTTTCCAGGCCTCCTATTTTTATATCAGAATAGTCATTTGCATCATTAGGTTAATTAAATCATTAAATTTCATCTTTGAGGTTATTTGAGATTTGGTCAAGGGTAGGATGACTTTACTTTTAGGTTTTATGTCAATCATATATCTTTTCTAAATCCATCAAACCCCCATCCACAATCATATCATTTCTTCATCCCTCCATTTAATAAAATCAAGAAAAGGTGTCAAACCACATCCTCCTAAAAAGGGATAGGGTTTCCCTTTTATTTTAGTAGTGTGAATTAAAATAGTATTGCAATGATGAATAACTCTATTATAATGATTTACTTTGCATATTAATAAATAAATTCTTCTATTTTTGTGTTGGAATGTTTGGTTTTGTTTTAATTTTGTCAAGTTCAATAGTTTTTAAGACCATTGAGCCTAGGACTACACAATTAATTGTTCAAAATTAACTTATCAACGTTTTAATTCATATGCAAGAAGGTTTTTTACAATACTTAGATCTTAAAAATGTATGATTACTAGGCCCAATTTTGAGTATTTTGTTGAATAAATTTCTTAACATAACCATTGTTCCAAATATGGGTGAAGCGATTAATTTTTCTAACATCATCTAAAAGCAATATTTATTTTTATTAATGCTTGTTTTGGTCCTAATAATGTTTGTTTAGGTGATACTTTGAAAACCTTGTACATTATTTAATTATTTCTTCACATTATATGGTTAGGTTGATTTTTAAAATAAATGAATTATAAACTATTATTTTATCCACAACATGTGTTAATATAATGGTAGAATCATGGTAAGAGAATCATATGTTATTAGATATTTTTATTCATATCTAGCTATGGTGGTATTAAATCTTATTAGTATATATACTTTATGTGTTTTGGGCCTTGTAATCATCCAATTCATAGGTTTTAATAATAAAATTTACATTATTTTCTATGAATCAAATAATTTAAAATATATACTAAATATATTAAACAATAAAAGATATTGGATATGAAAATTACTTTTGTGGTTGTCTTCTAATGATTGTTGTTTTTCTAATCTACAAATTATTTACAATATTTCACATTTATTTATGACTTGCAATTTGGATTGTGATTTTTGATTTGATACTAGGTATAAACCATAACCACACCGAATGCGCTTTCTATGCACCCTAAAGTTTCTTAGAATTGGTTACTAATATACTAGCACATAGAATTGTCAGCTCTATGTTTAGAGGGATAGAACCAATAATTTTCACCAAGTTTCATTCAAGGAAACCTTAGAGATCTCAATATAGGGATGGAAATGAGGGAAAAATATCTACAATAAGGTGTCCTAGGGTGTGATTAAAGACTAAGGGGGGTTTACCACCAAGCAAGGGCTTGTAAGGAAAGAAATGCAATGATATGTAAACCTAATTGTGATGACCTAGATTATGAAATTTAAAATCAGAACAATGAACTGAGAAGGGATAGAGGTGCACCTAGAAATTGAAGAGCCTTGGATCAAGGTCTAAATACATACAATTTTGATCGTTAATGCTCACTAGGACTCATACGCCAGGTTGGGTGAATCAGTCCTAGATTAGGGTTTTTGGTTAGAAACTAGAATTTTCCAGTGACAAGTCAGAATCCTCCACAACCCAAAATATCTACTATACCAGGACTCATATGCCACAAGTGGCATATCGGTCCCATTTTTTTATTTTTTAGAAAGTTATTATTTGAGTCTATTCTCCTATCTTTTCTCTTCCTTCTTGACTTCGTTTCCAGATCTAAACTTGCTAAAAACCTTGCAAAACAAAATATTGTATTGATTTTCTTATGGGGGGTGTTCCTCGGTCAAAACCCTAGTTTGGTAATTAAACCTTTATAGAAATAATAGATATTGAAAGTAAATATGAATGTAAAACCTAACCTCAAGTGCATCTAATATTAGGAGATCTAAAATGCAATACTTGACCCTATTCTAATGTTCTAGAATAAGATGCATGAATGAAACATAGAGATGATGACTCACTTTGGGAGATCTCTAATCACCCTAATAAGTCACAATAATGTATGTACCTTATTTTAGGCTAAAAGTAGAATGAAAATGGAGGATGGAATCACTTAGGAAAAAATTCACTAGGCTTGGTTTAATGGGTAGTTGCATCTCCCCCAACTAGAATCCATCATGATTCTCCATACTCAACCATCATCAATCCTTGAAAATGCTAGATATTGAATGAAAGTGAGCTTGAAGACCTGCAAAAACACTAAGATACTACTCCTAGGCTTCAAATTTTCTTACTATTTTCTCTTGAATACTTGTAGATCTCTCTTGAAGACTCTTTCTTGAAACTCTAGGATTGCTTACCTCTTGAATCACTTTCTCTAGGTGAAATAATGACTTGAAATCTTATTTATATAGGCACTTCATCTAATTTATCATTTATTAGATCTCAAATATTGACATCAACCAAAATTTTTAATTAAAAACCTTAATTTCCTACTCAAAACCTAAAAAGTGGCCACACAGGACTCATACGCCCAAGGTGGCGTATGAGTCCCACCCTAAGTTTTTGAGGTGAAAAATTGTCAGTTTGTTAGAAAATTAAATGTATTTATTGATCTTGTTGAGATTTTAGTCGAAATAAGCCTTGAGATCCAAAATAAAGGGTCTTAAGGGCCTATTAATGATAATTTAGAGGGTCATAAATGCAAGGGTACTAAAATTGGTCCTAACTAAGTGTGAAATTGTACCTTCTCCAAGAAGGGCATACAATTTTCTACATTACATTTAGCCCCCACTTTAGTTCCCATATGACTCTATGTGCATATACAAGCTAAAGGAATCTAAACAATAAAGTTCATTTCATAAAAGGATACTCATATGGATTCATTCACAAACATGGGAGAATGAAGCCCCCACTATAGCTATCTTCAAAACAACAATGTTAGGAACCGCATCTTGCAAAACCAATTTGTTATTTATTCAAAAATCCTCTTATCTAACTTCTTCATGAAATTAAATTCAAGGGTAGATATATGCCCCCCTTGATTCTTCTTGCTTTATGGAGGTTGAATCAATGTAGCAGTCTAATTGCATCAAATTGCATGATTCGTATCATAGGTATTTACAAGTACCATACCTCATAGTGATAGATATTTGATGAGAATAGAAGCAGAATCACAAATCCAACACAACAAATGGTGTTGAGAATAGAGCTCTCTAGCCCCCAATATGCTAGTTTGAATGAAAAAGAAATTTTAATCCTAATATGCAAATAGCCTGATTTGAACATACATAAGAGTAAAAAGTGAAGTAATTTGAAATATTTTTTTCTTTTACCTTCTTGTAGTTTTATTTCATTGGAGAACTAGTGATGATTCCAAGTGTACAAGCATACATTCCCATGAAACTTGATAGCTTGTGTGAGGAGGTAGCACGAGGCAACTTGCAACATTAGGTGAGTGGATTCTTCTCGGCCTTAGCTTTGTTTTTATGCATTTATTTAATGTTTTACGCATTTCTAGATAGATTTAGGACCCTGGAAGAAAAATTTGCAAAGTGTCCCTTTTTTTCACGAAATGTCTCATAAATTTTCCCACTTTTTCATTAAGTGTCCCACTTTTTCACAAAGTGTACTATTTCTTCATGAAGTGTACCAGAAAGGGAATAAAGTGTTTAGGACCCTTAGAAAATTACCCTAGAGCAACTTTAGTGCACTTTTTGATTGTTGATGTATAGATTTAAGATTTTAGAATGCTTATAGGACATATTTTTGATTTTTGTTAGATTCCACCTCAATCGTGACAGCATCTCGACGACATATTATTCCATCATTTATGGGAATTATTCACAACACTATCTAAGAAAGATACATAGATTTTATAGGCTACTGGGATATATTGGGCATACCTCATGCATCCCATGAGGTACCACAATGCCATGCTAATGGTATTAGCAAAGAGATGAAATGCATACACCTACACATTTTATTTACCTATTGGCAAGATGAAAATCACTCTAGAGGGTGTTCATCGTATTCTTTGAGTTCCCATTTGAGGCAAGAACATCCATTTCATAGAGGATTATTCCTACAAGAAGATGAGAGCAGATATACAGTATTGTCTTGGAGTGTTGATTCGGGATGAGATTGTAGGGCCACATTAATCCTATAGGAATATGAGATAATATGTACAATATTATCTTGGAGGGTTGATTCGAGATGAGATTTTAGGGCCACATATTGAGCTACAATGGCTACTCTATGCATGAATGCCACTTTTGAGATAGATCATGATTTTCATTGTAGCACTAGTACTAGTCCTAGATGGTTGAGGAGCACATTTGTATGGAGGCCTAGTTCATATGATATGGGAGATGAAGCATCATAGAACTGTCTATGCATGGGGTTGCAACATGCTTGCACATCTTTACTATGATGGGTAAGTGCACCAAGATGGTTCCCAAAAAGGGGACTTAAGTGGACAGCTTTTTTCTGAAATCAGGAAATACTAACCTTGGATGTGAAATTGAGGATACTTAGACTCAAAATTTTGAGATGGAACAAAAAGAAGGATTCAAGTACTCCGAGTCTACTTTCTAAACTAATAATTTATTTTGAAAATTATTGAGATTAAGGGGTCCAAATGAGGGACGTACACAAATTGGTGTTGTTTTTGTCAGAAAAACATAGCATAGCAACTCTTGTACGACCCTCGTACGATGAACTTTTTTTTAGTATTTTTAAAATCACAATGGTCTAAAGTTAGCTAACAGTATGTAGTTGATGAACGATTTTTCTGATAATTTTTTAATGAATATTTGATTTTTTACTAATTTATGAAGTGGACATATCCTGAAAATAGAATTTTGGCCATGCTACCCCTACAAATTTTGGAAACTAATTGATTTGTTTTTCTTTTAATTTTTTAAATTTGTAGAATGGAGTCTAGTTTCTAAAAATGTAATTTATTTGAAAAATTGATGAACGGTTAATTTATAACGAAAAAAATACCAAACGCTGCTTTTTGGCAAAAAAAAGACATATAGATAAAATAAATTATGGATGAAAGACTTAACATTTTCAGAAAGTGAAAAAAATTATATCGTTGGATAGCTAAGAGATAACCCAACATTACCCATGTGCTTGATTTTTTCAATATTGAACCACGTGCAATCCTGACGGTGAGCACGAACTCGATTATGAGAAATATGGTGGATTTTTTAAAAACACGTCTTTGGTCGTTGGGAATGCCCTTCAAACCTTTGGGTTGGAATTCCAAGGCAATACCAAGCTTAAAGTTTGGTAATTCTCAAAGTAAGATGAAACACGAGCATGCTATAATGAGAGCGCGTTATAATGTGCTCGCGTTATATCTCACTTTTGTCATGGTTCTTGCTTCTGCGGGGAACATGTCTACTAGCACATAACGCCGCGTTATGTCTTACTTTATGTAAAATGCTAATATATTAATGTATGCTGATATATTTTAATGTACATGTATGTATGTATGCTTGTATGGATGTAAGATTATATGTGCAAATGTATTATGCTTGTATGTATGTATTTATGTATGTATTTAGATGAAGGGAGAATTTAGAGAGAGTCTAGAGAGATGGAGAGGGGGTCGAAGTGAGAGTTTAAGAGAGAGGGAGTGGGAGAGAAGGGGTTGGATTGAGGGGGACTTAGCTAGGTAGGGTGGGAGGGATAGAGGGAGGGAGAGAGAGAGAGGGGGGGTGGGAGGGATAGAGGGAGGGAGAGAGAGAATTGATGGAGAGGAAGAGAGAGAGAGGTGGGTGGGAGAGAGAGAATTGAGGGAGAGGGAGAGAGAGAGAAAGAGAAAGAGAGGGTTATGTAGGTAGGGTGGGAAAGGGAGAGACTTGAGAGTGTGAGAGGGAGAGACTTGAGAGTGTGAGGGGGGTGAGAGGGAGAGACTTGAGAGATAGGTAGTGAGAGGGAGAGTGAGAGAGAGGGAGTGAGAGAGGGTGGTAGGTATTGATTGAACAAGAGGTACGCAGAAAGAGGGAGATGGTACATAGAGACAATTAGAGAGGGTGGGAGGAAGGGAAGGAGGGAGAGGTGAGATGTATAGATAGAGAGAAAGTGATAGGGGTTGAGGGTATAGGGTTGAGGGATTAGGATGGAGGACATATAGGGTTGATGATTTCTAGGGTATTAGGGTTTAAGGTTTGAGGGTTGATGGAATAGGTTTGATGGTAGAGGGTATTTGGTTGAGGGTATAGGGTAGAAGGTTTAAGGTTTAAGCGTTTAGGGTTGTTTGGGGTTAAGGGTTTACTTGGTTGAGGGTAGAGGGTTTAGGGTATAGTTTTGAGGGTATATGGTTGAAGGATTAGGTTCAGGGTCCAATGTAAGGGGTAGAGGGTTTAGGGTTTAAGGATTGAGGGTTGTTTGAGGGTTGAGAATTGAGGGTTGAGTGTTTAATATA